>CM053793.1:221097949-221470449 GCA_028749045.1 Cupressus sempervirens
ATAATCAAAATTTTAGCATAAATAGAGTAGGATCTATTGAAGCAATAGCTACAAATTAATATTTAAAGCATTGTTCCCATCTAAGGAGAATTTGGTAGAAATTTAAAAAAAAAGTCCATTAAATGTGAAACTATTAATAAATTGTATCAGTGTGGTTTCAGATTTCCCCTGTAAGAATCTCTTTCCTGTTTGAATTTTTTTCAATCGTAGTCCTTATTGCACAAAGTAATAGGAAGTCCTATATGAAGCTGTTTGATTTTTAAATTATGATTTTTTCTTTATATTGTAATTTTCAAATAAAAACTATACACACCAGTGGCACAGTTTCTTATGGAAGAGATCTCAATATATGAAACAAAAAGAATAAATTCTCGATGATTCTCTTTGGTATGTCGTAGAATACAGTAACTGACCATCACATCGAGCCAAATAAAAAGCATAGCTCTGCTTCCTACTTGCAGCAATCCAACTACTCCG
Organism: Cupressus sempervirens; assembly: GCA_028749045.1. Classification (NCBI taxonomy): domain Eukaryota; kingdom Viridiplantae; phylum Streptophyta; class Pinopsida; order Cupressales; family Cupressaceae; genus Cupressus; species Cupressus sempervirens. The sequence goes on from CM053793.1 coordinate 221,098,427, forward strand.
CCAAGTTGCTGTGGTTTGACAGATTTATATTACTCCATATCTTAAAAGGTAGAAGCACTTACAATTGACTACATCAGAAAAAACAAAGACGATGTCCCGGAGCTCAATTTTTATCATTGAATACTAATATTTTGAGAGCAGTACAACAACATTCCATGTGTGAAACAGCTTACAGAGGGCTCTGAACAGTTCTGAGCATGCCATGGAACCTTTTTGGGTCAATGCAATTACTGTCCTATGATAATATATCCCAAACAATTTCTAAGCCTCGTATACCATACTCATGGAATGATGCACATTTCTATTAAATGCTACAAAAATGGTTGAACTATATTGCTAGTTGAAGACTGTCACAAAAGCAGATTCTTATGATGTAAGGTAATAAAGAAACTGGTTTAAAAAATGCAATATTTGACTCTCTCCAATTGTACCTGACTCTATTCAAGTTCTCCATTGCATCTCAATATGAACTTTTCCGTTCTTTGAATCCACAAGATGGTAGATCTCATTTATCCGTTTATTATGTACAACATCTGATAGATTAATATCCACGTACCCCAAATGTTCCTGTTATATCAGAAAGTCAATTCATCAGTCAAGCTCTGGATGTTAGCAAGTCTACCTTCAGAAGATTACGTTGAGAATTGAGTAACATTTAAGCTGGTAAATTTGGGTTGGGGAATATTTAAATTAATACATAAATTGCATTAGTTTTTTTGTTTCTATGGATGTATATGAGAGAAAACTCTCCATGAAACAGTATGTTATACGTCATGAATGTTTTCTGGAATTTGTGGATCCTGAATTTGAATGTTGACTTATCTTGCAACAATTACAGGAAAAAATCTCATCGTTTTCAGATTCTAATGTTATAGATGTGATTCAGAATAAGCTATGGGTGCTGTAAGGCTTTTTTTTCTGTGTACACGTATTCCATTGCAGAGGCACACATCTGTTCTCAAACAAAAAGAGTTTCCCATTATGGGTCCAACAAAGAGATCAAACTAAGAGCACTTGACTAGAGCAATGTTAGATGATATAAAGTATCCAACAAATATGAGATATTATTCTTTTTGTTCTGATACGGATGAAATGGCACTAGCCAGAAACACATTTGTGAGGTCCTAATATTGCAGCCCCCATAAATTTTGGCTGCATGAGCTACCCTTACTCATGCAGTTCATCAAGCTGGGGATTTGAACCTGCAACCATACTCCATGTGTTTTAATGCCTTAACCATCTGGTCTGCAGCCCATGGCGAAGACATTATTTTTTAAGCTTGAGTGTGGAGGCATTGATATCATGTAAAAGTAGATGGATATCAAACATAAAAATAATCTGGTGGGAAAGTAGCAATCTGGAAATTCATTTTCTAAGAATCCAATGATCAGAAGGGAAATAGTATTGGAATGAGTAACACTAACAGAATGAGTAACACTAACAGAACATCTGTAAATAGTGTATAAGGAAGACCACTTAATGTATTGTGTAAGCGATTCAGCTTGAATTGATTCTAGACAAAAAGATTGGGGAGGGTTATACACTTCAATCTTCCTGGAAATTAATTTGAAACAACAAAAATAGTAGGATATTCAAAAATAATCTTTCATGGACTGTTGGGCAAAGTAATTCCTGCAATATCAAGAACCTGTACCTTAAAGTGCAAGCTGAGGCCCATAGCTCTGCTAAGAACATCCACGTGGAGTTTTTCATTGACAGGTGGTCTTTCCAGCATAAACTCAAAATCTTGCTCCCATCTTGGATCCCTATTTTTCTTTAATGGCTGAACCAAGAAGGCAATAAAAAATTTAGTTTCATTGGAAGATGGAAAGATTGATCTTTTTTCCTTTTGAACCGAAGGAAAAGAACCATTTATTTCAAATTAATCCAATGCATTGCAACCACCTGTGTCTTCCTCTTCTCGCCCATAAAAATAAGTTGTGCATAAGGATTGGTATGATGCTTTCCTTCAAGATCCTCAGCCGCATGGGTGGTGACAACTAGCAAACCTCCACCTTCTGGTGTGCCCTCAGGAGGTTTATCAACTGCATTTCCACTGTCATCCACATTACATGCATTTTCATCCTCCTTAAATGGATTGTAAGTCAATTCCGCAGCAATTTTCCCTCGTGGCTTTTTATTGTGAGGGTCATTTGGGTCCATAGTTCTAAGCAGATCAAGATTGAATATCTTGGATTCATAAGCTGTAAGATATTTTAAAGGAACACTTTGCATGCCAATCTTGTCATGTGCACCAACCTGCACAGACAGAGACTACAACTTAGCATCATAAATATTGCGTCTACAATACAAATGAAAACAAGTAGGAAAAGAAGAGTGTCAGTGACATGAAAATAAAATAGAAATGGCCATGCCTTGTCCCAATCATAGGCATACAATTCAAGAACTTGAGACCCAGGGTCTTTAACAACAAAATTGAATGCTTCATTCCATTCAGGGTTCAAGTTGTTCATTTTAACAGTTGTTTTTCTTGATTGTAGCTTGTCTCCTGTCAGTTTCAATTTCACGTAAGGATCAGATTTCCCTAGAATGTCCATCTTCTTCAAGTTAGATGCCCTAATCACCTTCACATTCAGCATACCAACAGGCTTCTTCATCGCCCTGCATAATCAATAAACTAATTTTACTCCATCTAATACAGAAATGGGTCAATCTTCTCTAATCTGCTTTTTCTCATTATCAGTAAAAACATTTGAACATTGTAAGATGATGAATTCTTATGCACTATTTTGGTGAAACTGCAACTGAAACAGACTGCAAAAATCTTTAAAAAGGAAAATCAACATTTGGAGGGTACATTAATACCTAGAGTCGTCGAGAATAGGTATATCAAGTGACTTTGGCCACATGTATAACTCTGCAATTTGTTCTTTAATATATTCCTGATGATAAAATACCATCATATTAATCAAGAGCCAAAATATACGTAAAGAGCCATATTAACCAAGACAATTAAGGTATACAGTAAAATTTAAACTCTCCATTGGACGTGCAGTATTTAAACACTAAAAAATGATCAACAAATCTACAGCTGCGTACTTGCAGAGTAATTCTTCAGAAGCTGTGACAAGTTACACGTATAGAGTCTCTAGTTAATAGAGTGTTTGCATAAGGTATCACTGTATTGGATCTAGTACCTACTCTTGTAGTGTGTATTCATATGCGAAAGGAGCATTAACTAAAGTCGGCCATACACCTGAGGATTACACAACATATAAAAATCTAAACTCATAACCTTGGTCTATGGGAAAAACTACCATGGGATATTGATAGTTGATAAAATAATACACATACACATACATTTATGATATCTGTCATAAATAAAAGTATTGTACAGTGTAACATGTCACTTCTTTCAATGCTTGGAACAAGGTCCTTCCTGACGATCAAAGATCAACTTGTAATATAATCATTCAAAATCTCTAGCTTCATACATAGTCAATAGATTCTGACCAGGTAATGAAACCTGCACCTATTGTAGAGAAACTCCAGCTTAAATGAGGCAAAAGAAAAAGTTTAACACCCACAATTGTCCAACAGTTGGTATTGAAGCATTTATTATGCAGAATATAGAACATCCATTGACAAAGACTCTGTAGTTACTGTTGACACAAAAGCGACCTTGAAATGAGAGATTGAGTCTCCGGAGAAGGTTGGCTTCCTTACTATCAAGGTGCACCTAAACTAAAACTTTTGAGGAAAAGGGGAGAAGGATACTGAAATAAAATGCTAAAAGGGAAAAAGAGGTCATGCACCAAATAGAATTTTGATCCACTCCTTCCCATAATTTGCACTTAAATTCAAAAGGACTCACAAACTATACGACTGCCTGTAGTTTATCAGCTTTAGCACAAGATGAAAGTCAAAAAACAATACAATTAGGCAAGGACCACAGATGTTCAGATGTTCACTTAACATATTTACTTAATGAGATTAACATAATCATATAGTGCTACAGATGATGAAAATACATCCAAAAAAACAAGGCAAAAGATTACACAAGCTTATTTGGCCTGAAAGTAGATAGAAAAATAATGATTTCTATTGAATAAGACAATAACATCTACAGAAGAGAATTTTGCAAAAGAATCAGAAAAACAGATCCATTGGAGAATATACAAAGCTGTATTTTTTTAAAGATCAAGCATAACTCATTCGCAATCATTGAGTTCAAATTCCCACCAACTAGAGTTAAGATTACAAAGTGCAAATCAAGCAAGTATCAGATAAAATGTAATTCTATGCAAGATCTGATCATGAAATGACAAAAAATGGGCTAATAAATGCTCCTCCAATCAAGATAATCGTGCCCATACCCTTTGCAAGTGACAATGTAGGAAGAAAAAGCATTTACATTGTGTGTAGAAGCCCAAAAATGCAGTTCAGCAATAAATATTCAACTCTCAAGTCCTATCATAGTCATCAGAAAAAATTATCAAAAGCACGAAACACAACGTTTTCGGCCTATGTAACATCACACCAAGGAATCCCTTCCTTCACAAATGACTTGCGATCCTACGAAAAGCACGAAAACATTCAGCAGTTTTGGCCTTGCGCGTCAAATGAGCAAAAAAGGCTTCCTATGATAAGCCAAACTCATTCAACACCAAGCTCATTTGATGCCGAAAATATACAACATTTTTGGCTTGCGTAACATCATACCAAGGAATCCCTTCCTTCACAAATGACTTGCAATGTCACGACAAGCATGAAAACATTCCGCAATTTTGGCCTCATGACATCAAATGAGAAAAAAAGGCTTCCTATGATAAGCTAAACACATTCGACACCAAGCTCCTACGATGCCCAAAAATGCACAATGTTTTCGTGCGCTCGAGAGTATGCCGAAAACACACAACATTTTCTAGCCGAAAAAAATAGGACTTAGCCCATGAAAAATGTCTCTGATCAGTTATCTGTAGCTATCTTGGTGGGAAGGGCCAATGCTTCAGCCCTACCTAGATGTAATGAGAGCTAAGTGAATCATTCATTCCAACGAGAGATGGGTTCCAAGGATAACTTTACTGGTGCATATTTTCCAAATGGCAAATTTCACTAATCGAAGAACTTGAATTTGGCGAAAAAAATTTCACTTTTAGGGTGGCCATGTCACCCACATTTTATGAAAATTGGGTTCCATGCTTAGGCTGATCGCCAATAACGATACGTAATGTAAATGAATATTAAACTTAAATCAGATTTATTTCTATTATAGTTCTACTATATTCTTGAATATAATGGTTAGAGACATGACCATTCCCCTTCATGTCTATACATTGACAAATACAATTACACCTGATACTAATTATGCCATTTCAATCCAAGGAAAGGCTAACAATCCTTAATATGCATTTCTCCTTATCACATATTACTATGATTCGAAATTCAATCAAAGCAGATGGGACTTATAAATATATAAACATGTAAATGTCAGTGTTAACGATCACAAATTTATCTGACCGGGGCTACTCACTTAACACTCCCTCTTAGCAAGGGAAGATAAAGTGTGTGTATATATATATTTCAATAAGCATAACTGATTTTGAAAAGTGCTATCACCTAATTCGTGATATCAGAGGATATAATATGCTTAAAAATATCAAGTCACATGACATTCTTCTTATATATATATATATATATATATATATATATATATATCCATGTTACTGATCTACAATTGATATTATGGATCATTATGAGATCTAAGACAAGCTCAATATGAACGATCACTACTTGATCTGTTCAATCAATTTATGAGATCATTTCTCGATCTTTCCAAGAGAAGAATAAATATGTTTAGAATCTGCTAATGCAGATTTCAGTATACTTGTCAAGGATATTCAATTTAGATATAAGGGTGATTGATTTAACTTCAAAGATGTATGATAATTATTGAGCATAGCAATTTATATATATGACATACAAATATGCATGCACATATGTGTGAAATCAAAGCAATCCATCATCTTAATATATGACCAAACCTACTACAAATTAACACTTGCTCTTAGCTAGGGAAGATAAACAAGTATAAATCAATTGAGATATCGCCTAACTTGTGATATCAAGGAATATAGAGAACATCAAGTCACATGACATTCTCATATCCTAGTTATAGTATGGGCATTGGCATCACATCTCATGATGTCTACCATAACATATCATGGCATGTCCATAGATACTAAGTCACATGATATCCACCATTTTTATCTCATAAAGAACATAATGATATACAACAATTATCACGTCTCATGATATCTATCAAAATGTCCAAGAGATATTATCATGACATGTATACAAATATCAAGTCACATGATATTCATCATGATAGTGAACATTATAAAGTTGTCACCTTACAATGTTGGATACAAGTGTATATTATCTAAAAGATCCTCATCTTTCAATAATGTACACGGGGGGGGGGGGGGGGGGGGGGGGGCATAAAGTCATGGAGTCACACACATGACAAACAAAGTTTACACGGAGTCACCACAAAATCTCTCACGTGGTGTTGTCATGTTGTCACACACATGACATCCACCATGAACCATATCAGAGGGTGAATCCATCATAACTACTCCCAGGGGATGGAACATGGGTTTTACTTTAAGCTTCTCTCTCATAGAGAAGAATCCAATAAAGTACATTTCAAGAAATCATCGATGCTAAGACTCCCTCTTAGCAAGGGCTTTATTCTTCACAACTCCAAGCTAGTCTCCAAATGCATAGACTTCACTTTGGTATGAGACTCAGTGATAATATCAGCCATTTGTACTTAAATGATAATGTACCTTGTCTAGAAATCATCTCCATGCTCTAGTCCCTCTGAATCTGTTATCAACTTTATAATGTCCTCATTTAATATTTGCCGAGATGAATTGTCAACTAAGGTAAATACCCTAGCTGCTCCCTCTAACACAGAAGCATACCCTACCCTCATGATCCCAATCATGGAAGATATCTTGCTCCAAGAGATTCTCATCATCTAGCATAATCCACATACAAGTGAAAGTGCTAGATTCAAGACAGCTTTGGACCTACTCTCATAAGATAAAGTCCTAAACCAGACATGAAAATGACAAAATCTACTTACAATCTGCTTCCTCTCACTAGGAAAGACCTCTAGTCTCAACTTTGTTAACTGTGGTGGCTTCAGAATCTTTCAGATACTGAAGAATATTCATTAGATCTAGGTTCCATCTCTCCCTCTGCTCCAGATCCAAAAAAGCTGTGTTTGAAGAGATGGTGAAATCCCCTTTCTCATGAATCCATGTAATCTCCCAAAGGTTGTCACCTAAAAGAGTAGTCCATGTGCGCCATCAGACATAATAAGGGATAGTTCTTCCAAAAACAAATTCTAACACTTCTGAATGATGGGTAGTAATAGACAGCAGAGATGAAATAGTGTGCCAGCCATCCACGGAAGATTTAACATGCCCTGCATTTTCCTTGACTAGTTGCATGACTCCTTGAGTAAAGAGTTCACAGTATGAATTTGCACATCAATTTTAAACATAAGCTGCAAGGACTTCAAAAAAGCTCATCTACCAAACTTTTCTTGTAGGGAAGCAAATGTCAATAGATTTGTAGCAGTCCAAACACAACGTTCTCAACAAAAGTGCATGGCATAGTTATTGATTGTAAAATATCCTACCATAGAAGCATAATTTTATCATGATTGTTGAGACAAATCACAATTAATAACTTTAGACAAAAAATAGTTGTGTTTTCATCCTTAGGTTAACTGCTACCATTCTGGGGTCTGCATGCTCCATAAGTACTCTCACTGGCTTTGAACTAAGCATATGCCAACAATCATTAAATGTCAACTTCAAGCTATTCATGGTGATACTCAAGAGAATAGTATTTCTTCTTGGTGAATACAAATAATTCGCTTTCCATATGGACAAGTCCCCACCATCAATCACAATCACAATCAGTTGTACGCACTTAAAGCATACCCAAATAGTGATTACAGAGGCTTGTGAAAATATTATCTATTGACTGGAAGGGTAAAACTGCACTGAATAATTTCAGAGAAATTCGACTTGAAATCTCCACACTACAAACACCTGTAATCTCCAGACTTGAGGCAAATAACTGAACCAATAAAATGATGTTCTGTAACTATACACTTTTCAAAGATTAAATATTTAATTCAATCAGACTTTATCAGAGGTGATTTTATTTTGTCTCCTAATTCAATGGTGACAAAATCACCAAGTTTGTAATTTTCTTTCATGACTGCATCAAATCCCTGATTGAAATATAAACACTGAGTTATATTCCTTTCAGTCTGGTATTTTATGATTTCTTTATTGAGATCTTCCTGCCAGGCTTTGAGTTGTTTTCTCCTTCAGGACGATGCTCAAATCTGATCATGTTTGACATATAGAAGAATGGAATGGTAAGCAATCTGAGTTCTCAAATTTAATATGGATCTTCTTTGACCTGGCTCTGATACCATGTAAATGAATATTAAATTTATATCAGATTTATTTCTATTACAGTTCTACTGTATTTTTGAATATAATGGTTGCTAATTCAATTTAGGCTTCTGTAGATTTGATTTTAATACTGGTCAGATCAGAGACTATGTTACTGTGATATGTTTCACACTTGTATTTCGTCAACCTTCAATTGCAATGCTAATCATTTATTGATTTTGATGATAGCAAAGAAAGGATGCTAGGCATTATAAGTATGAGTTTAGAGAAGCATGAGGGTGAATGGTAATGTCTCCAAAGTGGAGACGTGACCATTCACCTTCATGTCTATCCATTGAGAAATACAATTACACCCTATACTAATTATGCCATTTCAATCCAAGGAATGGCTAATGATCCTTATTATGCATTTCTCCTTATCACATATTACTGTGATTCAAAATTCAGTCAAAGCAGATGGGACTTATAAATATATATACATACATGTAAATGTAAAGTTCTGCAAATTTATTTGTTCTTGAATCAGACTTATAGTTCAGTTTCGAATTGCTGAGAATGATCTTTTAAACAATATGTATATGCAGATTTGATTGAGGCAGATATTACCAATGTTTACTGGAGGTCCAGTCCTCTATATTTGATCTTGGATGATTAATAATATCTCTGCTATGTAATTCGGAGGAAGTAGAATGCTTGGAAGATCAGACTGCTGTGTATGTGTGTCTTCCAAACTATATTCACAACCCGGACATATATCCTATCTAGAGGGTATGTCCCTCAAGAGACATAACCCTTGGCATTAACAAACAAATTGTTATCCCTAAGCCGGCGGTCTTTAGTAAACAAATTAGTTATGACTAAGTTAACCAAGAACAAATAAGATATTTGTCTAGAAATCGCCGGCACCTTTAGAGACAATATATATTAAATTGAATGTCAATCATTAAGAATATATGTATAGAAGAGCAAGTACGGTCTATACCATTAGACCTGTAGGTTTATCTAGGTTATATTCTTAACACTACCTCTTAACCTGATAATCCTACAGAGAGATATCATATCTAACAACATCAATACAGATGTTTAAGCAATAATTAATACTCTATATCTATCGATCTCTTCTTAGTATGTGATATCATAGAACACATGATACAAAGTCATATTACTAAATCTGTGATATGACAATTCACTGCTACTAGTGATAAGACACATGTTGTGACTCATAGAAACTAGTATTTCTATATCACAACGAGATCCCGAGTTTAAGATCTACCAGAATACAGGATAAACCTAGAGAATTCTAAGATTCTTCCTTTATCCAATTTGTGACCTATGAACAAAGCAACAATGTCACAATACAATCTAAAAATCATCTGAATCTTACAGTAAAATCTACTGTTTAGTACATTATCTAAGAGATTGTCATCTCTCATAATGCCTTTTACACAAGTATTCATTATTTCAGAGATTGTCACCTCTTTAAATAATGATTACACATGGTGGAGCCCATAATAGTCAATAGCCTGACAAAAAAAAAATTATTTTATTAATAATCAAAAAAGTACAAATGGATTACAACTCAAACATTCCAAGTCTCCTTTTGAAATGTTCTGTCTTTACTCTAGATAGAGGTTTGGTGAGTATGTCTGCTGTCTGATCTGTTGTACAAATATATTCCAATTTTACAGAATTCCTATCTACCATATCTCTTACATAATGGTAAGGAATTTCAATATGCTTAGATCTGTCATGGAAGACTAGATTCATTAAGAGCTTGATGGAACTCTGATTATCACAATGAATAATTGTAGGATTCATGGCTTGCCCAAATAATCTCACAAGTAACTTCCTCAGCCATACTGCTTCTCTAGAGGCCATCGCTGTTGCAATGTATTCGGCTTCTGTGGAGCTCTGAGCTACTGAAGACTACTTTCTGCGTATCCATAAAATCATAGCTGATCCTAAACTGAAACAACATCCTGAAGTGCTTTTCCTGTCTTTAACACTTCCACCCCAATCTGAATCGATGAATCCATGCAAATCTAAAGCAACTTTCTCATATTTGAGTCCATAATTAAGAGTGCCTTGTATCTCGTAATGTGTTTAACAACAACTTGGTGAATCTCCTTAGGTTCACACATAAACTAACTTAAAGCATGAACAGCATAGCAAATATCAGGTCTTGTATTTATTAGGTACCTAAGGGACCCAATCATCTATCTGTAGAGAGTAGAATCTATTGGAAGTGATTCTACAAATACTTCTTTAAGTTTATGCAAATTGGTCTCCATTGGACAAGACATAGACTTGCAATTCCACATTCCAAATTTTTTCAAAATATGTGAGGTGTACTTTCCTTGATTAAGTATGATACTATCAGAATTCTGTCGTACTTCCAATCCTAGGAAGTAATGGAGAAGCCCCAAGTCTTTCATCTCGAATTCTCTAGTTAGATATTTCTTGCACTGATCTATAAGTGATCATCACCTATGATTAATAAATCATCAACATACAATATTAGTATTACCATATCATCTTTATCTCTTTTATAATATAAGTTTGGATCGGCTTCATTCTTGGAGAATCCTAAGCCGGTGAGATATTTATCAATCCTTTCATACTAGGCCCTAGGAGCCTGTTTAAGCCCATAGAGAGCTTTCTTGAGCTTGCAAACAAAAGCATTAGGATCATGGGTTTCAAATCCTTCTGGTTGCTCCAGATAGACTTCTTCTAAAATCTTTCCATTTAGAAATGTTGTCTTTACATCTATCTGATGTACCTTCCATCCCTTAGATGCGGCAATTGCTAAGACTACTCGTACGAAAGTATATCTAGCAATAGGAGCAAAGGTTTCTTCATAATCAATCCCTTCTTTCTGAGAAAAACCTTTGGCTACAGATCCGGCTTTATATTTCTCAATACTCCCATTAGCAGCATGCTTTATTTTGAATATCCATTTGGAAGAAACAACAGAGTTTCCTTTTGGTCTTAGAACTATTTTCCAAACATCATTTTTCATAATTGATTGGTATTCTTCTGTCATAGCTTCTTTCCAGGCTGGATGTTTAATAGCATCAGAAGGATTGTTGGCTCTATTTTGGATAAATCAATCATATTTGCTGTATAACCAGAGAATCTTTTAGGTCTTTTACTTTTTTTGATTGATCCTGAAGGTGCAGCAAAGTCTTGAGCTGCTTCAACTATTTTTATGGCCCAAAGTGGTCTTTTCTTTGAATTTTCCTCAAGGTTCATATTTTCATCTTCGACCTCTTCTAAGTTCTCCCTCTGGGATTCAGATTCACTAATTCTTTCAGAACTTGATAAAGGAGAAGGTTCATTAGAACTTATGGCTCTTTTGAATGCAAGATCTTACTCAAAGATTACATCTCTACTAAGTTCAATAGTTTTCTATCCAGCTATGAAAATTCTATATGCTTTAGAAGTTTCACTATACCCTACAAAGATACCTTTCCTCCCAGATGATTCTAATTTGGTTCTCTTTTCTTTTGGAACATGAATCTATAAATCCAAAAATTTTGAGATGACTTATATTGGATTTTACTTTAGTAAATACTTCTTCAGGGGTTTTATCTTTAAGATAGGAGTGAGGGCTTCTGTTTGGAATATATACAATAGTACAAGAGGCTTCTACCCAAAGATAGTATTCTAGATTTTGGTCAAAAATCATAGCCCTAGCAGCTTCCATAATTGTCCTATTCTTTCTTTCAGCTACCCCGTTTTGTTCTGGATTATAAGGAATAGTGTATTCCCTCTTGATCCCTGATTCTTTACAAAAGCTTTTAAACAAGTCTGAGGTATATTCTTCTCCATTATCTGTTTAAGGGTTTTAATTTTATGTCCTGAAAAATTTTAAGTTAGTGCTTTGAATTCTTTAAATCTTTGTACGATTTCTTCTGATTCCTTGCATTTTAAAAAATAAATCCATGTTTTCCTAGAGAAGTCATCTATGAACAAGATATAATACCAGAATCCTCCAAGAGAGGGAACGGACATAGGTCCACATAAATCTGAATGAATTAATTCTAGTACATTATTTGTTTTCCTAGTACTATCATGAAAGGGACTTCTAGTACTTTTACCCAGAGCACACCCTTTGCAAATACTTGGGTTATCTTTATTTAGTTTTGGTAATCCGGTAACTATCTTTTCCATAGTTGGTAAGGTTTTAAAGTTTAGATGTCCTAATCTTCTGTGCCATATTTCGTTTGAATCTTTAGCTTTGTGAACTAGGGCTTGAATGGATCAACAGGGTTCTGTATTCAATTCATACAAATATCCCTTTCTTTGACCAATTAATTTAGCTTTCTTGATGGAAGAGTTTTTAGCCCAAGTTAATACTTTGCCATCCACGAATGCAACATTGTGTCCATCATCTTCAAGTGTTGTAATTGAGATTAGGTTTCTTTTAATCCCTGGTACATAGAGTACACCTTTAAGAAGAAGAGTATTTCTTGTTTTTAGTTTCAAAGTGCAGCTAACAATTCCTTCAACTGAGTGTGCAGAGTTATCACCAATAGTAACTTCATTGTTAACTTTCTTTGATAAAGAATCTAGAGTTTCTTTGTATCCCGTCATATGTCTAGAAGATCCACTATCAATTACCCATGCTTTATTTGAGATTTCATTTGATAGAGAGGAATACAAAACATAGTTCTTAGGATCATAAGTCTCTTCTTCTCTAATGACATTTGTACAATTTTCCCGTTGTTTGGAATTTTCTAGACAATTAGATCTATAGTGTCCAAATTTTTCACATTTGAAACACTTTATTTTAGATAGATCTTTCTTGGGCTTTCCATTCTTCTGATTTCCCCTTTTCTTCTTGAAGTGTTTTTTCTTGCCTTTATAGGAGTTTGCATTAAGAACGTGAAGTCCTTCATCTTCTACTTTTGGTTTTCCTCCTTTCTTTAGTTTTCTAGACTCTTTTTGAAGACAATCATTCTTGATTCTATTAAAGTCCAAAAGCTAATATCTAGCACTTATTCCTTGTGCAAATGTTTCCCATGATTCTGGCAATCCATCTATGGCCATGAGCGTTAATTCGGTGTCATTAATGATGGTTCCTATGCTTGATAATTGATCTCTAATGCCAACAACTCTTAGGAAATAAGAGTTTATCGATTCTCCTTTCTTTATCTGGATGTAATTCAATTGTCTTTTTAGTGCAAGAACCCTAGTTGCATTGTTTACTTCATATGCATTCCGTAATGCAATCATCATATCGTAGGCAGTTTGGTGTTTCATAAGCATAGGTACAATATCATTTTTAACTCCATCCAAGATGATTTGAATGGCTTTTCTATTTCCATTGGTCCATATGGATTTGTGAGGTTCAATTGGAGGCTGTTTGGATGCTCCATCAACAAATTGTTTAACATTGTTCTCCTCAAGAATCATCAAGATTCTGAATTTCTAGGCTTCAAAGTGTTCCTTCCCATTGAATGTGTACTCGGGTCTGATTGTATATGCCATTGAAAATGGGAGAAAACTATTGAATATATACGAGGTCTGATTACTGAAATTTTGCAGAGCCCTAGATTTGATAACTTGGCTCTGATACCATGTAAAGTTTTGCAAATTCTTTTGTTCTTGAATCAGACTTATAGTTCAGTTTCAAATTGCTGAGAATGATCTTTTAAACAATATGTATATTCAAATTTGATTGAGGCAGATATTACTAATGTTTACTACAAGTCTAGTCCTCTATATTCGATCTTGGATGATTAATAATATCTCTGCTATGTAATTCAGAGGAACTAGAATGCTTGGAAGATCAGACTGTTGTGTATGTGTGTCTTCCAAACTGCATTCACAACCCATACATATATCCTATCTAGAGGGTATGTCCCTCAAGGGACATAACCCTTGGCATTAACAAACAAATTGTTATCCCTAAGCAGGCGATCTTTAGTAAACAAATTAGTTATGACTAAGTTAACCAAGAACAAATAAGATATTTGTCTAGAAATCGCTGGCACCTTTAGAGACAATATATATTAAATTGAATGTCAATCATTAGGAATATATGTATAGAAGAGTAGGTACGATCTGTACCATCATACCTATAGGTTTATCTAGGTTATATTCCTAACAGTAAAAGTCTGTGTTAATGATCACAAATTTATCTAAGGCTACTCACTTTAACACAATTATTTTTATTTTGGTGATGAATTCACCAATGTAATCCAATCTTTCCAGACGATAAATTAAATATTTTCACTTTCAATTTCTAAGGCATGTCTTATTCGATGGTCACATTCGCCTATCTATGGTAAAAATTTAAGTCAAGTTATATGTAAAGTACATAGACTTGACAAGTGTCTCTATTCCAAAGACTTTCCAAGTAACTTTTTATCCTTCTAATCTTTGGCCCGAAATAGATTTTACTGGGGACAAGTGTCATTATTCTGGAAACTTTCTCTGAAACTACGTGTTCTTTAACATTTTAGCCCAAAGTAGGATTTATACCATTGATTTAGGATCATCTAACAGTTATTAAAAAGGGTTATTGTATTTGGATGATATAAAAATATGGTTTCTAGGTATTTGTACTTTTTTAGTTGTGATTTTCTGAAGTAATTAAAGATTCGCCAAAGTTTTACAAAATTTTCATATGACAAAAAAATTGCCAATAAAATTAATTTTTTTCCTATTTTGAAAAAAAAAATCACCAATAAAAAATAATTTTTTGCCCTTAAAATAATGTTGGATTCGCCACGATTTTATACATTTTTCCAAAGGGGGGTTTCTTAAAGTTATCCCTAATGTCCAAGGGGTTTAGCTTAGTTCGTTGAAGCAATGAGTTCTCATTGTGGAGACCTTGGTTCAAATTCCAAGAGGGACATCTTTGTGGAATTCTAATTTGTGACTCTTGGTCTTCTATTGGTTGTATTTGTCTCATTGTAAAAAAGTGGATTCTAAGTTGTGACTCTTGGTCTTCCAAATGTCGTTTCTAGTGTGGTTGCTTGAAAGGAGTTGAATAAGCTTGTAATTCTCATGTTGTTGCTTGAGTGAGCACAAGATATGTAAATGATTTCAATATTAAAAAGCTATCCTTGATGAGTTCCTATGAACCACTACTAACGAAACATGAATCCTAATAGTAATATCATAATAAGTTTCACCTTTCTTCTTCTTTTGTTTCCAATCCATTTTGCTAATATCTTTCTATAGTTTTAGTCTTTTTTTGCTCGGGTGATCTCATTCGTGCTAGCCATTTTTTAAGGAACAATTCCTTTAATTTATCTAGTTTCCTAAAAACTATTTCATTATTAAATGACATATGAACATACATACATATATATATTTACTAACACATATGTAACTAATATAAAAGTGATATATAACAATGATAAAATTACATTTTTTTATCAGTGAATGTGGCTTTTTAAGCTTGACCTAGATCAATTGAGGTCACGATCGAGGGCTCTAATTGTTGAGATTGTTGACTTGGTGGTCAGCACCTCCTTGGAGATTTCGGTCGTGGGTCATTTGTATCAGGCGTTAAAAGTTTGAGCTTTTGGTGCAATGAAAAATGCTTCCAACAAGTGGTATTAGAGGCTTTGATCACAGGCTTGAGTGTCCCTTCAATGGGTGCTGACGACTCAGTCAATACTGAGGGGGAGATTGTTGAGATTGTTGGCATGGTGATCAGCACCACCTTGGAGATTCGTGCCTTGGGTCAGGTTAAAATCTGGTGATCATATCAGTCATTAATAGTTTGAGCTTTTGGTGCAATGGAAAATGCTTCCAACACTAATCCCCAATATGAACATAGAGAATAGTCTAAACCCACGAGAATAATAGCCCAATAGATGCACAAAGCTCGCAAGCACACCAACTTAGTGAGGGGATGGACCACAAAGTCATAGGTGTCACCTTATACTAAGTCACCTAGCATGAATGCCACTGTATCAATGGTAAGGTATAAACCTGCAAGCGCATTAGATCAAGGGAGAGCAAGCTTGCAAAGGCAATGGTCCACAAGGATTTGAAATTTGGTAGCAACGGTCCACAAGGATTCATCACATTACGGGATGAACCTAAATATTAATTATTTATCAATATAATATATAATTAACTAATAATAAATGTGTGTTGACATCTTTTTCACTTCTAATGGTAAACCATGTAATAAAACTTACTGTTCATAATTTTATTTGACTTCAAATTGATAGTAATATATCATACAATTACATTTATTTGCTATTGAATTGTATAATAGTCATTCCATAATTTACGAATGGATCATGGTAGCAGATTCTTTTTGGATGTCACTGATGAAGTGTCCGCAGGCATACCAAATTGGTACTAGAATCTGGCCTGGCAGCTGGCAATCCGTAATTTATTTACATTATTTAAGAATCATTTTATTATTAAATGATATCACTAATACTATGCTATTGTTAAATATATACATGATATATAACTACCAATGTATTGTAGATAGTATCACTCATATATTATAAGTGTATGAAGAGATATTTTTACTCAACCATTATATTATTTCTTTTATGGCTTGTCATATTTAGAAGAAACTAATATTGCTTCCATCCATACATGCATATATATTACAAATTTGTACCTACAAGATCCTTGGTATGATTATTGATTGAGCTTGTACCCTTGGAAAAGTTGAAATTGGTACAGAATTCTGTTTTTGCTTCCCAATTATATAATAAAATACAAACAAAATTGGGGTAACGAAGAAGAACCTGGACAAAACGATATAGACCAGGAATAGCCATAAGATCTCCCCCAACTAGTTTTAGTCCAAAGTCAACATGTGGCTGTACAAAAGTCAATACCACATAATGCTTCAACTGAGAATTTTAAAAATCATTGCAAAGTCCATAGGAACAAAATATTGAGCTAATAGACTGTAGATCCTGATGCTTACCTTCTCCATAAGGGTTACTGATATCTTACCAAAGCATGGGAATGTTGGCACAAGAGGCTTCATTGTTACCCTCGGAACAGCGAAAACCTGCAAGTCCACCAGCTGCAAAATACGCTTCATTATTTAAGAGTGATTTCTTTCGTTGTCCAAAAATATCGAACAAGAACAAAATATTTCTACCTACAATAGAGATTATTTCCATTGCACAAAGATGTCTAGCAAGAAATAAATACTGCTAGCTTTTATACATAAGAACTAACCTGAGCAGTTGCCGCTATACCGAATGCTTTTACTTCCACAATCACATTTGGGTTTCCAGCCCATCTCAGGGCAGGTTCAATTATCAATTCATCCTCTCGAGTGTCAAATACTTTGATTCCTGCTCCATTAAATCTCATAAGTGAAATCAAGAACAAATCTTTTAGCATGCAAAATAAAGTTTTTCACTCCAAATGATTGGAAGGACAACTGTTAAAAAAGCACTAAAATGTAAACTTTGTATCGTTGAAAGATTATTCATCATTTATCGAGATCATAAAGAACATAAAATTTCATCATTATATAAGTTTCCAACCAAATGCTGCTTCCCTGTTTTGAAAAAAAAAAGTCATAGAAAAGAGCATGAATATGAAAAAATAGATTTAAAAACAAATATGGATTGACGAAGAAGTATGGAAAAAGGGAAGATATCCCTAAGCACATCCAAACTTGTCAGTGAAACATATAAGGAGAACGTAATGTCCCAGATGAAATAAACTCTGAGCTTTAATTAACTTGCAGCAAAGGGATAGACCATAAAATTAATGTCTTATTCCAACCCTCAAGAAAAAAAAAAAATCCATTAGTGCATAATTGAGAGCAATCTCCCAATTAAATAGCGAACCCAAAATTGAATAAGATATACAAATAAACTATAATGATGCTACATAATTTTATTGTCACAAAATATGTTGTGAATATAGAGATTCCACAAAATCTAACTGCATCAGATCTGGAAATCATTGTAGAGGTTTTCTATCCAAAATCACTATAAAACTCATACCAAAACTACATTATTGAAGCCCAAGCACCCTTTAAACCCACAAAATCTTCACAACACACACCAAATGGAAAGGAAACTTATACTGATGCTACAGTAGAAAATGCATAGCAAACTCATGGAAATGCAAAAGCTGCGACACACAACACTCAGAGAGCACTGAAAATTGCTCGCCCTATTATTTCAAAAATGCACAAAACCACTCCAAATTTGCACTGCATGATTATGGCACCCAAAATGAGGGTTTGTACAGCCCATACACATAAATCTACAGTTACACCTACAAAAAACTCAACAAAAAATCCAAACCCAGAGACCCTACCACACTGAAAATTGCATAAATTGTATTTTAAATTCACAACCCTGAAAACCACACAGTTGTGACTCCTTCAGCAACATGGCTACTTCTGAATGAAAATGCTCAGTGCAATCCATCACCTGGAAACCATGAACGTATCGTTCATAATAATCCGACTTTAATGGTTTATCAACCATTGAAGTATCCACAAGCTTTAGTTCTATGAGAAATATAGATAAATTAAGCAATAGATAAATTAAGCAATACATCCAAATCACATTTTCTTCTGTTTAAATAAGAAAATGGCCAAAGATAGCAATCCAAATCTTTGTGCCTTGCATCTGAAAACTTCATCGCAAAGTCGCTTGAATTAAACTCTTAGCAATTGTAACCACCAATCAGCTCCATCAATTCCCTAAAATGGGCAATAAATTATAGAATTCCCTATCTCCAGCTAGCTCAAAAGGCTTTCAACAAACCTAACACCAAAAAGGAACAATTTAATATTTGAGACATTATTTGGTTTAATATTTATTTGTTTGAACTTTGTTGTATAGATATTGTACTGAAACAAATAAAATATTAATAAACATCATTTCCCAAAAGCTGTCCCGTGATATCCTGACTTACTATTTCTAGAAAATCAGGGACTTACTATTTTTAGCAAGTTTTATTTTTGAGAAAAGGGGCATAATAAGTGCTCCCATCCCGATACTACTAGTGCTCAAGGAATTGCAAACTCAAGTCACTGAAAACTACAATTGCAACTCCTTTAGCAAAATGGCTACCATCGAAAGAAAATAGTAAATGCAATCAAAGACATCTCATCCCCAATCACCTAGAAACCACAAACATCTCATTCATTATCATCCAATTTTAATTAAACCCTTAACAATTGTTTGGCAAAACGTGCAATAGTACATTAAAATCAGTGCACTCAAGATTTGGATCCCAATTCCTTGTCATCTCCTACTGTAATTAGGTCCCTTATTGTAAAGAACTGCAAGTTGGACTGCATAGAGACCAAATCCTTCATTTTTGTACCTAATCATTTGCACTTAATTGAGTGGATACAAGATTATATATTCCAATTTTGGTCAGTTGAAGAACTCACAACCTGTTGAATTTGCATACAATGTGTACAATTATAAAACATAAAGTAATAGATACCAGCAAAAGATAAAGATGGAATTTAAAATATATAAAATGCATATTGGAGAAGGAAATTTTATTTGAAAGAGGTTGTTGGTAAATAGAGCCTTGCCCATGTAGGTAACACAGTTCACAAGTATTTTTCTCATACTTGTCTCAAAGAGTGTAAACATTGGGATTGTTGAAGATATGAATTGACAAACTCACTCTAGGCAACACTCTCTATAATGTACATTTGGAAATATATCTTAAATATATGGTGTAAACTTCTTCAACTCTATATTGGGATTGTTGAAGATAGTGTAAACTAAGCTTAAATATATCCTTTCAATCTAACTCTCTTTCACCAAAAAATAGGTATCCATACAAGGGTTGAGTGAATTAATATTATAAAGTCAATTTACAAAAACTTAGCAAATTTTGCAATATTTCAAACTAATGCCTCAATGTCAATAGGCCCTTAATCTATTGGTGAAGTTGAATGGTTTTGAATGAGCCCACTAGGGATCAAGTCTTGCTGAGTGCATGGTTATGACACCATAAGGGATGAGGTCGGGATCGTGTCCTAGGAAGATTTTGGTAGAATGGATACCCTTCAGTCCTTGGCTCTTAGCTAAAGAGGTTTTGTGAACCTTCAACAAGGGAAAAAAAGATAATGCCTGAATGTCCTCCAATCAACTCTAAACATGTTATTTAAACCTCAAGATAAACAACCAAACATGTATCCTCTAATTATCCTTGTTAATCTATGAGAACCTAGTAATATAGTAACACTAATAATTGAAGTTGGCTAGAAGGAGCCATTACAATTCTCCCTAACCAAGATTACTTGCCCATAAGAAATCTCAACTTTGGATGCTGCAAAACCAAATTGTTCTCTCATGTTGCATCCTCCAACAATATTATTTCCACATAACCAAATATTCTCTAATGGTCCCCTTCCTCAAAGTGCACTCTCTAGTGTCAATGATTGCCTCAAGTACCAAAATCAAGCTCCCTTCATCAAGAGGGGGAAGCTCCATAGAAAGCATCACATTATGCCTAACATCTTTTTGATGCAAGACACGTGGTAGATTATGAACTCTGCTCTCCACTGGTAACTCTGACTCAAGCCATTTTGCCCACCCTATGGGAGATCCTAAATGGGTCATAATAACATGGCTTCAACTTGTCTAAACTACTCTTCTTTAGAGTGGATTATCTATATGGCTGCAAGATCGGATACACAATATCTCCTGCCTCAAAAGAACACTCAACTTTGTTTTGATCTACATACTGCTTTTATTGGTTCTAGGCCTTCCAGATATTTTCCTTTAAGGTCTCTAGTTTAACCACACTCTCCTAAAGTTATTCCTTTTCCTTAGGCACTCTACTATCTGCAAATAACAAATCTAGGAAGCTGGGTGCCTCACTAACATAAAGAGTCATGAATGGTGACTTATGAATAGACATATTATAAGTAGTATTAAAAGAATTCTCCCCAATAGGTAACCACCTAACCCATGCCTTTTCCTGCTCTACTATTTAATTCCTAATGTATCCTTCCATGGTCCACCCACTTGTTAGTAATGTCAATATGCCCATCTATTTATGGGTGATGGTGCTTGTGGTGAGCTCACTCCCACTCAATTAAATAGTTCTTAATAGAAATGACTCTACAAATTTACTACCTGTATCACTGACTATGCTCTGCGACATCCCATGAAGTTTGAATACCTCTCTAAAGAACAAATCAGCAACCTGTGCCATTGTATATGTGATTGAAGTTGCGAGAAATGAGGCGATTTTGTTAACCTATCAACAACAACATGGATGCAATCCATTCCCTGGGCCTTGGGTGAGCCCGTGATATAATCCATAGAAATGTATTTCCATTCCTAATCAGAAATGGGAAGAGGCTGCAACAAACCAACAAGTGTTGATGTGAGTTTTGTGACCACTACAATGTGCAAAATAAAATACCAAGTATTCTATCCTCTCTTGAACAAGGAAATTCAAAATGCTAAACAATATAAATATTATATGATCAAGTGAAAGAAGCCCAAGGTTTATAATGTGAACATGCAAACTATTTTCATGGGATATTCCCGTAATCATGTGGCAACTTACATTATTCTTTAATGAAAATCTCTCAACTTTCAAAAGGCGAATGATTTTGCAATGTCAGCTATTCAACTAATCATAGCAATGACTTTGAAATAAAGAGAAAAAGAGATTCTCAATGGGATTTTTCTCAAATGGCAAGACCATAAGGTTCTTATGATGAAAATCCATGTTCAAATCCCTAAAGTAGCATATATGTGGTCTTTGTGACTTGGTTGATTATGTGACTTCTAAGTTAAATTTTGTTGAATGGGAAGGTCTCCCTTGTGACCTCCATCTAGGTGTTGGACCTTCCAACTATTAACCTACCAAAAAAACAAAGTACAAAAGATATTGGGCTTAGAAATCTAATCTACTTCTATTAAGGCAAGCGACTACTTGATGATGAAGCGAAGCCAAACCAAACTTTGCTTCGCAAGTAGAACAACTACGCAGAGTTGATGCAAATCTTCTAAGGATGCAAGAACAATTTTCAAATCACCTATACACATTAAAACCATAAAGCATGTGAAATCAACGTGCATGGAGCAATTGAAGTTGCCTTGCAATAACTTCATCATAGCCTTACATTGCAACTTGCAATCAACAATTAACAAAAGGTAGGAGCATGAGAGGTTTCACCATTGATAAACAACATCTTTCATTAAACTTCTCAACATAAAAAAATTATAACTAAATGAGAAATAGGAAACCATGCAACACTCCAAAATAAGACAAGTCTTCATCAAGCTTCAATATATTTGCAATTGATTAAGTTGTATTTATGCACACATTTCACAAAAGTCTCCACTACAAATGAAATAAGAAAGCCTTTATATAGAGCCGTCAAGTACAACCAACGACCTAGATTGATTCAAGTTCAAGTTCAAGAGCCAAGATAATTCAAAGCAACCCTAATTAGGGTTTCCTACAACCACCATTTACAAATATTAAATGGTGGCCAACAAGAAAAGAACATTGCTTTAGAATAAATATCCTTTAAAGGATGAACCATCGAGAAAATTCATTGTGGTAATAATCAAATGCCTTCCACATCTCCACTTGTGGATGAATTTCGTTGGATGAAATTGGACATGTTGACTTGGAATTGTTTAATTGGTTAAAGATGAAAGAGCGCCGCCTCAATATGTTCTTTTAACCTTCATCATTTCAAGACAACAAATTGATATCTCTTGATACTTAACAATTAAAGCCTTCAATTAAATGTGACGGTTCGTATTCCCAAATCGCTCCATCGTCATGAGTGTCTTTTATATTCATCCTTTGTTACTTTGGAAGTCTTCCCTTCAAATTGTTCTTGAAATCTCTCTTGTCTTGATACCTTGACCTTGATCCTACTTAACATCTTGAACTTGTGGACCTACATGTTGTTGGCTACTTCTTACTAATCTTGGATTTTAAAAGGAAATTCAAGATTATGATTATCTTCCTCATTTGTAGAATTGTTCATTTTTTGTGGTCTTTGAATTCCTCTTGATGTGAATCTTGTCCTTGAACTCAAACTTGTTCTTATGTCTCTCCTTCATATGATGACTTGATCTTGAAATGATTCCTTCCTTCAAGTAGGATCTTCAAACTCTCCTTCCTTTGTACATTCAATTGTGCATCACCTCCTACGATCACATCCATTCATCAATAATTGCAAAACAATATAAGGTACTTGTCCAAGTTTATGAGGTGAAATTGCAAAGACTTGAAACATTTTCATGATAAAACATACTTTGCAAAGAACATAATTTTCAGTTTCAATTTTATTCCATTTTTTATTTTACTTCTATTTTTCACACTCATGTACATGATGTCTTGTAGATTTTTACACTGCAACTCACAGAATTTGACACCTAAATGCTGAGAATTGGTATTTAATTCTGGAACATCCACTCCTCTTGAAGGAAATTTTGATCAAGTTTGCAAGGGTTTTCTGATGACTTCGCCTTTCCCTTCGAACTCTGATTTAGTTCACCTTCTTTCTGGGAAATCTGATTTTCAGCCTTGATTTGGTGTGTTTAGTTGATTTGTAAGGAGCTTATATGTATATATCCTTATAAGTTTGCACCTCCTCACCCATGACAGACAATTTGCCTTATGTTCCATTTCATTTTGCATTGAAATTTTATTTTTCCACTTCAGGGTGGAATTTATATGTCTAATTGTTTGCATGATTAATTACTAGGTCGTCTGTGCAGGAAATTTTTTCTAGGTTGGTCCACCTTGATCATGAACTTTTTCTTGTTGAAAACTATAAATATAAGGTGAAAATCTCCAGATCAACCCACAACTCACTTGAACATTCTCCAAAACCAATTCAGCTCTGTATTAATCTGATCTCTGCCATCAAATTTGCAGTATTCCTGTTTTGAGTTGCCTATTTCTGATTTTCTCTTCACAGAATTTCCCAAACTCTACTATGATTCACACTCTTCTAAGGTAGATTTATGCTCTTATATCTGATGCTCACCCCTTCTTCATCTAGTTTCCCACCTTTGAGAGATTAGATCTCTGAGTTTTGCATCCTCTATGACAGGCTTCTTATCATTATTTCTGATTTTATCTCGAAATTCGCCTCTTTCTGCCTATAATCAGATCATTAATCTGATCCTTATGCATGTTATTCTGAATTTTACTGTTTCTTGATGAGTTCAATCACTCTATACATTAGGTGATTCTGATTTCTTCTGTTTATGCTAAGATTCAGTCACCTAGGCTCTAAACATTTTCTTCTCTGCTCAAACTCACACCTCTCCCTGTTTTTTCTACAAATGACTGCTCTGTTTTTTGAATTGACATCGAGATGTTTGCACTTGACTCTCTTTATAGGCTTCATGTGAAGAGACACACCCATTGGGCTTACAAGGCCAACCTGCTATGCCTTACTTAGGTTTTGCATTAAAATTACCCTTCAAATGTGGCTGACTTCATATGGATTTGAATTTCAATTTTAATGAGGGTGGTTTCATGTGTAATCTTGCCTTGAAACTTTACCCTTCAAAAGGTGGAAATTCGACCTTGACCATCAAATTTTTTACAAAGGGTGGAATTCCATGGTTCACCAAGAAATTGCATTCTTCACTATTATTTTTCATTGTAAATTTTCCCTTAGAGTGGAAAATCAAACAACACCATGAAGCTCTGCCTTTTTGAAGGGTGTAAATTCATGGTCAACCATAAAATCCCACTCTTATTTTCTTTGTAATTTTTTCCTTAGTGGAAAATTGACCTCTACCATAATATTTTGATTCAGCACTTAAAATCGCCAAGGCTGGAAATTCAATAATTAGAAGATTTTACATTCACCGATTTTCTTCCTTCTACATTCCCATTTACTTGCATTGCTTATCATCTTATTTAAAGGGTGGAAAAATCAAACCACCCTATGAAATTTTATAACTGGTGGAATTTTGTGGTTTCCTAGGAAAAATTCCACTCTTCTCTTTTATATCATCATTCGTCAACTTTGACCTCCAAAAATGGAAATTCAAAGGGCGCAAGAAAGATTTTGATTTCCAACTTGTCAAAGGATGGAAATTCATAGTTGACCATCTTATAAACTTTTTCCTAGCAGTGAAAAATTTACCATGAACATGAATATTTCATTTTCACACCTTGAAACAAGCTTTCATCATTCAACTCTTGGTTTCATTATCCTCCAAAGGGTTAAAAACGGCCTTGACAAGAAAGATTTCTAAACTTGGCTTGTCTTGACCCAAAGAAGATGGTAACCAACATGGTTTTGAATCTTGATGAATCACTTAAACCCAGTTCTCAAGACTTGATGAACTCCTCCAAAATTGATCAAATCAAACCTTAGCAACAAACTGCAAACTTCAAAAGTTGACTCCTATACAAGACCTAAAGCTCAAAATTGCAACCAAAATTGCCAACCCAGACAAGCAAAGGGGTCACGGTGTGTGAAAAATTGCAACATAAGAAGTGTCCATGTTTTCTTTGTTGGCAGGTAGGACACTCCCTCACATAAATAAGAACTTTTGTCTTGAGTCCTTTCAAAGTAAGTTGATTCTAAATCTGCATTTATTTCTTGAAGTAGCATGGGTGCCCATCCAATGTGAACATCATGTAAGGCTCTCAAAACTTTCATCTTCATTGTTGATCTTAGTACCAAAAATATCCTCTCTTTGTAAATGATAAGGTCTTCACAACTGTATACCTATCATCTTGGATGGTACCATTAATAATACCTAAGTCCCACTTGACCTTTGCATATGCGGTTGTGTGAGATTTTCAAGTGGGACTAATCAACAATAGCTCAAATCTTATCTAGATCAACTTTGACTTATTCTATACTAACAATGTGACCCATATATAACAACTCTATCATGCTAAAAACACACTTGCCTCTCGAAAATATCAATGGCCCCTCAATATGTCTGATGTGCTCCTCCCAAGTCTTGTTGAAAATAGGAATATCATCATAAACTATAAGAAGAAACTTTCTCATCTCGTCTCGTAACAACTTGTTCATACAAGAATGAAAAGTAGCTGTTGTGTTGGTCAAATTGAAATGCATAATGAAATGTAGACCCCTCTATTGGCATAATTGTCTTGAACCTTGAAGACTGATTGGTAGACCAACTAGTGAACTCAGTTATCAAAGATGTTGTCATTGATGTCAAGATGCAAGAAGTAACTAAGACTGGTAGGGAACAACAAATGACAAAGAACATTGATGTGCGACTCTAGTTCACAAGGGTGATCAAAGAGACATGAATTGCAGGCCCAGCAGAGGTAATGACAAAGGAGATCCACTTAAGATGAGAATATGCTAAGAGAAGACAATATAAGCAGAAGGATGCCAAGCAGAAAAGAAATCAGATCGACCACTGGACATACAAGATGGTTTGGCCATGTCAGCAAGAGCAAGATACCTATGACTGCCGCGTCATGAAGAGGGTAGGAGTGCACTCATCTTTGCAATTAATGGTGATGGTTTAACATATTGAGGAATACTCTGAAGAATTCAAATTTAAATTCTTTCCAACCAGAGCAAGCCATCAAGGACACATGAGCTTGTGGTAAGCGAGTGAAGGCTTTTATGCTACCCATCAAAGCATCTGGAGATGTACTACAAGAAGATGAGTACGTAAGAAAGATATTAAGAACCTTGCGACCCAAATATGACATAAGGGTGTCAACCATTTAAGCGCTAAGAACAATAGACAAGATGGAGGTATCTCTTGATGCCCAGGTAGGAAAGCTCACTACATTTGAGCTTAGCAACTTCAAACACCTAAGGTTGAAACTGCATTCAAAGCCTTAGTTGCATCGACTGCAACACAAAAACTAAGTGGGGAGGCAAGCACATCCAGATATAGAAGAGAACTAGAGAGTATATATGCTAAAGAAAACGAACACGATGAGTTGAAGCCTTTGTTTGCGAAAAGAATGGTTAGAGGAAAAGGGAAGTACAAAGGTAAGCTTCCTTTCAAATGCTTTAACTGCAAAAAGGTAGGACACTATGCTGCTAGATGTCCAGAGAATGTGAAGAAGATTGAAAAAAATGGCAAAGCTCCAAAGGGAAGGAGAAGAAGAGATGGAGCATTGCCGAAGGTGGTGTGACAAATGAAGAGTCAACCAGCGATGATGAAGACGAAGATGAAGTATCCTTTGTTGCTGTCACAAAAGAAAAGGTGGAGAGAGCTTTGATAACCAATACCAATGTCCACAAGAACTGGATAATAGGTAGTGGTTGCTCGCACCATATGTCTAGTGATAGGAGCAAGTTCCACGAGGTTGAGGCTTACGATGGAGGAATGATGATGTTTGGCAACAACTCACCATGTACAATGATAGGTAAGGGTATTATAACCTTGAATGAATCCACTACTTGTGAAGATGTATACCAAGTGGAAGGATTAAAATATAACCTGTTGAATGTGGCCCAACTGATGGACAAAGGTTATAAGCTTGAATTTAACAAAGGGTCTTGCAAAATATTTGACAAGACAGGCAACTCTTAGCTACAAGAGAACAAAGCAGAGATAATTTTTTCTATGTCAAAATTGTTGACAATACTTGCATGATAGCTAAAAATGATATCAATTGGTTTTGGCATAGAAGGCAATGTCATGTGAAATTTGAAAGCATTGTCAAAGTAGGAAGGAAAAAGTGTGTAAGTGGTTTACCTCCTATTTCCAAACCAGTCAGTGTTGTAAAGAACTGAACTAGATCCAACTGTAAACTTTGATGCACAAACTGGTCTTTGTATTTATATTTTTTTTTAAATTTTTTGTAATTTTCTGTATATATGATTTTTTTTGTTGTTTTCCCTTTGTAGAAATAAGTAACAACTTCAAAGAAATACGAAATGGAAAATATGGAATTAAAATATAAACTTTAGATTCCACTTTGCAGTCTTTATTGAACAAGTAAAACTGAAATTACAAATTATAGAATTGGCACTTGAAATTGTAAGTTTTCTTGCTAGCCATGGATTCCAAATTCACCTCTCCTAATATATATCGCTGTGACCAATACAAACCTATAGCCCATGGTCAATTATCAACCCCCAACAACAAATCACAACCCTTCAAACTGCCAAATATGGATCAGAAAAGGCAAATACAGGTTGGCTACGCACAAGAGTATCTTGGACAATTAATGTGGGCCCTTGAATTGTAATCGTAGGTGCCAAATTAAATTGTAGGGCTGGGAAACTTGATCACAAGCCCTTGTGAAGGAGTATGCAGACCCCAAGATGTATTGCTGCCTTCAAAATGCAATTCAATGTCCCCATATACCCCCTTTCGAAATTATCACCAATCTCTTCAAATCAATAATTGCAAGCTCAAATTTTATTCTAATTTCCAATGCAATTGGAAATCTTCAGCAACCAATCACTCCTTAGCCACAATTATACAGTAGGAGGATATAGCAAATTGTATACAACAACAAAACTTGCAATGAAATTCTCAAAAACCCTTAGCCAAATCTCCAAAGCAAATTCAATATTCAAGGATGATCAATTCTCCCCAAATGAAGTCATATTTATACTATTTTTTGTGCCAACCAGCTTCACCATTGCACTTTTCATTTAGAAATAGCTTTATAATATAAAGTCCAATTACTTTATAATATAAAGCACCATAATTATTAAAAGTGCATTAAATATTCATTAAGTCTCATTGAAATTGAAACAAATATGACTTCACTAAATAATCCATCTGGAGACCAAGAGCAAAAATGCCAGGAAACCACCCCGGCTAGAACTATCCTACTAAAATAGTAACTGACCAAAAGTGACTTACTAAAAAAAGCAAGTGCAAAAATAGAAAATCCACAACAAGGACCCCCAAAGCCAAATGTCAACTCATGAGGGTCGCAATGATGAGCTAAGAAACTCGAACTTTAGGATCTTGCTAAAATGGAGACATTACAGTCCTCCCTCCCTAGGATTGCTTGTCCCCAAGCAATTGCAATCTAGGGTGCTATAAAATATCCTCAACCTCCCAAGTACCATCCTCATTGGGTAAGCCCTGCCACTTAACCAGAAACTCTTTGATACTCCTCTACAACTGTTTGTCTCTAGTATCAAGAATCGCCTTCAAAATCAACTCAAGTCTCCCTTCATCATCTAGGGGAGGCAACACAGGAGATGACACCACATGTCTGCCCAAAGCCTTCTTGAGGCATGAAACATGAAACACATTATGAGCCCTACTATCCTCCAACAAATCTAATTCATATGCCACCTATGAACATTCCTCACTATACGGGAAGGACTATAATAATGCAGCTTAAGTTTCTTTGATCCACTCTTAATAGAAAACTGCCAATATGGCTGCAACATTAGGTAGACCATGTCACCCACCTAAAAAGTATGAGTTGTACTCTGGTGATCGACATACTGCTTTTGTTGATTCTGCATTTTTTGAATGTTGTCCCTCAAAGATCTCACCACTTCCTGACTATCTTGTAACAAATTCCCTACACTCTGCTATTACTACACAACAAATCCATAAAGTTGGGTGGATCATACCCATATAAAGCCCTGAAAGGAGACATTTGAATGGTCATGTAGTGACTGGAATTGTAATAGTACTCACATAGATAAATCCACTTCACCCAATCCCTCTGTCGAGAAGAGACATAGTTCCATAGATAACCCTCAACCCATTTGTTCACAATCTCAGTTTGACCATTTGTCTGCGGGTGATAGCTGGTACTAGGAATCAACTTAGTCCCACATAATCTAAAAATCTCCTGCCAAAAATGACTCATAAACCTGCCATCACGATCACTCTTTATAGTCCGAGGTAGACCATGCAACTTGAATATCTCCCAAAAAAACAACTCAACTAGCTGCACAACCGAATAATTAGTAGTAATAGGAAATAAATGAGCATACTTTGTGAGCTTGTCCACTACCACATAAATGCAGTCCCGGCCTTGGGCTTTAGGCAAGCCCATAATAAAGTCCATAGAAATACTCCCCCACTTCCTCTTAGGAATAGGAAGTGGCTGTAACAAACAAGTAGGATAAGTGTGCTCTTGTTTGTTCTATTGACAAATAGAACACTCTCGAACATAGCGCTCAACATCAATCTTCAACCCCTTCCAAGTGAATCTCTCCTAAACTTGTCTATATGACTTGAAGAACCCCAGATGACCAGCCATAGGAGAGTCATGGAATGCTTGTAAGATAATCTCACGCACACTTGACCTTGGAATCAAATATATCCTCCCCTTGTAGATGTTAACTCATCCGCAAGTGAATAACTTCCATCCTGAATAGTCTCATCCAAAATACCTAAAGTCCACTAATCCTTGGCATACTCGGCAATAATCAAGTGTCCCCAGTCATCTGAAATCTGTAACTACACATAAGTGAGACCCCCTTAAAAGAGCATCTGCGACAACATTCTAAGTTCCCTTGATATAAGAGATGTCAAAATCATGATTGTGTTGGATACAAGCATTCAATTGTATGTTGTCTTTGATGTTACACAAATGTCAAGTATATGCTGAGCAATCATGTATGCCGAGCTCACTCAGGAGTCAAAGGAAGTTCCAGTGTATGACAAGTGTTCCAATGATAACCAAGTTTAGAGTTGGTGTCTACCAAGCTCACTCAGTCACCAAAGGAAAGTGTGAATGAAACCAGTGTTAACCGAGTTCACTCGGTTACCAAAGGGAGTTTGCAGGAAGACATTGTCAATTGCATTCACTCAATTACCAAAGAAAAGTTGGCATGGAACCAATGTTAACCAAGCTGACTCAATTACCAAAGGAAGTCTGAAAAAAAGTCTTTTCTAAGTTAGTATTGACCGAGTTGGGTTGGCTAACAAAGGATTTTCTTGTGATAGTATATTGAGTTTGATGAATTTATTTGTTAAGTCTAGCCAACTTAAGGGATGAATATTAATTTTTTTAAAGTTGTATTCAAGCCGACTTGACAAAGTAAATGATATAAGGTCAAGTTGTGGATCAAATGTGTGTGTAAAAGAGAAGAAGATGAAGAAAGGAAGCAAACTTGAAAGATAACAGAGTATCCTGAGTTGACTGGGCTGCAAAGATTAATCTGATCAAGGAGGATCGAGTATTCAAGCCAAAAATTAGATCTAAAATCAGTAAAGTGAGTTGCATCAACAATCAGGTCAAATTATACTTACTCTCTAATAATTGTAACAGTGAATCAAATCTCTTAATAGAGTTAGCTTAACAACTATTTTGTAAATCCTCTAACAAGGTGGCATTTCTAAACTGAAGTGTTTGCAGACCGCTAACAAGGCCACTCCTAATAGGGTGATCTAAATCTTTTAACAAGTTCACAACTAACAGTGTGTTTTGTAACCTTTAACAGGGCTAGCTCCTAACAGGGCTCACTTTAGAAAAGTGAAAAATAGTAACTTGTTGCAACTAGTGGTTTTCCCAAATTGGATTTCCATGTTAAATCTTGGTGTCTCTCGTGTTATATTATTTGTTTTATATTTCTGCAACTAAGTTAATTATGGTTAAACACACTAAACATCTTAAGAAGTAATTATTTTAGTGTTTATTGAGTAACAGTAATTCTTAGTGTTAACTGAGTGTTCCTGTGTTAACCACATTACAACAGTATTTCAATTTCAAAAGAGTTTGGTTTTGTGCTGTATTGACATCTTAAAGGATCTTGGATATATTTTTGAAGTAACTAATTCACCTCTTCCCCCTCCCCTCTCAGTTACTCCTCTCATATTTCCAACAATTGGTATCAAAGCTTTTGGTTCTTGCAAAGAAGATTTCAAAGACCTAAGGTAAAGATCAAGATGTCTTACAGAAGAGAGATTCCCAAGTTGAATAGAGATAAATTCCAAGCATGGTAGGAACTCATGAAGTTGCATTTGGCAACCATCAATGACTCAGGTCTAACATATCTAAACATTGAGTATGTTACACCTTCTGGACCTTTAACTGTGGAACAAATTGCTGAAAAAACGAATCATAACATAATGATGATTGGCATTTCTTCTACTCTCAATTATGCTGAATTTGATGAAGTAAAAGATTGCGGTACTGCTCATGAAATGTGGATCAAGTTGAAAGATATCTATGGAGATGATGACAATGTGAGGAGAGCTAAGGCAAGAAGTCTTAGAGGACAATTTGATCAAATGAAAATGAGAGAAGATGAGAACATTGCACAATACAATGTAAGAATCAAAGCTAGTGTGAGTGCAATCAGAGCCTCAAGAGGAAAGATAAATGATGTGACAGCGGTAAACAAGGTACTCAGAACTCTTATTTCTATCTATGCAATTAGAGTTTCAGCTATTCAAGAAATGAGATGTGATCCCAAAAATGATATAACTTTGGATGCACTAGTGGGAAGATTGACAACCTTGGAGTTAGATAATTTTGATAACTATGTTTCTAACTTTGGTAACATTGAGTCTATATTTAAAGCTAAGCTATCACTCAAAAAGAAAGTTGGAAAGTCTAATAGAAAAAGGTCTGACAGTGGAGATGAAGATGGTTCTAATGATGAACTTGAAGTCATTGAAGCATTGCTTGCAAGGAGATTCGCTAAATGCAAAGGAAAATACAAAGGAAAAATACCTTTGATCTTCTTTTCTTATGAAGAAGTTGTTCACATTGTTGCAAGGTGTCCAAATAGAGAAGGCAAAGAAGAAAAGAAGCATGATAAATATTAAATACAAAGGCAAGAAAGATTTCAAAAGTTACAAGGACTACAAGGATAAATGTAAGAAATCTTGTTATATGGCTAAAGATTCTGATAGTGGTGATGAAGATGAAATGGTTTACATTTTTGTTAAGGATGAATCAGATAATGAAAACGATAAGATGGCCCTTATTTCTCATGTTAGCAAAAATGATACACGGATCATAGATACTGGTTGTTCTCACCACATGACTGGTGATAAATCTAAATTTGAGCACTTGGAACACTATGATAGTGGTAGTGTTACATTTGGAAATGATGAACCTTGTTATGTGAAGGGAGAATGTTGTATTGCATTACCTGATGAACTCAGATATGACAATGCTTATTGGGTTGAAGGACAGAAACATAATCTACTTAGTGTGGCACAGTTGAATAACATTGGATTCAAGGTAGAATTCATGAAGAGGAAGGCCAAGCTGCTAGATGGAAAAGGAAATCTAGTTGGGACTAGCAATCAAACAAGAGGTAATCTATTCTACTTATATCTAACTGAAAATTCATGTTTCCTAGCTCAAGTAGAGGAAAGTTGGTTGTGGCAATAAAAGTTATGTCATGTGAATTTTGATAACCTGGTCAACATAAGCAAGAACAAAAGAGTGAGAGGCATTCGAAGCCTAAAAAAATCAGATATGGGCATGTGCAAAAATTGTCAAATTGGAAAGATGGGAAATACAAGTTTCAAAAGCAAGAATTATCATTTAGAAGAAGTCTTGGAGCTGGTTCATATAGATCTTTGTGGACTCATTGGCATAGAAAGCTACTGTGGAGACAAGTATTTCATTTTGTTGATAATTATTCTAGGATGATGACTGTTATGTACTTAAAAGATAAATATGAACCTTTTCAAAAGTTCAAGTGGTATTTGGCTAGAGTTGAGAAAGAAATATGAAAGAAAGTAAAATATTTAAGATCAAATAGAGGAGGTGAATTCATCTCAAATGAATTCAATGAATTATGCAATGAAAGAGGAATCAAAAGATGGGTAGGTATCTACACCTGGTACACCTCCACAGAATTACATAACAGAAAGAAGAAACAGATCAATCATGGATTGTGCAAGAACCTTGATGATAGAGAAAGATGTTGCAATCAAATACTGAAAGGGAGCAATTAGTAGAACAATTCATACCTTGAACCAAGTTCAAGTAAAGAAGGATTCAAATAATACACCTTATCAACTATGGTATGCCTATAAACCTAATGTTTATTATTTCAAAGTATTTGGAAGCAAATGTTATATCTTGAAAGAGTCAAGAAAAGGAAAACTTGATGTGAAAAGTGATGAAAGCATATTCCTAGTGTATTCTAATAACATCAAAGCAGTCAAATGTTTGAATCTATCTACTCACAAAGTTGTGAAAAGTGCACATGTAAAGATTGATGAGTTTGTAGAAAAGAGTGAAGAGCAAAGCAAAAAAGAACCTGAAAATTACAGAAATTTTGTCTATACTAAATCTAATACTTTACCAGATGTTCAAGCAAATATAATTGGGAATCAACAGTCTTCACCACTTGAGTCACCTAAATCTCCAATTCAACCTAAATTGGAGCCAGTGGAACCTGAGTCGCAGTTTGAAGGACCTGAGTCACAATCAGAAGGACCCTAGTTGCAACCAGTGTAAACTGAGTTATTTGAAGGAATCGAGTTATAGGCAGTTGAACCCCAGCATGAAGATCATTTTGAGCATGGTGAACCAAGTGGAACAAGTCCTAAATCCAAAAGGAAGGAGCCTATACTTGCTAGATATGTCAAA
The DNA here is from genome assembly GCA_028749045.1 of Cupressus sempervirens. Lineage (NCBI taxonomy): Eukaryota > Viridiplantae > Streptophyta > Pinopsida > Cupressales > Cupressaceae > Cupressus > Cupressus sempervirens. Next base: position 221,133,340 of record CM053793.1, read on the forward strand.
AGGCATCATGCACCTGAACAAATTATTGGAGATTAGAGAAGGTACGATGACAAGGAACAAATTAAAAGGTATATGTTTTCTTGCTGAATTTGAACCTAGAACTGTTAAAGATGCATTAGACAATGAAAGTAGGATTGAGACAATGAATGAAGAGATTGGGCAAATTCAAAGGAACAAAACTTGGACTCTTGTTCCTAGACCCAAGGACAAAAATGTAATTGGCACAAAATGGGTATTCAGAAACAAGTTGAATGTAAATGGAGAAGTTTCAAAAAACAAGGGAAGGTCAGTATGCAAAGGTTATACTCAAGAAGAAGGTATTGATTATGGAGAGACTTTTGCTCCTATTGCAAGACTAGAAGGTGTTAGAACACTACTTGCATATGTTGCACATAAGGGATTCAAAGTGTATCAGATGGATGTGAAATCAACATTTTTGAATGGAATCTTAGAAAAACAAGTCTACATTGAGCAACTTGAAGGTTTCATAGAGCTTAGAAAAAAGGATATGGTTTGCAAATTACATAAAGCTTTGTATGGTCTCAAACAAGCCCCCAGAGCATGGTATGAAAGATTGCATAATTATCTGATAAAGACTGGTTTTCAAAGAACTAATGATAAAAACAACCTATACATCAAAGAACGACCAGAAAAGAAGATAGTGTTGGGATAAATCTTTGTGAATGATACATTATTTATTGGATGTGATGACTTGTGTAAATCTTTTTCTGAGGAAATGAGTAAAGAATTTGAAATGTCAACTTTTGGAGAGATTAAATTATTTGTTAGCTTGCAAGTTCAACAGATGAAGGATGGTATCTACATTACTCAATCAAAATACATCAAGGAGATATTGAAGAAATTTGGAATGGAAGATTCTAGACCAATTGGAACACCTATGTCTACTGGACATAAGCTTTCCAAAAATGATGATTCCAAGGAGGTAGGCCAAACTACATATAAATCAATGATTGGAAAACTTCAGTATGTAGTGCACACAAGACCTCATATTGCATTAGCAATTGGTATGGTGGCAAGATTCTTTGCTAATCCCAAAGAAAATCATATGATGGTAATAAAAAGAATCATGAGATATCTGAAAGGTACTGAAGATTATGGTTTGTGGTATAAGAAAGGAGGTAATTTTGAGTTGAAAGCATTCTCTGATGTTGATTGGGCAAGAATTACATTAACTTATAATGATATGTAAAAATTACTTAAATAACAAGAGTATTAATTTAACATTGTAGAGAATCTTTTCTTGAAATGTGATTCAACCTTATCAAACTTGAGCATTTTAATTATTAATTTTTTTTAAAAATTGTGTTTTTGCCCACGTAGTTTAGGCATGACAATGTTGATGACAGGAAGAGCACTAGTGGTGGAGCATTCTTTCTTGGAAAGAGGCTGGTATCTTGGACAAGCAAGAAGAAGAGTTGTATCTCTAAGTCTACAACAAAAGTAGAATATGTTGCAACAATAGTTAATTGTTCTAATGTTGTTTGATTCAAACAACTGTTGTTAGGCATGAAGGTGCAGATCAAGGATCCAATTGTTATCTTTTGTGATAACACCAATGCAATCAACATATCCAAAAATCCAGTGATGCATACCAAGACCAAACAAATTGCAATAAAATATCATTTCTTGACAGAATTAGTGCAAGATAAGGAGGTGAGATTGGAATGTGTGAATACAAAAAGAACAAATTGCAGATATTCACCAAGCCATTACCTAAGGATGCATTTTTGTACCTAAGAGGTAAGCTAGGGGTCATTCCCCTATTTGAAGCTCACTAAATAAAGTTTAGTGATGCATCAACCAAGAATTTTGAAGATCAGTCAAGTTGATGCGGTATTGTTAGAGTAGATTGCATATGAATCTGTACATCAGGTACATGGAAACTACATTGATTGTTGTCTTTGGCATGAGATGTCAAAGAGGGAGAGTTTTTTGTCATGTATCAGAGAAATTGTTGTGAATGTTTGAGATATCAAAGAGGGAGAGTTCATGCTGAGAAACTTTGGAGAGTTTGTTACTAGAAGGAGAAATTGCAATCAAAGAAATCAAAGAAATCAGTCTAGAGGGAGAGATTGATGTCAAAGGGAGTTCACACTAATAGAGGGAGTTATAATGGATGAGAATTAGAATGAAACTAAGGATATTATCCTTCTATTTTGCTCTAAAATTTCTTTGTATCATGACATATTGTGCTGCCATCAATGCCAAAGAGGGAGATTGTTGGATACAATCATTCAATTGTATGTTGTCTTTGATAATACACAAATGTCAAGTATATGCCGAGCAATCCGTGTATCCAAGCTTACTCAGGAGTCAATGGAAGTTCCAGTGTATGACGAGCATTCTAATGATAACCAAGCTCAAAGTTAGTGTCTATCGAGCTCACTCGGTCGCAAAAGGAAAGTTTGAATGGAATTAGTGTTAACCGAGCTCACTCAATTACCAAAGGGAGTTTGCAGGAAGATTGTGTCAACCGAGTTCACTCGGTTACCAAAGAAAAGTTGGCACAAAACTAGTGTTAATCACACTCACTCGGTTACCAAAGGAAGTTTGAAAGAAAGTTCTTTTGAGTTAGTATTGACCGAGTTGGGTCGGCTAACAAAGGATTTTCTTGTGATAGCATTTGAGTTTGATGAATTTATTTGTTAAGTCTAGCTGACTTAAGGGGATGCATATTGATTATTTTAAAGTTGTATTCAAGCTGATTTGACAAAGTAAAAGATATAAGATCAAGTTGTGGATTGAATGCGTAAGTGTAAAAGACAAGAAGATGAAGAAAGGAAGCAAACTTGAAGGATAACAGAGTACCATAAGTTGACCAAGCTGCAAAGATTAATCTAATCAAGGAGGATCGAGTATTTAAGCGAGAACTGAGATCTGAAATCGACAAAGTGAGTTGCATCAGCAATTAGGTCAAATCATTATTACTCTCTAATAATTGTAGCAGTGAATCAGATCTCTTAACAGAGTTAGCTTAACAACTATTTTGTAAATCCTCTAACAAGGTGGCATTTCTAGATTGAAGTGTCTAAAGACCTCTAACAAGGCCACTCCTAATAGGGTGATCTAAATCCTTTAACAGGGTTGGCTCCTAACAGGACTCACTTCAGAAGAGGGAAAAACAATTGCTAGTTGCAATTGGTGGTTTTTCCAAATTGGGTTTCCATGTTAATTCTTGGTCTCTTGTGTTCATATTTTTTGCTTTATGTTTTTGCAACTAAGTTGATTATGGTTAAACACACTAAACATCTTAAGAAGTAATTATTTTAGTGTTTACCGAGTGACAATAATTCTTAGTTTTAACCAAGTGTTCCAGTGTTAACCAAGTTACAACAGTATTTCAATTTCAGCAGAGTTTGGTTTTGTGTTGTATTGACATCTTAAGGGATCTTAGATTTATTTTTGTAGCAGAGTTTACACTTTAAACATCTTTGTTAAATAAAACAAATTTACAAAGTTTGAGACTCAATCTTATTAACTTACATTTCAACCAAGCCAAGTTTCTTTCTGAAATGATCAACATTCACTTTAGGAAGTGCCTTGGTAAGAATATCAGCTGTTTGATCACCTGTATTAATATATTTCAACTGAATAGCTCTTCTTTCCACTATGACTCTTATGTAGTAGTAAGGAATTTCTATATGCTTGGATCTATCATGAAATACCAAATTCACAGATAACTTGATACAACTTTGGTTATCATAGTGAATAGTGGTAAGTTTCATAGGCTCACAAAATAAGTTAGAAAACAACTTCCAAAGGCACACTGCTTCTCTAGTTCCCATTATTGCTGCAATAAACTCTGCCTCAGTAGAACTCTGAGCAACTAAAGCTTTCTTTCTACAGATCCAAGAGATCATGGCTGATCCTAAGCTAAAACAACATCTTGATGTCCTCTTTTGGTCTTTTACTCTTCTGGCCTAATCAGAATAAGTATATCCATGTAACTTCAAGTTGGTATTCTCGTATTTAAGTTCATACCCAATAGTGCCTTGGAGATACCTTAATATATGCTTCAAAGCAACAAGATGAATTTCATGAGGTTCACAAATGAACTGACTAAATGCATTCACAGCATAGCAGATGTTAGGTCGAGTCTTTACAAGATACATCAGGGACCCAATTATCTGTCTATATAAGTAGGATCAACTAGTCTAGATTTGGCACTTGCTTCTTTTAGCTGGTGTAAGTTGGGTTCCATAGGTGTTGACATAGGTTGACAGTCCCACATTCCAGATCTTTTCAAAATATCTCAACAATATACTTCTTTTGATGTAGAAATATATTCCCAAACTTTCGGCGTACTTCCAATCCAAGAAAGTAATGAAGAATTCCTAAGTCCTCCATTTCAAATTTAGAAGCTAAATCTTTCTCACATTGATTAATGAGATGTTCTCCTATAATCAGAAGGTCATCAACATAAAGAATTAGGATTAGCATATCACCTTTAGTTACCTTGAAGTAAAGATTTGGATCAGCTACATTCTTGGTGAATCCGAGACTTAAAAGGTATTTGTCAATTCTTTCATACTAGGCTTGGGGAGCCTGTTTGAGTCCATACAAAGCCCTCTTCAATTTACATACATAAGAGGCAGCATCATGTGTCACAAGCCCTTTTGGTTGTTCCAGGTATACTTCTTCCTCGATTTCCCCATTAAGAAAAGCAATTTTTACATCTATTTGATGGATTTTCCAACCTTTGGCTGCTACAATGGCTATTACAGCTCTAACAGAGGTATACCTAGCAACTAGTACAAAATTTTCTTCAAAGTCTATTCCTTCCTTTTGAAAAAACTCTCGAACCACAAAATGAGCTTTATGTTTTGCAATGCTGCCATCTATAGCATACTTAACTTTGAAGAGCCATTTTGAAGACACAATAGATTTCCCCTTAGGTCTAGGAACTATGTCCCAAACATCATTTTTTAGTATAGACTGATATTGTTCCACCATTGCATCTTTCCAAGCTTGATGTTTAAGTGCTTCAAAAGTACTTGAAGGGTTTAGGGTTTGGACTCTCACACATTAAAGCATTGTATGTCAATTTTTTAGGCCTCTTACTTTCTCGGAAAGTCTCAAATGGTGCTGCAAATCCATCTCCTTCCTGTATATTTTTCCTTGCCCAAAGTGACCTTTTAAAATGATCAAGACTCTCTTCTTGAGTCTCAAGAAGAATCTCGGTTTCATTTGAAGTCTCTTCAGGGTAATCCCTCAGAATCTCAAGAGCAGGAGCCTTTTCTTGGGATACATCAAATGTATCTAGTTCATCAAAAGTTTTGGCTCTTCTGAAAGCAATGTCTTCCTCAAAAATTACACCTCTGCTTAGCTCTATTCGTTTCTGTCTAAGTATGTAGACTCTATATCCTTTTACTGTTTCACTAAAACCAATAAGGATACCTTCTCTTCCAGAAGGTTCTAACTTTTGCCTCTTCTCCTTAGGTACATGAACATACACGGGACATCCAAATATCCTTAGTGACTAATGTTAGGTTTCTTTCCAAAAAATGCTTTTTCGGGAGTCTTATTGTCCAAATATGAGTGAGGACATCTATTTTGAATATAGATTGTTGTGTTAGATGCTTCAGCCCAGAAAGACATACTCAAGTTTTGATGAAAAATCATAGCCCTAGCAACTTCTACAATAGTTTTGTTCTTCCTTTCAACACCTCCATTTTGTTGAGGATTGTAGGGGACTATAAACTCCCTCTTAATTCCAACAAGTTTGCAGAACTCTTTAAATATTTCAAAAGTGTACTCTTTCCCATTATCTGTTCTCAAAATTTTAATGTTCTTCCCAGAGGAATTCTCAGTGATTTTTTTGAATTCTTTAAACTTAGAGAGAATCTCTTCAAATTCTTTGCACTTAAGGAAGTATATCTATGTCTTCCTTGAAAAATCATCAACAAATATCACATAGTACAAGAATGCTCCTATAGATGGTAAAGACATGGGTCCACATAGATCAGAGTGTACTAGTTCCAACACATCTTTAGTTTTGCTCAAACTATGAGGAAATGACTTTTTGATATTTTTCCCTAGGGCACAACCTTAACAGGATTCATTGTGAATATGGCTTAATTTAGGCATTCCAGTTACTAACTTCTCCATTGATATTAGGGCATGAAAGTTGGTATGACCTAATTCTCTATGCCATATTTCATTTGAATCTGAGGTCTCATGTACAAATGCAAGGTTTGTCTTAGTGCATAGCTCATAAAAAAGTCCTTGTCGTACTCCTATTGTTAGAGCCTTCTTTATGGTTGAATCCTTAGGCCAAGCTAGTACTTTACCTTCCATGAATGCAATTCTATAACCATCATCTTCAAGTGCAGATATAGATATTAAATTCCTCTTAATACGTAGTACATAAAGAACTCCAGAAAGTTGAATAGAACTTCCAGATTTCAATTTTATGGTGTAGGTCCCAATTCCTTTTACAAAATGTGCAAAATTATCACCAATTGTAACTTCTTCATCTGTTTCTATTTGCATCCTTTCTAGGTTATCCTAATATCTAGTGATGTGTCTTAAAAATCCGCTGTCAACTATCCATTTATTAGATTTGGTTGAAATCTAGCTGGACAATGCTGAATAGAAGGCATATTTCTCATATTCATGTCCTTCATTTCATTTATCAGATTTTGCAAAAGATAGTTAAGGTTTAGATCGATTGGGACAATTTATTGCATAATCTCCAAATACATCACATCTAAAACATTGAATTTTGGACAAGTCTTTCTTCTGTTTAGATTGTCCTTTTCCATGAAAGTTTCTTTCCTTTTGTTGTTCTTCTTCTTTCCTTTCCCTTTTTATGAGAGTTTGTGTAAAGAACTTGAACCTCTTCATCTAAGGTTTTGTGTTTTCCTTTAATCATTAATCTCGATTCTTCTTGAAGACAATCCAATCTTAAATGATCTAGTTTTGGGATTTTAGACCTAGCAATTATTTCTTGTACAAAAAATTCCCAAGAGTTTGGACGTCCTAGTGCTATTAAGGATAATTCTTGATTGTCAATCTCATAACCAAATGTAGATAATTGATCTCTTAAATTTGTGATTCTCATGAAGAAAGCATTTATGGTTTCTCCTTTATTCATGCTAACATTATTCATTTTTCTTTTAAGAGCAATTTTTCTACCAGTATTATTGATTATGAATGCATTTTCAAAAGCTCGAAACATACAATATGCTATTATATGTTTCGCCATAATAGGTACTATGTGGTCTCGAACAACATCCACAATTATCTACATAGCCTTTTCATTATTCTCAATCCATACTGATTTCTTAGGATCATCTTTAGGTTTATCTTTATCCTCTCTTACAAAAGATTCTAATTTGTTTTCTTTCAATAACATCATTATACGAAGTTTCCAGGATTCAAAGTTATCAGCACTTGCAAGGTGATGTTTGAATCTCAATACGTTTGTCATCTTGGTAGAGAGAATGCACTGTGAATTTAAAGTGAAATTCGATCCTTATAAAGTTAATGTGATCTCTCCTTAGCCTCGCTCTGATACCATGTAAATTTTTTACATATTTCTATGATAGTGCTGATAAACGTATGGTTTTTATTTCAAGTAATATCTCTGCTAATGAAGGATATGATGTGCTTCACAATATGTATAATAACAATGCAAAGATATGATAAAAGTTTCTTCAACCTTGATATCTATACTACCTCCGATCTGCCCGCATTAATGAATTTCGATGCTTGCAATATCGGGCAGCAACAATATATAGACCATTCACTGATACACCCGATCGGTGGTATGATCACACCCATTGATTAGTTATAACAAAACTAATTTATCCAAGACTTAACAAAGTCCAATGCAACTGATAATAATCAGAATGTAATGCAATCATTATTGAAATTAATCTCAAATTAAACACAGTAATATATGCACAATCGGTTCCGAATACTTAGATCATCATGAATAATGCAGATTATATTCATGCATATATACATATTGATATTCAAATCATATATATATATATATATTCTCATACGATCGGAGATATTGTCTGAACCGAAGCTACATGTTTCAACAGCCCATACCAATGCAATATCCTGCACAACCATCTATGCCTCAATCTATGTCTTCCAACACTAGCATTGAGTGGTATTTATAGTCCAAATGCCACAAGAGGAAAGAGAATGGCTAGTAATAGTGGGCAGAAGGGACAATTTCAAATATGTTCAATGTGCAAGAATGGGATATGATAGAGTCTTCCACTTCTGATCTTCTTTATGCCTATTCCATCCCATTTTGTGGGGCTCATTCTTCTTACTTCATAAAAATGGCCAAAGATATAGCTATTGTGGTCACCGTTTTGTACCCAAAGATCATTAGCTTGCATTACCCCTTGAAAAAGCATATTCTAAGGTTTATTTGGTGATGGAGGACAACAAGTTGTTCTATTGTAATGGATGGGCAGACCAGTATTAGACACCAGGCACTCATCAACATCATAGTCACATGCACAATTCGATCTTATTTTCTTAGAGCCCTTGATTTTTCAGGGAAACACAAGAATGCAAACTCAGTTTGATATTTTGAGAGAGCCCAAAATGGAGGTTGGGACCTAGAATGTCATGTAGGCGATCACTGATTTAACACGTGTGCATATTGGTTGGCTTGATGGTGCATGGTGGTTATAAGAAAATCTTTTGACTCCGTGTTGTGTTCATAAATTGAACAATACATTGAAAGACATAGGGAAATTTGATTGGTTAAAGAAAATGGTGGCAAAAGATAGAAATATTCAAATGTTCATTTGCAGCCATCACACCTCACTTTCTCTCTTCAGCATTTTTTCAAATAAAGGATTTCTCAAACCTTTGAAGACAAGATACATTAGTTACTTTATTTTATTAGAGATGACGATTGAGATGAATGAGGCTCTACAAATGATGGTGGTGAATTCAAAGTGAAAGGCTTAATTCAAGTATTGTTGAAGGAAAATTGATCAAACAAAATATCCTTGATGATAATTGGTGGTCCCCTATGAGGTAAGACATTGTTGAGTTTTAAGATTTATTAAAAATATTGATTTTAATAATGTTAATTTTATTTTTGAATCTTTCCAAGTTTCTAAATTTCCTAGTTGTCAATTAACTTCAAGATTGATAATATTTTTCTTTTCTCTTTGCAAATATGTTTGCTCCTTCAACTCGCTTGTTGCAGATGTCACTATATGTGCTCATATGAACTGTCCTAGTCTTGGCTAAATAATGATACATTTGACAACATGATTCAAAAGATGAAGGAAGTGATTTTTGCTTAGAATCATAATTTGGACTTGCATGACCAGCATAATAAGCCCATTGTCATACAAAGTGGAACACTATGAACACTCCACTTCATATGGCATCCTTTGCAATAAATCCAAAATGGTATGAGTCCAAGCCTGGAAGGTTGCCTTTTGATGTTAAGCATGGGTTGATAAACGCCCTTCAAACAAATGTTTTCACCTCAGAAGTATGATATGCTTAGAAAACAATGGAATGCCTTCACAAATCATAGTAGTCCATATTTCAACATAGCAGAGGCAAGGATTCATAGACTAGTAATGGTTCAAAAAAACCTTATTGGATGGTGGCAATGACTTGGGTCAAATGCACCAAAGTTGAGGGTTTGTTCCATTTGCCTCCTTCCGTAGGTTGATGGGTCCTCTACTACAAAGACGAACTAGTATCAAGAGGAATAGGCTTATCTCTAGCTAAGTGAAGTTAGTGGTTGTACATAGTACTCTGCGACTTGAGGGTCATCAAACTCCAAATTATTGATAGAGTCTAGCTTTATGGCCAGATATCAATCACAAAGCTGCCAAATTAACGAGGACAAGGCACATGAGAGATTAGTCGAGATTTTGATGAAGGGCGACCTTTGAGGCTAAGATTGACAATGGCAATGACTCAAAGTACACTGGTTTGATGAAGATTAGGGGCAGAAGCACTTTTTCTTTGTTTTACTTTCGAGTCTGACTCTTTTGAAACTTTTGACATATATAATAGTTTTGTTGAAACTCGCAGCCTTTGGGCATTTTGATATTCATATTACAAGCATTGACATTAATTCAATTAATTATATTTATGAATGTATGAAAGCAATTTGAATTAACTATGAATTTGAGCTTGAGGAGATAAAGAAGGAAGGGAAGGATCTTAAACAAAAATCGAGTCAAAGGAAAAAGATAGAAAAGAAGAGTACTACAGTTCCCAAAGGAGTGGAGACTAGAAGTAGTAAATTGGACCAGCAAGCTAAGGTGAAACCAAATGTTGGTACTTCGGAGAAACCTAGAAGGAAATCTTCTAGGAGAACTAGAGAAATGGAAAGTATGCAAAATACTGCTAATGGAAGATAGGCAACTATTCTAGATTTTACCCCTAAAAAATAGATATGAAAATTATCACTTGGAATATTAGGGGTTTGAATAGTACTCATAAACCTGATGTTGTTAGGAATTTTGTTAGAGAGCATAAACCGGATTTTCTATTACTGCAAGAAACAAAGATGGAAAAGGAGAAAGTTGAACAAATTAAATCTTTTAAAGATTATTGTTTAAAAGCTAGTAGTTCAAAAGGAGCTTCAGGGGGAACTCTGATGTTATGGAAGAAATCTTATTACTCAGGAACTATGTTGAATGCTAGTAAACATATCATGGTAGTTAAAATTACTAGCATTGATTAGAATAAGGATTGGCATATTGTCAATATGTATGCTCCAAATATCAAGAATCTTAGGAAGAAGGTATGAGAAACTCTTTCTCATATAAAGAGTAAAGATTACTTTGGTCGATGGATTATTATGGGAGACTTTAATGTTCCTCTTTATGACCATGCAAAAAAGGGAGGTAATGTGAGTGAGTTGGAAGGGAGACTGGATCTTATGGACTTTATTAATAAGGAGGGTTTAATAGATATGGATCTTCATGGGATTCAGTTTACCTAGAGTAATAAGAGGCTAGGTAATGATTGCATTCAGGCTCGATTGGATAGAGCTCTTATTTCACCTGATTGGACTAAAGAGTTTGTTTGCAAATTGGAGGCACTTCAAAAAATTGGGTCAGATCATTTCCCTTTGATTTTTTCTATTGATAAGATAAATCTCAAGAAAAACTTTCCCTTTAGATATGAAAAAATGTGGATGCAGCATCCACAGTAAGAAAGTAAATTGGTTGAATGGTGGAATATAGATGTTGAAGGTACTGCACTTTTTAGAGTGGCCTCAAAGTTAAGAAATGTTTAAAAGGAGGTTAAAATATGGAATAAAAGATGTTTTGGTAATATTTTTGAGAGTAAAACAAGTATTAAGGATGATATCCAAATTATCCAAGACAAGATACAGAAGGAAGGATATACTCCTAACCTTGTAAGAGAAGAGAATGAAAAATTGGTTTAATATCATGGCATTGTTACTAAAGAAGAAATCTATTGGAGGCAAAGATCTAGATCGATTTGGTTGAATAAAGGAGATAAGAATGCTAGGTTTTTCCATCTTTCTACTCTGAAGCATAGAGCCAAAACTCGTATCTCATATCTCATATCTTAACAAGGGAGATTTGAAGATTACTGAGGAAAAGGATATTTTGGAAGAGATGGTCTTCTTCTTTTCTTCTTTAATGACAGCTGACCCTAACATTGATCTTGCTCACCAAGCTGAACTTTTAAAGGTGATCCCTCCTTTAATTACAGAGGAATAGAATAAATTGTTAGGTTCCATTCCTAAGGAAGAAGAAATCTTAAAAGCTGTCTACTCCTTAGGAGGGGACAAATTGCTAGGACCAGATGGTTTTCCCATGTTCTTTTTCCAAAAGGCATGGAAGCTGATTGGAAGAGATGTTTGTGATGCTGTTTAGGAATTTTTTAGGGCAAAAAGAATGCTTAAGGAAATCAATTCTACCTTCCTATGTCTGATTCCCAAAAAGATTGGGGATGATTCTCCAGACCAGTTCAGGCCTATTAGTCTCTGTAATTCCTTTTACAAGATTATTTCAAAAGTCTTAACATCCAGGTTGCTACTGGTGCTTCCTTCTCTTATTGCTGTTTAACAAAATGGTTTTATCCCAGGTAGGCAAATTCTTAATTTTATCATTGCTGCTCATGAGAATATTCATTCTTTATCATGTTCTAATAATCAGGGTTTTATCATGAAAGTTGATATTGCAAAAGCCTATGATAGAGTTGAATAGGCTTTTCTTGTTAAGATTTTACAGGCCTTTGGGTTTGATCATAAGATTGTTAGAGCTATTTATCAGTTGATCTCTACTACTTCTGTAGCTGTCTTGGTGAATGGTTGTTCTACTAAATTTTTTAGTCCTTCTAGAGGATTGAGATAGGGAGACCCTTTATCCCCTATTCTTTTTATTATTATGGCTGATTTCTTGGGGAGATATATTGGGAAATTGGTCCTACAAGGGGATATTAAAGGTTTGCAGCCTTCTTCTCAATCTCTTAATTGTTCTCAATGTCAATTTGTTGATGATACTATTTTCATGGGTAAAGCTGATATTATGGAAGCTAGAAATCTTAAGCAAGCCCTTAATTTGTACTCTTCTACCTCAGGTCAGTTGGTAAATTGGAACAAGAGCTCTTTGTTTTTTATTAATACCCCTATCCCAAGACAGAACAAAATTGCTAAAATTCTAGGGTGCTCAATAAGATCCTTTCCCTGTATTTATTTGGGTCTTCCTTTGGGTCCAAAGGTTCCTAATTCTTTTTGGGAAGATCTCATAAAGAAATTTAACAAGAAATTGGTGGGCTAGAAGGGTAACCTTTTGAGTCAAGATGGTAAAATTACTCTCCTTAAAGCCTGTCTCCAAAGTATCCCTACTTATGCTTTGAGTTTTTCCAGAATACCAGTGAAATTTGCAGATACTATTGATAAAATTCAAAGATATTTTCTATAGACTGGAACTAAGGAAAAGAAGAGAATGGCTCTAATCGCATGGGATCAAATTTATAAGCCCATCAGGGAAGGTGGTTTGAGAATCAGGTCTATACGTAGTATGAATAGAGCTCTTCTAGCGAAACAAGGATAGAGAGTTTATCATGATGACAAGAAATGGAGTACTATATGGAAACATAAGTATCTTTATAATGCCAATTCTTTATCTGATTTCCTATCATCTCTTGATGTTCTTTCCCCTTTTTCTATTTGGGGAGCTATTCAAGGAACTAAGAATACCTTAGCCAAAAGCTATACATGGAAAATTGGAAATGGGCAGAAGGTTAGATTTTGGGAAGATTCTTGGTTAATGGATCATCCTCTGATTGAGGATTTTGAGGATAGAACCCAAGCTGACAGATGCAAGCAAATGTATGGGACTTTTGTGGGACATTATTGGCATAACAACTATTGGGTTAACCTGCTTGATGTTGACTAGGATTTTCATAACATCCAAATAATGTTAAATGCCTTTTCTTATCCCCATTAGGAGGATAAGATGATATGGAATGTTGATCCTAGTGGTCAGTTTAAAGTTTCTTCTATTTTTAAATCTAAGGACAAAGGTAATCAACCTTTATGGTCCCAAACTTGGATAAAGGGTCTTATACTAAAAATAAATATCTTTTATTGGATTTTGCTTCAAAACAAAATTCTCACTCAGGATAACTTGCAAAAAAGAGGCATTAATGTGGTTAATAGATGTAGTCTATGTAAAGGAGGTTTTGAAGACAAAGATCATCTGTTTTTAAACTGTTCTTATAGTCAAGTGTGGAGCTCTATTCTCAATTACTGGAACATAACTTGGGTTCATCAAAATAATGTTGAACTTTGTTTTAAAAGTTGGAGATGTCCATCTAAGGATATTGATGTTGATTTTGTATGGAAAATTACTTTTCCCCATCTCTGGTGGGGTATTTGGAAAGAAAGAAATAACAGAATTTTTAGAAATAAAGAAATGCCAGGGCTGGTGCTTGGACAAAATATTGTCAAGGCAATAAAGGAAAATTTTAAGTCTCAGAGAAAATGTGATCAAGACTTTCAAATTGACACTCCAATATTATCAAAAGGTTCTGATATTAAAAAAGATGACCCAAGATTGATGACTAAATGGAAGGCTCCCCCTATTGGATGGCTTAAATGGAACTTTGATGGTGCTACTAAGGGAAATCCGAGCAAAGTAGGTTGTGGAGGAGTTTTGAGAGATCATACAAGTAATATAATAGATGCTATTGCAATACCTATTGGTATCTCTAACAGTCATAAAGCTAAGGCTACTGCTGCTCTATATACAATGAGGTTAGCAGTAGAAACTGATTTTCCAAACTTCTGGATAGAAGGAGATTCCTTAAACATTGTCAACATGCTTAATGATAAAAATTCAATTACTTGGTCGATTGAAGCTAGTGTTATGAAAATTAAAACTTTAATGAATAAATTTGAAAAAGTGATTATATCTCATTCTTTCTGCGAAGGTAATGTAGTGGCAGACTGGATTGCCAACTATGTTGTCCAAATGGGATATAAGATGACGTGGCATGGTGACTTAAGTAGGAACATGGATTTGAAAGCCCTTATTAATTATGATACAACTCATGTGACGGAGGGAAAGATTTGCCAAAATAAGCAATTTAATGATATTTGGGAGTGGGGTTACAGATGTTAGTGTTCTCTCCCCGAAGAAGTACATTAATGTAATTTTAATCCTAGCTTCACACGTATCTGTTTTAATGCGTGCCTTAGTTGTATCAATGAATGTATTGTCTTTGATTAATTCATCTGTTCTTCGTGTCTATTGAATTTTGGCTTTTTGCAGTAATTCGAAGTCTTTGGAAATGGGCGGAGAACCACGAAAATAGGAGCCAAAAAATTGCAAGGCATTGAAGGCTAAAGCTTTTCTATGGCATATTCTGCAGAAGGGTAATGTCACCACTTATTTTGAACTCTTCACTCAAATGCATTGTCACTCCATGCAGAGAAACCCTATCTTCAATCCAGTTTTTGAAGAACGCCTCAGTTACATGAGGTTTATACCCATGAAGATGCTCCAAATAAGTGGTGACATTACCCTTCTACAAAATATGCCACACAGAAGCTTTAGCCTTCCATGCCTTGCAATTTTTTGGCTCTTGTTTTCGTGGTTCTCCGCCCATTTTTAAAGACTTCAAATTACTGCAAAAAGCCAAAATCGAATAGACACGAAGAACAGATGAATTAATCAAAGACAATAAGTTCATTGATACAACTAAGACACGCATTAAAACAGATACATGCAAAGCCAGGATTAAAATCACATTAACGTACTTCCTCTCGGAGAGAACACTGACATCCGTAACCCCACTCCCAAATATCATTAAATTGCTAATCTTGGCTAATCTTTCCCTCCGTCGCATGAGTTGTATCATAATTAATAAGGGCTTTCAAATCCATGTTCCTACTTAAGTCACCATGCCATGTCATCTTATATCCCATTTGGATAGCATAGTTGGCAAACTTCAAATGTTGCGTTTAAAAAATTTCCCAAAACAGATGAAGAGGAAAAAAATCTGAAGAATGGCAATTTTTATGAATTGGATCAGATTAAGGTTATCTGGCAGGATGTGCTCTCGTGCATTCGTGAGTATTTTATTTTAGATGGTAGAGCTAAGCGTGTTCATAAATTTCATTTTGTGTTCCTCAATCACTTTAGACACAAGGATAGACTCTCCTTTCCTTTTTATCTGAGATTTTCTTTACTTCAAAGTTTGCAAACTCATAGGAAAAAAGAGTCTCGTTTGATTTTACATGAAGGGTTAATTTTACTTATTGAGGACTACTGTAAAAACAAGGCCATTGTGTCTTCTCCTCCTTTTGAAAAAAAGAAGGGCTTTGTTAGTGAAACTTACTCTAGGAAGAGTAAGGGTGATGAAGGCATTAAGGGAAAAAGGAGTTTGAAGCAAGAAACCCAGCAAACCCCTCAACAAAATGTGGAAGAGATTACTGAGTCTAATAACTTGGAAAATAAGGAGGAGAAAAATTTGGAAGAGAATACAGATGTGGGAGATTTCAGCTCCAATTTGGAAGGCTACCCGGGAAGTAAGGGTGAGATTGGTAAGGACGAGGAGGAAGAAAGTAATGAGAAAAATATAGGGTCGGGTAATGTTGGTGAAGAGGATAATCAGAGTGAGCATTCCAAGAGAGTGAGGGATGGAAAAGAAGAAATGGCGAAGGAAAAGGACCCTTCTAATGTGAATGTGAGGGAAGATGTAAGGATAGACAAGGATGAGTCTTCTGGTAGAGAAGAAATGGGGAAGGAGAAGAACAAGTCTACTCATAAGGATACTATGTTTTCTTTCCTGCATACTACAAAGCTTAAAGTTGATACCTCTCTGCAAGTCGACTCGTGGATGTATAATGAATTAATGAGTTTGAAAAGAAAAGTGGAAAAGGTGCAATAGGACCAGGAAATTGACTGTGCAAAGATCAATCAGATGGAACTGCAGGTTGGCAATATACCAGAGAAACTAAAGGAGTATGAACAAAAAATGCATTTGCTGATCAAAGAAAGTGGCAATAAGATGGAGCAGGTTACTTCCAGTATTTGTGCTGCTGCTGCAAGTTTAGGGAAGCGAACCAATGAAGAAATTATGTCTCTAGTGGACCAAGTAAAAGAACCATACAAAGCTCTAGGAAAAGGGCAGGTGAGGTTACCGGAGGATCGGCTGCTGATACCATCCAAGGCACTGCAGAGGTCGGCAAAGAGGTGGTCAAAAAGATTAAAGAGCTGCAATAGGAGCTAGCAGTGTCACTGGTTTTTGGTCTTTGTTTTTTGTAGTGGTCCTGGTATTTGGTCGCTAATATTGGTTATTTTATCTAGTTTTTGTCTGTTGTAAAAACTAGGTTCCAGGTCCTTGTAAAACCTGGGTTCGTTTTATGGTCCTTTTATGTGGTTTCAGGTCCTTGTAAAACCTGATTTTGCTACTGTTAAACTACAGGTTTCAAGTCCTTGTAAAACCTGGTAGTGCTTCATGGTTTATCTTTTTCTTTTTTGTTAAGGGTTTCGGGTCCCCTTCAAAACCTGTTTTTACCTTAATCTAAAACTATGAAGTTACATCATGTATACGAATCAACTCTCATCTAGACACTCAACTCAACTTAATTGCTATGTATAGCATATATAATGAATGATTTATCAATGATATCATATCAATATTTAAAATTTCCCCCTATATTTCAAACTTTCTTTATTTTTTATAAAGCTATCCCCTCTATCTTCCCTCGCCATCCCCAAAAATGCCCAAAAAAAAACCATTCTGGATTCCCATCCTGCTGTCCCAAAAACTTTGGGTAATGTAGTTAATTAACTTGTAGGCAATTGCTCATCAATTATCTAATCAACATCAGAAATTTTTATCAGTTAGAAATTAAAATAAGTCAACCCTACAAAGCTATAGAGGACAAAGGGAACCTTGGTTGCACAAAAATCTGAAGCCTGCAGGAGTTATAAAAGATTTTAAGCCTCAAGTGAACTATTCTGGGCTAGAAAAGTGATATGAGTGGGATCCTGCAGCACTTATTGGCCAGGTGCAGCACAATTACTGCTCTTGGATAGGGCCAAAGCTGGCAACTATGCCTTTTATTAAAGTCTTCCTTATTGTATAGATCTGATTTTTTTTATAAAATACAATATTTTCATGGGTGATTCATTCCAGTTATCATATGATTTCTTTAAGGTCAAGAATCTAGACTCTAAATATTGTGGTTCCAATTCTGAAAATCCAGAATTTTGGTTGAAAAAGAATGTTCAGGAAAAGAAAATAATTGCATATTTCAGGTCCAAATTCTGTAAAGTGTTTCATGTACCTGTGTTTTTGTTTATATAAGTTTATATCTGGTTCTTAACAGTGAGAGATCCTCAGATTACCAGATCATGAAGAGAATGTACGAATCCAACTACTAATTGTGCACTTAAAAATAATTATGGAAAGGACACAAAGAAAAATTAAATTAAAATGGATATACATCCTTTTTGAAAATTCAATTAGGAGCTAAACAGGATCAGCTAACCTTGCAGTGTAGGTGGCAGACTGCCTAATGTAAGAGCTTTAAATTGAATAGATTCTATATTGTATTTTCCAATGTGTTGGTCAATGATGGGCTTTGTTGTTTCTCTTATTATGTTACAAACTGCCTGAAGAAAATCAAACAAAGATAAGTATTAAGGATATCATCAAAGTCAAATATCTGAATATAAAGCCTGACATTTTGTTATTAGTAGGCATTCAAAGCCTCGTGACTGATATGCAACTTACAAGTTCGATGGTTCCCATCAGAATAGTAAAACAATAGGATTTATGCATGCAAAGATGATAGAATGATGGGACCTAAAAATATAAGTTACCTTATCAAGATAGGGCCACATCTCAGAAACAAAGCTGTTAAGCCAATCAACCTTCAGAATAACAAAGCTTCAGAAGATAGCATTAGATGAATTTCTTCTCTGCTTCATTATAAAACAAGAGCATCATAATGACACAGAAAAAACATAACCCAAGTTGGTAGTATGTTCATACTCTCTCATAATCGGGATTTTTAACCCATACTGGAATTTCTTGCAGCAGACCACGCAAAGCCTTTGAATCTAGTTCACCAACTGACCTCATTATTGGTTCCTGAAAAGAAATCAATGAGATACTGTATCATATGTTTTGTCATGATAAACGAGTTTCAGTCTAACTTCAAGAAAAACAATCATTCCGGAAATTGGAAGTAATTGGATAATATATAAAGAATTCACAAAGTAGCATGTAAAATGACTGCAAACATACATAAGATTTATCTATAAAATGCCTGTTAACTTGAGAACAGCATTTATCCCTCAAATCCTGTTAGGATATGAAGCCCAATGATTGTGACACTTCAGCTGTAACATTTCATTTCTCATTCGAGATCTTTTAAACTAAGTGGTTCAGTGTTGTTTATATGATTTGTATGAGTCATATGTGGTTGTACAATATGCATGTAAATACTGAGATATTAACAAGAGAATTTCCTTCCTGGAATTGGATGGAGCCAATTGGTGAAGCACTATAAATCTGTGTATTGTGTTTTCTTTTCTCTATTCTTGTTTTCTGTTTTGCACATCTCATTTCATGTCAGTTGCTCTTCAATGTATACAATTGGTATCAGAGCTTGGCAGTATGGCTGGTTTGGAAATTGGTGTAAATTTACTGAGTTATGAACTGAACATAGAGAAATTCTCAGGCTAAAATTTTGGCCTTTTGAAGGTGCAAATGAATGACTTCTGATAAAGCAGGATCTCTCACTCACACTTGAAGGGAAAAGCAAAGATGCCAACTACGATGGCTGATGAAGATTGGGAGAAATGGATAAGAAGGAAAGAGATACAATTTTCTTCTCATTGTCTATAACCTGTTATTCAAGGTTTCAATGGAGAAGACTTTGAAAGAGTTGTGGGAAAACCTTTCCTCAATGTATAAGATGGCTTCAGCATCCAATAAGGTATTTATTATGAAGAAGTTATACAATCTGAAAATGAAAGAAGGTAGAATTGTGTCAAATCATCTTAATGAGTTTAACACACTGGTTGCCCAATTGATTTTAGTGGGTATTAACCTGGATACCGAGATTAAGACTATTCTTTTATTATTTTTGTTACCTAATAGTTGAGGAGTTACGATGGTAGTTAGCACCAAGTGGCTGCCAAGAGCAAACTAAATATTGCTAATGCTGCAGCCACTCTTCTCTGTGAAGATACGATAAGAAAGAATCAAGAATCCTCTTCTCATGATGCTCTAACAGTGGTTAATGTTAGTAGGGGAAGGCCTCAAGATAGGAGAAAAAATAATAATAGGTCTCAATCTAGAAAACGTTTGAAGTCAAGAGGAAGAAGTGGTGACTATTGGTCTTGTGGCGAATCTGCATCAACCTTACAAGAAGCCACAGGAAAAGGTGAGGGACAGTGAAGCTAATACTGCCTATGACAAGGATGATAGTGTTTTGGTGTTATCAACAAGTGAAACTACTTCAGACTGTTGGGTTTTATATTTTGGAGCCTCTTTCTATGCCACTTCATGTATGGAGCATTTCACAAAGTACCAAGGAGGCCAGTTTGGAAGAGTGTTTCTAGATGACATAAAGCTTGTGAACTAATTGGGAAAGGTGATATTTTGTTTCCATTAAAAAATGGCGGCAAATGGTTATCAAAAGACGTTCATCATGTTCCTAAAATTAAGAGGAATTTGATATCTATGAGTAAGCTTTACACTCAAATTCGCAATATCTTGTTTACTTCAGATTGTTGGAAAGTAACCAAGGGATTGGTGGTAACAAAGGGAAATAAAGTTGGTAATTTACATGTTCTAGAGAATAATGGTGAACTGGGAGCTATTGTGACACTCATGGAAAGCAACTCGGAGCTTTTTCATTGAAAGCTCTGATGCATGAATCGGAAAGGACTTGATGTTATGTTCAAAGAGGAATAACTACCAGGTTTGCAATCGTTGATTTAGAATTTTGTGAGCATTGGCTTTATGGAGTCTGGACAATAGAAGTCAGTCATCTTCTTGAAGACTGGTTAAGAGAAGAGATTTGCACCTTTGGAGCTTGTTTATTGGATGTTTTAGGACCCACTGAGTTATGTCTATTAGAGGTGCTAACTAATTTGTTACATTTGATTGTACTAGAAAGGTGTGATGTCCTATGCATAGTCAAAAATCAGAGTTATTTTCTAAATTCAAAATTTTAAGGCTTTACTTGAGAATCAAATTGGGCATAAAATTAAATGTGTGCAAACGAATAATAGTGGCGAGTTTTGTTCATAGGAATTTGATAATTTTTGTGTGTATAATGGTATCCATGAAAGTAAAATTGTCTCCTTTATTCCTCGAGAGAATGGAGCAACTAAGAAGCTAACTGGGCAATTCTTGAGAGGGCTTGGTATATGCTCCTAATGCCTAATTGGGCAAAGAATTTTAGGTGAAAGTCTAAAATACATCTGTACTTAATTAGTTGGAGTCCATCTAAGTTTAATTTTGGTATTGCAAAGTAGGAATGGATGGGAAAAAGAATTTGATACTCACATCTTTGGGTCTTTCGACATGATCCTTTTACACATGTTCGTAAGGAAAAGAGGGCCAAATTGGGACCAAAATTATAGAAGTGTATTTTTGTCGGTTGTGGCAAGTACCATTTTGGTTTCCGATTATGGGATCCAATTGCTAAAAGGATTCTTTGTAGTAGGTGCAGTTTTCAATGAGAAGGTATTTAAAGGTTTGAAGGTACTAGACAAGCAAACAAAGGAGTATATACCTTTTGATAGATATTGTCAATAATGGTGATGTTCATACTTCAATCAAGGTGAAGTCTATTACTCCATTTCAGTACCTCCTATAACATGTTTTCCATCACAATCAGTAAATGAGACCGATTCACTCATGCTCTCACTAGCACGGTCCACTAGAAATTATAGGGCATAAGTATCTTCACATTTTCAAAGTGGAGATAACTCCACACTTTTTTCAAATTCCCAGTTTCAAATGTGTTGTGACGTTTTCATATCATGACCCCCTCTTTTTTCTTTAGCATTAGTAGTGATCTTAGGTGCTCTTGGTAGAAAATTTCAAGTCTCCAACTCCGAGAGTAAATTTGACCAATTTTGGCTTATTGGAAAGTCAGTCTTGTCTGGGATGTAAGAAAAAATTGGGCTAAGCTAGTCAAAGAGATAGAGTTGAAACCAAGTGATTTGTAAGGAAATGAGTCAAAATCATTAGAAAATCCTTGTGCCGATTTCAATTTGACCTTACATTGCCAGGATAGGTCGAGGGAGGTAACATGGTTGAAGGCATCTTGAATCCTAAAATTTGGCTAAGTCTAGAATTTTTTGAAAACTCCCAAAATCTAGAATCTTTGTTATAACTCCTCAAACCTATCTTAAACATTGTGATATGATTTATGTAAATATAACTTATAGTAAGTTAAAAATATACTTAAATGTTATATTTATATAAATCCTCGCACCCTCTGAGCTGAGAAAACATCTATGGAAAGCATGTTGCAAAGAGGAAAATCCCTCTAAGCATAATGGATTCTATCAGCCACAGAGGAAAATTTCTCTGAGCCCATGCTCTGAGCCCTCAAAACTTTGCTCATTGCAAAACAAGTTTCATGTGTAAAGTGCTAAACACAGCAAAGGAAAATGCAAAAAATGTTGTTTTTTGAGAGGTTGTGAACCAAAGAATAATCCTCAAGAGGTGGCCAAATCGGTCTACCTCCTAGGATCCATAATCCTAATTCCTCAAACACCTCCAAACTTCACCTTAGATCTGTGAATTGAACTAATAGCTAAACATGAATGATGAAGGCAAGGAGGTGAAGAGATGATAAATTTTGTAAGAACCCCGATGGTTCTAACCGATGCAATTGATGACATTTCCTTGAACTTTGAAAGTTTTTGCAATGTGAAATTTATACAAATGAAGAAAATTGCAAGTACAATGAAATATAATTAACTACTAACAATAATGTCACTTTTGTTACAAGTATAATGGACTATAATTTTTTATTTTTTTACCTAGCAATTCAAAATATACATCGAGATGACAAGTACATAATACTTTGCGAAGATTCATACCCTGGCATGAAGAATACACCATTCATTTGTAAAGCTGGGCATGAATGTGACTGTTGTAGCTTTTTCCAAATTATTGGATGTTCATTCAGATTACAAAATGTATAATTTCTGCACAGAACTAGTGAACAGAAATAAAAGATGTCAAACACCTCTGAAACAAGCACCAAACAGCCTTCTAAAGAGATCAATTCTTCCCACAATGAGCATGTGGATTCATTAATAATTGGGATGTGGCTATGGATGTCTGATATAGTCTTTCAGCTTGCAGAAAATAACAATAATTTGATCGCCCTATGTATTCAATGGATAACTTGCACAATAAACCCCCAAACATCAGTGGTATATGCTCTGAAAACGATGATCAATGTTGCATATTATGGACATGTGCTAGCTAAAGCAAGAAGGATATAAAATCTGAAAAATAACTGCTCACAAAACCCTTTCAATCTGCAATTAAATGTCTTCAAGTTGATCCCTAAATGATTAGATAAGACCCTTGTAACTGCACAAACCTCTGAAAGTTTGATGTAGAATAATGGCAACCACAACCTGCAATTTCAGTGAAATCTCTAAGCACCTCAAAGCTGAGTAACAATGGCTTCCAAACTTGCAATGGCTCCTTGAAACCCTTCCTAGAGAAACTCATAAAATTCACCCAGTATGAAAAGCAAAAATATGATCAAATTCAATATATGAGAATGAGCTCTTAAGTCCCTTTTTATTCTTTCTTGTGAGAGCTCAACTACATTGCTTACCAATGTGGGATAAAAGATATATTCCCACATATACTTTTCTATGCATTTCCATAGTTTGACTTAGGCACCATTTATAATAAAATTAAGTCACTTGAAGAACTAATTGATGGGTCATGACCCCATTGTCATTTTCAATCATTAAAGTGACTTTATTAAATTAATTTTTTATAAGTTATTTAATATAAAATGTAGAGGGTGTAGCTAATAAGTAATGTCTAAACTTTTGTATGGCATAGACCATACATAATGCTTCCCTTTTGGCGGTACTGTAGTTACGCTCTGCTTTTGATAGAAGTTTTCTTGCAAAATACACTGGGTGATCAAGTCCTTCCTTCCCAGTTTGTACCAGAGTGGCACCTATTGCATAATTTGATGTGTCCACATGGACATGGAACTCTTTGTTCCAATCAGGGTATATGAGGATCGGGGCTCCAACTAGTCTCTTTAATTCTTGTAAGGTGTCCTCTTGTTCTTCCTCCCAACCGAACCATTCTCCTTTCCTAGTTAATTTTTTCAGGGGCAGTGATACTTCTGCAAATCCTTTTATAAACCTTCTATAGTATCCTACATGCCCCGAAAAGGATTTGACACCTGTTACGTTTGACAGAGCCTCCATTTCCAAAATAACCTTGATTTTGTCAGGATCTGTCTTCAATCCTTCTTTGTAAACAATATGACCAAGAAGTCTTCCTTGAGGAACCATGAACCTGCATTTTTTCGAATTCAAAGCCAACCTTGCTCTTTGACATCTATCCATGCATTCACCAATAATTTTAGGGTGGTGCTCCTTCCCACTGTAAACCGACCAGTCATCAAGAAAGGCTTTAATTTTTCTATTGATGTACCGTCGAAGATTTGTATTATGATTCTTTGGAATATGGTTGGTGCGTTGCACAGCCCAAACGGCATCCAGTTATAGGCATATACCCCATCCTCAACAACAAATGTAGTCTATCTTCCTCCACAATGCTAATCTGATTATATCCTTAGAATCTGTATATGAAAGAGTACATTTCACGGCCGACCACCTCCTCTAAAATGCTATTAGTAAAAGGGATGGGGATCGGATCTTTTATGGTCACTACATTCAAACATCTAAAGTCCACACATATCCGAATTTGGTTGCCATCTTTCTTTAATGTATGACTATAGGGGATACCCATTCACTTGTTTGTACATTGAATATTATCCCTGCTTCCAACATCTTTGTGATTTCTTCCTAGACCATGTCTGCATAGTTTTTATTCATCATGTAAGGTCGTTTCCGTACTGGTCTTGCTCCAGGTATCAATGGAATCTAATGGACACACCACTTTCAAGTCCCTGTATGTCCAGGCAAAGACGTCGTTGTTCTCTAGGAAGATTCTAAAAGTTGTGGCCTTTAATACTGGGTCCCAGTCATCCCCTATCAGAATATCCTTGAGTTGATCATCTTCCCCAAGGTTTAAAGTCTAGAGCTTGGGCTCCTTATATTCTACCTCGTTCTCAAAGATGTGTGCTAGTGTCCTGCTAAGGGTTGTTGCACCTTCTTTGTACTTCATATAGCCTTCCAGGTAACTTTCCTCCAACTTCGATTCTTGGATTTGCAACATATTACATTCTGCCTGGAACACTTCATAATCTCCCATCTACCAGTGGAATAATCCATTAAGGGAACTCATTTCATCATCTGAGCATTCCCCCAGTCTCAGCACTCCTTCCTCATCCGATTCCATCCCTTCATGGTCTTCTCCCTTTGAATCCGATGCCATGTCCTAGCTTACTGACTAGTTCTTTAGGTCTATGATGTACTTTCTTCCTTCTGACAAAATGGATAGAGTGTTCCATTTCCAATTATGGGTGGCTTTTGCTGTGACCAACCATCCTCTTCCCAACAAGGCATCATACCCATTTTTCTCTAAAGTAATAACAACAAATCAAGAAAAAATTGTTGTGTACCGATTATGACCTTTAGTCCCATCAAGGTCCCTATTGGCTTGATTCCGTGCTGGTCCGCTCCCACCAATTGAAATGGAGGTGGCCAGAGTATGGGTTTCTCTATTGCCTTCCACGTTTCTTCAAATAAGACATTTACACTAGAACCTCCATCAACAATAGTATTTGAAAGTTTGTACCTTAATATTTCCATTTCTACTACTGTTGGTGTTCTCCCCATTCCTATAATGAATAGAGTATTGTTTTCTATCTAAACTCATGCTTCTCCTTCCTTCTCTTCCTTAGAGGGTATCCCTCCCAGAACTGCCCCTTGTGTTGATGCTTCTTGCAGCTGAGGTAATGTTTCCAATAAATCAGCAATTTTCACCAAGATGGTGGTCTCCA
Organism: Cupressus sempervirens; assembly: GCA_028749045.1. Lineage (NCBI taxonomy): Eukaryota > Viridiplantae > Streptophyta > Pinopsida > Cupressales > Cupressaceae > Cupressus > Cupressus sempervirens. The sequence continues at coordinate 221,159,018 of CM053793.1, forward strand.
GAACTTGCCTCACAATCTTCAATACACCTTTGCCCATAGTAAGTTTATCTGGCCTTGCCTTCCCTTCCTCTCCCATGTTTTCTTGAATGTCTTTGTTTGATTCCTGAAATCATTCCTTCTCTGTAGTAGCATCTGGGTAGGCCAGTTTCCTAGCCTGCATCCTTGTGATGGCAAGGATTTCACTTTCCGGTTCTTCAATGTCTAACATATTCACCCCCCTTTGTTTGGGGCAATCCGCATCTTCATGATTTCCTGGTCCACACCATTTACACAACATTCCTCCATTATGTCCTCCATTCTGACAATCTCGTGCAAAATGTCCCCATTCATTACACCTCCTACACTAGATCATAGGTCTTCCTTTTGAATCGTACTAGATTTCTCGCCAGGGTGTGCTATTATTGTTGTTGTTATTGCTATTATTATTACCCCCTCTTCTATTGTTTCTATATTCCCTTGGTGAGGCTTCTGTATTTGTGTTCTTTGGAGGGGTGGAGGGTGGTGTAGATTGCTCTCCTTGTGTGAAGAATACTTGAGTGTTCCTTGTTTTTAGATTGTAGGGGCATTCTTTGATTGTGTGTCCCAACCCCTAATAAATCTCACAAAATGGTTTCTTTGGACATGCCCCTTTTGTATGACCTTTTTCACAGTCGGTACACCATAGCTCCCTCCCTTTTTTTCCTCTTCCTTACTCCCCATTACCTCCATTAATTGCCTCAAGTCTTTTCTCAAGGCTTGGATGGTTTTGGATTCCTCTTCACTTTCTTCTGAATTTTCACTCACGCTTTGATGCCTTCTTGCCTTGGAAGTCTTGCTCTCACTTTCTATGTCCATTGCACAAGTACACGCATCCACAATGGTTGATAGTGGGACTATTTTCATCTTTTTCCTAAGGGACGGTGTCAGGCCTTCAATGAACCACCTTTTCATTAGTCCATCTACAGGCTTGTTGTCAGGTTTTCCTATCAGCTCTTTTAGCCTTCTGTTGTAGGCTTTAACTAATTCACTCTTTCCTTGCCTTGTGTTATAAATCTTCGTCACTATTTCATAATCATCCCTCAGAAGTTTGAATTCTTCCTCAAAGGCTATGCACATATTATTCCATGTGTTTTTCTTTCCTTCCTCCAAATCTATATACTAGTCAATGGCTATACCACTTAGTGTGGTAGGGAAATTTTTTAGCCACTCCTTTGCATTATTCTCTCTGTTAACTTGCCATATGGTTATGCATGTTTTATAGTGGCGCGCAAGATCCTCCAAATTGTCCCTCGTAAACCTAGGCAATATTTGTTTGTCTATTGCCATCATAGTTTAAAATACTGGAAAATAAATACCAAAATCAAGAGTTATCGCGAGTCAACAGGAAAAAAGATATAAACACCGAAAAACTTGGCAAAGTTATTTCCAATAAATCATGGCGTTCTTTTTTGATTAAAATAGCGAGTAACCAAAAAAGGTGGCAGTTTAAATCATCGGTCAGCAAGTCAACACAAAATGACAAAAAAATTTAGGTTTGAATGTAGTGTGCACGTCATCACATAAAGACAGGTTTTAGGTATATGGTCAAGACTCGACTCTACTCGGCAGCTGCCACAAATTAGGTCATTTCCTCTTGCGGATTCATATTGGTCTTTGGCACAATGGATCGAAGAAGATTTACTGGGTGTGAACTTGCCTTGGAAGACTGTATTCTATGTTCTTATAATCAAGCATGAGTTTCTAAACTGAATAATTTGTGTGTGCATATTTCATTTTTCTAAAATAATTATGAACTAAATAATTATTATTACACACAAATATAGATTAAATATTTGTATTCTACTACCTCTATAATATTATTTTGTACTCTATTTTCATTTTCTATATTTCCGGACATAATTAATTACTTTTACACACAAATATGACGAGATTATATTTTTAATTTTATATAAACTGGTGGTTATAATTTATAAATTATACTAATATTAATTTGATAAAAATATGAGTAAACAGTAAATCGTTTTTTGATATTAATTGTAATATTGTATTACTATTAGTATTTTTTATTATTTTATTAAAGTTTTAAATAAATAATAGTAAATAGTAAATACAATATGAAATTTTATGAAGTTCATGAAATTAAAACTTGGTATATTGTATTATTATTTATGTAATACAACACTAAATCTCATTAAATTAATGAATATACTATTTGAAAAAATTATTTAATCATTAAATCCTATATGTTCATATTGCTTTAAAATTGTTGCAAACTATGTTTGATATCAAACTTATTTAATATTTGATTGTTCATTCTTATTCTTGCAATGTTAGTGACATACCTATAGAAAAAAGATGACTAGTGGTGGCAGAGTTAAGGATCCTTTATGGAAACATGGGATCCCAAGGGTAATCAATGGACACGTCGAATGTATCGATTGCCATAAGCATATGGCTTCAGGGATAAGCCGATTAAAATACCATCTTGTGAAGATCCCATACAATGATATTACACCGTGTGATGTATGTTTGGAAGAGGTTACAAGGGAGGCTTTGACAAGCCTACAAAAATATGCACAAGGTAAGGTAGAAAAAAAGAGGACATTTGAGGCCATGGAAGCCCCAATGGGGACTTTTAGTTCAAGTGGAGAAGGTTCTTCTATTGGGCCTCAGATACGAGGATCGGGAAGTACGAGTGGGTCTCTAGTAGACTTTTGGTTTCCACGTAACACTCCAGGTGCTCAACCCGGCTTGCTAGGCATTGCATGGAACAAAGAGATGCATAGGAAGACAAAGGTGGCAATTGCAAGATTTTGGATCCGCAATGATATTCCCCTCAATGCTTTATGTAGTCCATATTGGGATCAAGTGGTAACTTCCATTTCTTTTTCTGGTAAGGGGTTCAAGCTCCCAACTCCCTATGAGGTGAGTGGGCCATTGTTACATGACGAGGTAAGAAATATTCATCAACTTGTAGAAGAGCAAAGAAAATTTTGGGAATAGAAAGGTTGCACTATCATATATGATAGATGGACAGATGGAAGGAATAGGATGCTCATTAACTTTATAGTTGCTTCAGGGGGGCAGTTGGTATTTCTAAAATTAGTTGATGCCTCTGATCAAGTAAAAAATGTAGAAAATTTGTGTAACATGGTGGATGAGGTGGTAATAGAAGTGGGAGTGGCTAATGTCATCCAAATTGTGACTGATAATGCAGCTACATATGTGGCTACCAGTAGACTTCTCATGGAGAGACATCCCATATTATTTTGGAGCCCTTGTGCTACCCGTTGTCTTGACTTGCTTCTCGAGGATCTAGGGAAACTGAGTTGGGTGGAGAAGGTGGTTGAAGATGGAAGGAATATTGCTAAGTACATCTACAATCATACATGGGTCTTGAGTCTTATGAGAGAGCACACTAGTGGTAAGGATCTTGTATGGGAAGGGGTTACACACTTTGCTACTAATTTTCTAACTTGCAAAGCAAATCTGAAACATTGCTAGACCTTAGGCGCATGTTTCTTGATAAGAAATGGTTATAGAGTCCTTATGCCAAAAAGCCTGAAGTAGAGAAGACTGTGAGGATTGTATTTGATGCTAGCTTTGAAAAGTTGATGGAAGAGACCCTCAAAGTAAGTTTTTAAGTATTCATTGGTGATTCGGTGTTTAATTTTGAAATATTTTCCTTGGCTGATTTTTGTATGTTTTATTATGTCTAGGTATCAGAACCATTGGTGAAGGTTCTACGAATTTTGGATGGGATAAAAACCCCATGGGGTTTCTATATGAGGCCATGGATAGGGCAAAAGAGACCATTCAGCACTTGTATAGGTCAAATGAGACCAAATATAGACCCATATGGAACATCATTAATCGTAGGTGGAACCGACAACTCCACCAACACATTCATGTAGTTGCCTACTTCTTGAACCCCAAGTACTATTTCTCCAACACTTTTAAAGCAGATGCAAAGGTTCAAATTGGCTTGGACACATGTATTCAAAGATTGGTTGTTGATATGGACCTCTCAGACCTCATACTTGATGAGTTGCAGAGCTACAAGAGGGAAGAGGGGCCATTGTTTTCTTCTCCTGATTGCAAACGTAGGAGATACACCTTGCAGCTAGGTAAAAAAAACACGTGTTTAGTTTTATAAAACCATTTATTTCGCTCATGAAGTTCATTGGAAGTTTACCACATCATAATGGATATTTTTATCTTTACACATCTATGGCGGGAAGATTATGGTGCCACAACACCTAATCTTTAACATCTTGCCATTTGAATTTTATCGCAGCCTTGTAATGCTTCTAATTGTAAGAGAATTTGGAGTACTTTTCAAAACATACACAAAGAAACGCAATAGTTTGACTCAAAAGCGCTTGAATGACTTGGTTTATGTGAAGTACAACCTTCTCTTGCACGAGAAGAAAGTGAAAGAGCAAGCTTTATATGAAGCACTGGACTTGGATGACATTGATCCATATTCAGCTGATTGGATTGCTCCTCCTGGTGGCGTGGATGCAGATGCTAGTAAACCTTTATTGATAGATGAGCAGCTAGCTGAGTTTGAGAGAGAAGCAAATGAGTGGGATGCAGATATTGCTGCACGTGAGGAGGAACATAGCTTGGTCATCCATCAAAGGCTTCTGTCGAGCATGAGGCACCTATTAGGGAAGCTGCTAAGGATGTTGCCACAACAACTACTTCAACAGCACCTACCCAGCAACAACGATCTCTTTTGAGTTTTACTCGTAGATGCAATTTATGATTGCTACTTTCAGTTTTCATCGATATTGAAACTTGAACTTAATACGTATTCAGAAGTAGTAGTTTCATAGAGTTTGACTTCTATGTATCGAACTTATTTATATTCAAATGTTGTACTTATATTTTGGTATACGATTCTAGCATTATGTTAATCTACTAAGTTCCTCTTGCTATGAATTACTGTTTAACTAAAAACTTTGAATGATATATTGTGGATATCTCAATTTTCAAATTATTATGTATTCTACAAATTTGGTGTATATATGCAGTTTTAAGAATATTTTAAGAAATTTTATATTTTCAAATGTTTGATAAAAGTGCCAATTTATTGCCAAATTTTTCACCGAGTTGTTGCCGATTCCGAGCTTTTCAAAAATTTTGGGTCGGCTGAGATATTGCCGATACCGAGTTTTTAAACTATGATTGCCATTATGTTGGCCTTTTCTTCTCCTAGTGGAATACCCCCTCCTACTAGTTTGCTTCCTAGCGATTTGCTTCCAAGCATGCTTCTTTTCATAGGGACACTCCCTCCTAATGAAATACTTCCTCCTGAAGGAAGACTTCCTCTTGATGGAATACTCCTTCTCGATGGTGCCCTTCCTCCAGATGGAATGCTCACTCCTGATGGAGCACTTTCTCCTAATTGGAAGTTTCCTCTCGACAAACTTGATTCTTGATTACTCGACCCGCAAGTATCTTCTTCTCTAGGGTTTTTCTCTTGTCGAAGTTCTCTCCATGCAGGGGTCTCTGGGTTTCTATACCCTAACTTCCTTCCTGGTGTCTCCAAGATAGCCAAATTGGCTATTCCTTCGATTGTATGCTCAATCAACCCTTCTTAGATTCTAGTGGGATCCCTCTATCCTCCCCTTAAGTTACGACGTCTCTCCTCCTATTGTTGGAGACATAGTGTCCTCAAGGCGACTTCCTCCTTAGTTTCTTCCTCCGTTACCCACCTAGGATATTTGTTTAGAATTAGGGGCATAAATTGGTTTAGTGTCTATTTCCCTTCGTCCGCCAAGTTGCATTCCCTTGTCCTCCTTTCAACAAACTGTTGGAGTACTTGTTGCCTCCTCTATTCCCTTTCTGTCTTGACTCTTTCTTCCTCAACACATAACAAGTTACGTGCCAACAGGCAAGGAATCTATCCCAGTAAATAGTACACCACTGGTGGCACCGAAAGTTCGTCACGTATTGTACCTTCAGGAACTGTTCTCTCACGGGCTTCCCTTTGTACGTACTGATCAACCACAACTTCCCAAGCCATCACTAGATCGCATGTCATCTGATCTTCCCTAGTTATTTCCTCCTCTTCTCTGTCACTATTTGTTACTTGTATACATTGTAGGAAGGGTCTTCCCATTACTCCATCTTGTCTTGCCAATGAACTCCAAGTTTGGACTTAGGAAACGGCACCAAAAATGTAGAATGGAAATACTACTCAAGTTCACAGAATAATGAAGATGTGTATACAGAGAAAAACATAGAATGTACTAATAACACAATACCAAATTGGCAAAGAAATGATTTACTCTATGCATACCAAAACATCCCGAGTCTATTGACAATATTCCATGTGCTTATAAAAGGGAAAACCAACCGACACATTACCTCACCTCCTAACTACCCAACCCACTCAAGTTTTAACAAGCACTAAATACAATATTACTTTATTCTCTACTACACCATTTATAATAAAATTAAGGCAATTGAAGAACTAATTGATGGATCATGACCCCATTGTCATTTTAAATCATTAAAGTGACTTTATTAAATAAATTTATTATAATATTTAATATCATTAATTATACTCCTTTTTTTTATAATTCCTAAGTCAAACAATAGACTGCCATCGTATTGGGGTTATGATTGGTTATCAAATGCCCTACTAAATGGAGTAACCCTCCTCATTGAATTATCGTAACTTGTAAGTCCTAAGAAACACTCCAAACGTAGGTAGAAGGAAACTGCAACTGATGCCACTTTGCACTATAGCATGATTACCTCTAGTAGCCACTACCAAATATAGTAATTTCCAGGATAATTGACTTACTATAAATATTAAGTCCCTCAAACTAAACCAAAAAAAAAGTTGATGTGCCTACACCTAGCTCGTAACTACTCTACACTCAAGAGATGTCCCAAAATAGGAGGTAATGGTGAATCAATGTGCTCTCTATCCAAACAACTACCCTACAAGGGTCATAGTGATGGACTAATCTCACAGACATCGGACTAACTGAAGAGGGGAAATTACAAATTCATAAAGTTGAAGAGCTTGTAAGAGGATAAAGACTGAAGTTAACTTAAAAATGATCATGGAGAATTCTGTGAAGGGTGGCAGATTTTGCCACCCTCCAAGGATTATAATCCTCAACCTCCTAAGATTTTTACCTACATTTAGAATCCCAAATATCAATAGCCATTTATATGGAAAAGGGAAGGAGAATGAACATAGATGAATGAGGTTTCAAGTAATTTGGAGATGGAACAACAAAGTAAAATTTGATGAGGAAGATTTCTCAAGGATTGGGGAATTCCGCATGCCTTAAGGAATCCTAAATTCCTATCTAGACCAAAAAAATTTCCCTCATGTTGGAGGGGAGAAAGATCAAAATTGGAGATCTTGATTTGGACAAAGACTAACTTAATGACAATTTGATCCAAAGGGAGAAGATAGGACTAAATTGGACTAAGTTTGGGAGAAATGGGGATTGAGGAGCCGCGATGTATCAAAGATTCTCAAAGGGTGGCAAACTTTGCCACTACAAGAAGATTCTACTCTCACAAGGGTGATTTCTGCACTTTGATATAGGATATGTGGAAGTATGTTGGTGGCTCACCAAAACTAGAGGGTGAAGATTTGAACTATATGATGATGGCGATGAGGTTTGGAGAGGTCTCTTGCAAGCATAATCGAGGTGAGGAGATGCAATTTTGATGAGAATGGAATCAAAATCCTCTTGTAACCCTTGACTCTACCTATATCTAGGATTCATGAAATGCATTAAACCACAAACCAAACATGCCATAAAGAAGGGACGATGATGTATTGGAGGATTGAAGCCAAGTTAAGTGAAGAAATTTCTTGAAAGGATAAACTCCTCTCCAATAGCATATTTCGCCCCATGAGATGGACTAGCAAAAGCATGAATAAACTGCAATTTTGTTGAGACAAAGATTAAATATTTTTAAAATCATTATGCTTCCTTGTTAAAGTTGGCCTTAGTGGATAATAAACAAATTAAACAAAATGATTTTATTGCCTCATAATAATCACGTCGGCCAGCATAAGGAATGGCACCTTTTCTACCTTCAATCGCCTATATAAGAAAGAGATGAGAGTTCATTTTCAACATCAAGAAAAGGTAGATTTACCTCAGATACAGCAGTGATTTCCTTCCTTGAGGCAATGAAATATCTTCCTAAGGCTGAAAATCAACTTGAAGGATGAATAAAACACTTTGAGAAGGTAGCTAATTGCCTTGTGGGTATCAATCTTGGATATACAAGGCAGGTTTTCTACAAAATCAGAGATAAATATGGTGAGGGAGAAACGAAATCTAGGCATGTAATGGATGGGAAAAGTTGTTTTTTATAGGGATTTCAGCATAATTTAATTCTAAGATTCGCAAGAGAAAGAGAGGTTTGATCTTGAGGTTAAGGAAAATCCATCTCATTTTGATGTTGACGCAATTATCATGAAAGCTTTTAGATTTCTTCATTTTGTTATACTTATAAGTTTTGTGAAGCTTAATGCATCTCTTCTCTTGTTTCTTGCAAGGTAAACCATTCAAGGAGATGCAAGGAAAGCTTGGAGGACAAGGAGACAGTAAGTAGATGCTATGAAGAGATAGTTCAAGCCTGAGGACTCCAAATGGGGAGAAAGATCCAAGTCAAGATGAAGATCAAGCTCATGATGATGCAAGTAATCCAAGTCATAGAAATGAGAATATTTCCAAGAGTGAAAGATGAAAAAAAAATGAGAAGATGAAGCAATTTGGGAATATGACATCACTATTTAGGGTTTGACAATGTTGACTATCAAGAGATATTTTCCCATCTTCAAGAGGTTGATCAAATCTACAAGACGAGGATGATGAGATGGCACCTAGTTGTCTTCTACCAATTAGGAAATTTTAGTTACACATGTTTCAATCATATCATGCCAAGTGTACAATTTTCTCATTGGCTATCAAAAGCATTGTAATTTTCTTATTTTCCCACAGAGTGGTTTCCTCTTGTAATTGGTTGACAATATAGAAACCCTAATTAGGGTTTGTAGGGATGAATCTTGGCCCTTGATCTTGAATTGATCTTGGCCCTTCATTGTAATTAAACAACTATAAAAGATCAAGGCCTCCTCGTTTGTAACTCATTAGAGGAAATTAGAAACATTAGATTAGAGAGCTAGAGGTAGAGGTAGGTTAGCTAAGCGAGAGACTTGATGAAATTGTTTCCATAATTCTATTAAAGTGATTGATGATTCATCGTTGGTCTTCATGGTGGATTGCTTAATGTTGCTTTGAAGTGTTGCATGGTTTCTTCAATTCCTTACTTGGAGTAGATTTCATTTCATGTTGTTTAGAAGTAGTTTAGTTGGATGAAAGAAATTGTGGACGTTTACTTGTTGGACTCGAACAAAACTAGGTCACTAGCCTCTTACTGATTGTAAGTGTGTCATGCATGGTTAGCTAGTGAAAATACTTAACTTCAACTGGTATCTAGTCTTTAGTTTGCATCCGTTGATGGGATTCAAGAAGAGTTATTGATTTGAAAATATTTTGAGTATACCTCAGAAGCTTGCAATAAGTGGGTGGAGTCACTGACAGGATTGCATATAGTAGAGTCCATGTTCATCCATACTTCCTTGCATTCATAATTAGAACAAGTCGAAGAGATTAAGATTAAATTCAAGTTGAGAGTTCAAAGTTAAACACTAAGTTACCAGATTCTCTCCAGCAACCCTCAAAGTCTGGTTCAATTCTGTCCAAAGTCTGGTCCTTGTCAAATTCTCCCTAATTTCTCCTAGAGAGCCACAGATTCACTGCAAATTCTGTGAGGGGAATCTGGGCAGAATTCAGAGCAAATTTTGAAGAATTTGCTGGCCCAAACCCGAGCTGAAATTTGGTCTCAAAACAAATTGTGTTTACCTTTTTAAAGTGTTTTTTTGGCTGATTTGGTTTTTTCGATCCTCACAACCCTAAAAGTGACCACTAAAATGCCAAAAAATATGGTTTATATGTCATTTATGCATTTTAGTGAAAATGAAAACTTGTTTATAGAGGAAATACAAATTGACAATTGGTGAAGTCCAAATTGACAATTAGAGGAATTTCTTTAAAAAAGCTAAGATATATTCTTTGAATCCAGGGTTTCAAATCTGAATCTCAATTTTTGATCTAGCTTGGTTAGAAATCCTCTAACCAATATTAAAAAAATTCAGATAACTGCATTTATCTTTTGATGATTCGTTTCATTCTCAAACTGTCCTTTGATATGGCAATATGTCCCATGCATGAGACCAAGCAAGTGTGTGATGTTGTATGTATGGCTAAATGATGCAATTAATATCCTATTATATTGAATATGGTGGTGTATTTTACTATGTTCCTTTACTATTAGCAGAGTGGTGTATGGACTTATTTGTTGTTGCATATACACACACATATATTTTTTAAAAGATATATTTTGGTATGGAAAAACCCAAAATGAATCCGAACCCAACCCAAAAAATATTTGGACGAATTCCGAACCCGAATCTCGAACCTGCATCCGTACTAGAATCCGAACCGGCAACTTAGGTTAAATATAATAAAACTATATTTTCATTGCACATCGTGAAGCCAAATCTATAGAAGTAAATTGATATCCATTGAATAAGTAGCGTAAGTCCATTTGTGATAACCAACATATGAGATAATTAAACTGACTGAAAATCCACAATTGAAGGAACCTTGAAGACATTTATTGATCTTACTTTGCAAGAATAGCATAAGAAGTGACCTTATTTAAGAGATGATTGTTTGGAATAAAATTCACATCAACAATATGCAGCCTACCCTGCCCACTGTTTCTTCATGATATAAAGAACACACCTCTTTCACCAAACAAAACCACTTGCTAGCTCATTCCTCACAGCTCGATGATTACTCCTTTTTGTGTGAGGTTCATACACAACATTGGGTTGTTGCAATATTCCAGAATAAATAGAAGTCTCCAACAATTGGTGATCACATGAATATTGTTCATGATACATACGAATTAAATTCTCCTCTGCTCATAATCTCCAAAGAAAATAACAAGAGTTTTGAAATGCAGACAGACAGTTCATCACACCAGCCAGACCATACTGTGCAGGGCACAACTCCCCTGCTGCGGCCTTGCTTACCCAACTTTTATTTAGAAATACCATCCACAATGCTATTTCAGCGGGTAATACCTAATAGTGTGTGCCCATTACAAATCCCACTGGGAAAACATCACTGCAAATATACAAGCAGCCTCACTAATTTGGGATACAGTTTTGCAAATGTCATTTCATTTCATTCGCTCTTTAATATTTACAAATTAGGGCTCTGGAGGTGATCAATGTCCGAAACATTATACATGACTTACGATATATGACATCTAGCTTTTCTATTTTTATTCAGCTTATTGTTTTGAAGGTAATGAGTCTCACTTCCCCTGTGGTGCTTAACAGACTTTCCTGTCCAAATAGTTTGCCTTTTTCTTCAAAACATAGGATTTTGCACTGAACATGCACCAAGGCCCAAGTGCTTGCAACTCTGACATTGGTGAGATAATCTTTCCCAAGTAACCTTCATCTAGGGATCTAGCAGATAGGAGACAGAGTGCTGACATTTGCAGCATAGTGTTACATTTTTCCAATAAAAAGACCTGCAGGGAAACGGCAAGCTCTAGAGCTCTTTCAAGAACAGATTCCATACACTAACTCTCCCATACTCTTGTGTGCAAAGAGGGCAACTAAATTTAAATTAGGCCAGTGAATGGAGAACAAAGATCACATTAATCAAAAGTGCAAATACTTCGTAAGTGAACCAATCAATAGTTCAGGAATGGTTACATTTAGTGCTGAGTAAAAGATCAACACATACGATAGGCTTCTGCCACATTGAGATCTGGCTTAATTAAGGCTTAATAGTTTAGTTCATAAGAGCTAGTAGATTTCTACAATCCATAAGATCTGTCGATGTAGTTTCTGGATTTGCTTGTGTTAGTTTTTTACATCAACCTTATGGATCACACACTGTGATCCATCATCAATTTCTCCTCTGCTTTCATTCTTTCATCCTGCTGATGGATCACAGTGGGTGATCTGAAATATTGATGTAAAAAAAACTTACACAATCAAATCCAGAAACTACATTGACACAATTTAGTTCATTATTTTCCTGTGAATACGGTCAAACTTGTAAGTTGAACTCTGCTCTATTCCACCCCTCAGACTAATATCTGGACATCATTGGGCTTGATGTTTGGATTTTCATATTATAATTTAAAAGTTTTACAATATTTTTTAATACCATTTGTTAGACTTCTATGATTTATCAAGAAAAGCTAACAATAATTAGGTCATCATGGATCATGAGCACAGCACAGGGAACTGATACACCTCGTATTTAAAAGAACTTGCAAGGTGGATGATAATTTGACAAGATAAAATGAGTGTGTAGCATCTAAACTGATTACTGAATGACCAGAGAGAAATTTAGTTATAACAACATGGCAAACATGAGATGCCGCGGGAAAAACCCTGAATCTTGGAAGCCATATCCATGAGGCATTCACAGTGAATTTCAGCTTAGACCATTGCATTGGCATAAAAACACAATAGCACTTACCAACAAACTAATCAAGAATCAAATACTAAGAATGTCTTTCTCAATGATAAACAAACTAATCAAGAATCAAATACTAAGAATGTCTTTCTCAATGATAAACAAACTAATTTAAAAAATCAGTCATAAACTCAAAACTTGTGAATATACAAGGATGCCAATTAATTACCATCAAATCAATAAAACAGCAAGAAGAACATAAATAGCGTCAAATTGTACGCAGAATTATTGGATATTCAAGGAAGAGCCCCAGGATAAAACTTCCAAAATAATTGACTAAATGTTGAAACCGGGCAAGACACCACATCCAACTTGTTGCATGTGGCATATCCCAATGGAAGAAACATGATAAAGTGTTCAAATGGGGTAAAATGTCACATCCAATTTGCTGTGTGTGGTATACCTCAATAGGCAAGGTTGGGTGGAAGTCCATGGTGATTTGATGGAAGGGATGCCCATTTGTCCCAATATCTAAGACCAAGGTCTAACTGCAAAGAGTATTTGGTAATCACAAATTATAAATTCAGTTGATTATGGCAGAATTTTGGTTCTACTTCTCACTGTATGATAAACTGTCTTTATGGATGGGAAATCAATACATGTCAAAGAATTCATACATGTGTGAAATAGCCACACCACATATAACTCATTATTGTATATATACGGAGATTAATAAAAAAACATGTCAATCTAATAGTCAACTCAATCAAATTTTTACAACAGCAAGGTTTGTTGGGACTAAGAGAGAAAATTGTCAAATCAACAAGCCAGTTGTCTTTGCTAGAACAAATATCGGGGGATGAGGTACAATCCTTAAAGGAACCCAAAATTATGTGCATGTCCATGTATTGACTCAAAAAAAAAAATCATCATGTACGTACACATACTGATAACGACCAACATAGCTGTAACAAGTAAACCACAACTAAAAATGCTAATAGCCAAACTGAGAGCCACTTGATGTTGCCAGGAATTGAAATATTTGGGAATGAGGAAGGATTCGTACAGAAACCTAAATTCATGATCTATCTATGTATTGATGCATGCATACATATTTCTATGTATATAGAAGCACATCAAGGATAACATTTCCCAAATTGACAAGCCTATCAGTTTTGGCATAACATCAAAAATCAAGGGATGAGGACAATCCCAAAGGAAACCCAAAATCAAAACATGCTCCTAGTCATCAACCTTCAAATAAAATAACCGCCACACGTCTATATATCAGCAACAGAAAAGCTAAAATGTCCAATAAGATAAGTACACCAAGACCAGAATACAAGTACCAAATTATAAATTTATAAATTCTCTTGGCTATAATTTTGATATCAACAGAAGAGACACAATCCTTATTGATGCATGCATAATGCACACATCTTTATATGGATTTATGTGCACATTAAGAATTTAAAGACCGAAGTTAACAAACAATAGATTGTGATATTGTTATCAGGATTTAACTGTATAGTTTTTGAGTCAAACTCACTGAGGAACCTCTGCAGTTAAGAGCGCTCAAGTTGGAGTAGTACTGGGATAGGTGACCTCCCGGAAGTCCCAGTGCTTCACCTCTATGAGCATCACCTAGATCCAATGAGTGCTAAGTGTTCCATTTATTCTCATGAGAGATGGATTCATGTGAATCACTACTCATGAAACATGGGTCAATGAGTTTGACTCAAAAACTACACAGTTAAATCCTGATAGCAAAATCACAAATTTGACTTACTGTGGAAAATATCTCCTACTTATCAAACAATAGATTGCATGGTCTACCACAACATCAAATATCAAGGGATAAAGACAATCCTAATGGAACTGAAATCAACGCAATCAACCTATTATCAACCTATTGAGATAAAAATCATCCCATTGATACATATATCAGCAACCGGTATGTTACAATTGCCAATAAAATAAATGCAATAGGAATAAATACATTGAAACTAGAATGTCAATACCCATATTAAGAATCCATTTTTTCAGAACTATGATATTAGAGGATGAGACATAATCCTTAAACCAAATCGATGTTATTGATGGATACACACAAATTACAATAATCACCCAACATCCACACACAAAGAATTCCAATACCCAAATTACAGGGCCAGTTGCATTTTAGACAACTACAAATATCCGTAGATGAGGGACAATCCTACAGAAATCCAGCTGGATGCATATAGCCATGCATCGATGCCTACCAGCAATAGTTCCCACACACATGCATATATCAATAACCAATCAATTAATCAAATCAGTAGAGCGAAAATAACTTCATGAAGTCTAAGAATTTAAATATCTAAACAAACAAGCCACCCGACTGCCAGAACATCACATGATACAGGGAAAAATCCTTACGAAAACCCCCAGTCTATGGATACATCCACGTACATATACACACAATAATTGGACCCGCTTGCACACACATAAAACCTGAAAATCAAAACATAGACATACATGCTGAAAATTCAAACACTCAAATTAATAGTGCAGATGACTTGTATATATAAGGAGTAATTCTTTTAAAAACCAAAATCGATGCACATATTCATGTACCCATGCATATACACAATAATCTCGCCGCCTTACAATTACACTTAACTAAAAATTCAAACACGAGAAATGAACAGAGCTTGTACACACAAACTGAAGATTCAGACAGCCAAAATAAACAGGGCAATTGACTGTGCCAGAACTCTAGATATCAGTGAATAAGAAACAATCATTACATATACCAAAATCAACACTACATCCATCTTGAGCTATAAATGGATAATAAGCAGTGCTTATGAATACCCAAATCAACACGACATCCATGGAAATTTGTATAAATATCTAAAATGAATACATTCGAAAAACAGTCAATCGGGCACTCACCTTCACATCATTTGCTTGAAAATATATGAACATGAAATATCCAATGAACAACCCAGTTGGAATGCCAAATCCAAATCCAATAAGACTCAAAATAGCACTGAAAAAACCCATTACCCCGAGCTGGACTTCTTCAATTAATCCTGCGAAATGTTCAATCAATTGCTAAATATTTGCAGCCCGATTCAAATAGCACCCAATTGGGGAAGACAATGATATCTGTAGTATGGATCCAATATTATCAATTGGTCTGCTAATAGAAAGTTTTAGCTTCTTATTTCTTATGGCCGGCAAAAAACTGGACCAAGACAGATAATGGATTCAATAGGCTCCCTAAAAAACTCTGCATTAAATGTTCACAGTCCACAGCTTTTATTTGAATATTCGGGATAGAGGCAGATGACAAATTATTGGATGAATTTCTTTTATTTCAAGAAATATTTTTCATAAACATTGATATTTGGATTTTGGAAAGGAAGATAATAAACCTATCCGATCGAGATCTTTATTTCCAATACATAAGTGCAAGTTTACCTAAGCATATTCCAATAGCGTTCAACTACCTCTCAAATTAATTTAAAATTGTAAAGTTTATTCAATAAATAATTAATGTGAAGAAAAATTTCATCGTAAAACATGCACCGAAGCGCAAATGTAGCTTCTC
Organism: Cupressus sempervirens; assembly: GCA_028749045.1. Classification (NCBI taxonomy): domain Eukaryota; kingdom Viridiplantae; phylum Streptophyta; class Pinopsida; order Cupressales; family Cupressaceae; genus Cupressus; species Cupressus sempervirens. The sequence goes on from CM053793.1 coordinate 221,175,167, forward strand.
CAGGTGCCCTTTTATGATTTCTGTTGTATTTTAATGGTTTCTTTCGACATTTCTTGGATTGATTCTTTTGGCATTGAAGAAATGTCAAGTCAATTCAAGTTGGCACGGATAATTGGGTGTAAAATCAAGGGGTTTCTTTATCTTTTTCTGGTTTTTGAATTCTTCGAATAAGCAAAAGACAACGAAATGGTGTGTTTTTAAAGTTTCTGAACCGTTGATGCCTGCTCATAGTTGTTCCCACGCATTTTGTTCGTCTGTCCATTCTTTCTTAATTGCATCAATTTTTTTGTCTGAAGTTTGTTTCTTTTTGAAACTCTCGCGTATAAATTTTTGGACTCGTCCACGAGAAAGTTCAAAGGAATAATATATTAAGGTTATAAATAAAGTTATCTTGAAGCTGTTTAGCATAGTTTGACTAAAGTCATTGTTTAACTTATTTCAAAGTTATTTTTGGAGCTGATGATTACATAAATATGCATAAATTTTACAATAAAAAAAGGTACATGTCAAGAGGAGGGAAATAATTTTTGTCACATATCATGTTTGTATTGTTGATTAATTCTAGTCTCTTATATTGGTCATGATTTAGGACAAGTTCTCATATTTGACTCGTAGTTGTTGTTCAACCATTTTGCATGTCATTTTTTCCACAAACTACTTGGACACTTTTTCTATTCTCATTTATCATTTTTCTCTAGACATTTCAAAAAGTCATGGGTAAAGAGCTCCATGAAAATATAAAGTTATTCTTAACTAAAATAGAGAAATCAAAATAATTTATTTTAATATTTTATTATAAATGATATTTACTATATTTAAATTTATTTAATTTATATTAATTAAGTTAAAATTATACAATGGAAGAAATGAACTTCAGTTTATAATTTTTCTTAGTGGGAAGAAGACTCTATTAGACTATCTCTTAAGTTTATCATATTGTGTGTTCTCCAATTGTGTTTAATTGATAAAGGGTGCTCCCCTTAACACCACAAACACACATAAAAAATAAAGAAACAATAGAATTTTCACAAGAATAGAAAATGGGCTTCTTATTATCTCCTAAGTATGGAATTACATATTTTCATAAATACAATATTCAAAGCCACATGGGCTCTTTTATTACAATATTCTTCAAGATAGAGTTGCAAATACCACCCAAAACTGTCCAAGAAAACTTATGGGCCTTCTTTATATAGGCATTTTCCACTGCCCAGGAAGGTTATAGACACTTAGCCCTAACTCTTCAAGGTGGCCAACCTAAAATTATACTATTTTATTACACTTTATTACATAGAATTAGCTCAAGACAATTTACAAATTACATATTCGGGTAGCCCAACTTCTAGAGACCATAACTTACAAGCTGTTGACATGATTGGCTATTATAATCCCTTTTTCAAAACTAAAAAGTTTTGTTCTACAATGGTTGATCACACAAGTGTCGATCGATTGAGGTTTGAGCTCACTTTGGAGTCATTTAGACCTTTGAAACTGAGCTTGAAGTGTTTATACAAAAAATGCATCTCAAAAATCTGCAATAACTTATCCAATACATATGTTAGGCAATGAATCTCATCTAGTAGACTAATATATCTAAGATGAACCTCCACCTGTGAAATTACAACATTCTAAGATCATATGACCAACTTAGTAAACACAGTAGGCTTTCACAAATAACAACTTTGCATTGAAACAATCTTTATGGAAAAGATAGAAATAGAAATATTTTTGATGATGTAAGATTGGCCTTACACCTAGGATGCTCATGCATCAAACATCTAGGATAATTTGAGGAGTGACCCTGTCACGTCTCAGGTGTCTAGAGGAAAATCAATATGATTAACCTACTCCCTTGTTAACCATGATGAATCTTCAACATGTCATCTTTTCCATTTGACAAAATATTATTCATATGTTATATTTGTTGTGCTTGTGCCAATACGACTGTCTAATATCTCCACAATTTCCTTTGTAGCTGAAGTAGTTTTCATTTAATACTCTATTGTGCTTCTGGGATCTCATCTTCAACACCTTCTTCATGATACTCTGGTAGATCTGAAATGTTAATACTGGTGAAATATTCAATTCAATGGGCAACTCAACTTCATAGGCTGATGCAGCACAAGGTAGGAGAATCCCCAAAGGAGATGTCCTAGCCCCCAGCAAATAACCACATAGTGGAAATACAATAACAATGAATGATCAAATATCAAATCACAACTCTTTATTCATAAAATAACAATTACATGCAATGTGTCACGCTATAAGGTCTTTTTGGTTACAGCCAAATACAATAGCAATTACAATAACAGTTCTACAAGATCCCTCAAGATCCAAACCAAACACTAGCTAGTCTAGATTCACACTCTGGTAGAAACCTCCAAGATCTCAACTTGTTCTCACAAGCCACCAAGCAACCTCCTTATTTCTGAACCACAACCACTTGATCTTCTTAGAAACTCACAACTCTACCACAGTCCTACTGTAAACTACCTCACATGCGGCACTCTATCCACGGACTTAGGAAAACTCGCTCTTCTACTTGCTCCTTCTCTCCAAGATTCTACTAAGAAGAGATCACACCTTGAAGCTTGATTAGAAATGCTCATATGCCTTGCTTAAATAAGCACTTACCATCCAAGATGTTACCAACACAACCAATGTGGGATAAAAGGTAAATGCAACTACTTTTCAACAAATATTTAATTTCCACCCAAATACAACTAAGCACCACCATGTGACCCAACAAATATTAAATGCATGCATGATTTAATAAAATGTCCAATATTTAATTCCCACCCAAATACAACTAAGCACCATAATGTGGCCCAACAAATATTAAATGCATGATTTAATAAAATATCCACAAACGACACACCTTAATAAATGGAATGATAATCATTTTTATTTAATTTTCTATTTACGCCACCTATGCACCTCAAAAATAGAAATTCTCTTTTTTTCTCCTTTTCCCTTTTTTTATTTTTAAATTTTTTTCTCTAATTTTCATCACTTTCTCTCTCCTCCACTTTTTTTTTAAAAAAATTCCCATGCAAGATGCTCCTGCATCCCCAAGTAGAAAGAAAAAGAGTGTCCCACACTTTGATGCCAAAAGAAAGATCTACAACCATCTTCATCTTCACCAAAGATTTCCACTTCATCAAGGACAAGAAAACCAACATGCAAATCATCCACATCTGCATCACTTTGTTAAACACCATAATATCAACCATCTAATCAGCATGCTCACTCCCAAGAAAAAATTGAACATAATGCTTCACCAACAAACCCTCATTCACATTAGAAACTAGTGAATCCACACTAGCAACAACAAACTCCATATCAGAAACAATATGTAACTCCTCAACAACATATGCCAAACTCACAACACCAACAGTCTCATTGTTCACAACAAGATGCTCTACAACATACAAGTCACCACCAACAACAATTAGATCATCCACGACTGAGTGCTCCACAATCTCCATGTTAGACTCAACCAACTGATCATGAAAACCAATCTTCATCCCAACATCAACAAGGTTAGGAATATCTTCAGCAACAACCTCCAGTTGCTCTACAAGTTCTATATCAGGCTCCACAAACTGATCAACAAAACCAACTTCTTCCACCTCAACCTTGCTATGCCATCTTCTCTCTCGAAGAAGTCTTCTAATCGTCCAAACAACTCTCTTTCAAATTGGTAGACTCTAGCACCAAAAACATCTATGAAATACCTTCCTCATCCTATCCTTATCTCGATTAGTTGAACTAGTTTCAAACCAAGCAACCACCTCCTTAGCTCAATCAGCCAAACTAGATTCAAACTGAGTAGTCATCTTAGAAAAATTCCTCTCCACCTCATCATGAAGATTTGTAATCATCTCAGGGTCTAATCCTCTTGGAGCCATCTCCCAAGATCTTCATAAACCCTTTGCAACAAATCCTTCCCACGCTTCTTGTGACAAATTCAAATTGTTTGCAAGTCAAATCACAACCTGCCACCTCGCATGAACAATTAGGAACCACATCACAAGTCCAGGACCACAGATCTGCAATCTAGAAACTCTTTGTGATCATGCTTCAACAAGATCAACCTTCCATCTTTGCATCCATTGATATATCTGCAAGCCCTATGCAATTGCAAGCCAAAACCACAATCTGCCACCTCACAACCAATATATCTAGGACTTCAGAAAGAAAAATACATGACCAAATCAAGATCAACTCAGATCTACTTCTCCAACCCAAGTCCTGGTGCAAACTACCTCAACTTTACCAATCTCTCTACACACTCAGGAACAACCTTCGCTCTGATACCATCTGATGCATCACAAGGCAGGAGAATCCCCAAAAGAGATGTCCTAGCCCCCAACAAATAACCACATAGTGGAAACACAATAATAAGGAATGATCAAATATCAAATCACAACTCTTTATTCATAAAATAACTATTACATGCAATGTGTCAGGTTGTAAGTCCTTCCTAGTTATGGTTGAATACAATAGCAATTACAATAACAGTTCTACAAGATCCCTCAAGATCCAACCCAAACACTAGCTAGTCTAGATTCACACTTTGGTAAAAATGTCCAAGATTTCAACTTCTTCTCGCAAGCCACCAAACAACTTCCTTGTTTCTAAACCGCAGCCATTAGCTCTTCTTACAAACTCACAACTCTACCACAATCCTACTGTAAATTACCTCACATTCCGCACTTTATCCACAGACTTAGGAAAATTTGCTCTTCTACTTCCTCCTTCTCTCCAAGCTTCTACTAAGAAGAGATCACACCTTGAAGCTTGATTAGAAATGCTCGTATGCCTTTCTTAAATAAGCACTTACCATCCAAGATGTTACCAACACAACCAATGTGGGATAAAAGGTAAATGCAACTACCTTTCAACAAATATTTAATTCCCACCCAAATACAACTAAGCACCACCATGTGACCCAACAAATATTAAATGCATGATTTAATAAAATGTCCAATATTTAATTCCCACCCAAATACAACTAAGCACCATCACGTGGCCCAACAAATATTAAATGCATGATTTAATAAAATATCCACAAACTTCTACGCATCTTGATAAATGGAATGACAACCATTTTTATTTAATTTTCTATTTACGCCGCCTTGCATCTCAAAAATAGAAATTCCCCTTTTTTCTGATTTTTCCTTTTTTTTATTTTTTTATTTTTTCTCTAATTTTCCTCACTTTCTCTCTCCTCCATTTTTAAAAAAAAAATTCCCATGCAAGATGCTCTTGCATCATAGGCATTCCTTGAATCATGTTTCTTAGTATCTGGGATGGTCCAAATTTCTCTATTTTCAACTTGTTATATGTACCTGCTGGAAATATCTCCTTCCTCAAATGAATCATTAGTTCTTATCCTACTTGAAATTCCTTATACATCCTTTTCTCATCTTCCTTAGCATTGTACCATGCATTAATCTTTGTGATGTGTTGCCTCACCTCTTCATGGATGTTCTTTAAATATTTTTCAAAATTCTCAACTTCAACACTACTTATCCTTCCTTTATCCAAATTCTTCAATTCAAAACCATTTCTACCGACTACTTCCATATACAATATGGAATGGTGATTGACCAATGCTTTTGTTGATAATATTATATACAAATTTTGTTAGTGGTAAAATCAAACCCCATTCTTTTGGCTTATCTCCAACCAAACATCTTAACAAATTCCCCAAACTCATATTCATAAACTCTATTTGTCCATCAATCTGTGGATGATGTGATGAGTTGAACTTCAAACATGTCTTCAAATTTTTCCATAATGTGCACCAAAATACCTAACAAACTTCATATCTCAATCTAAAACTATGCTCTTTGGTAGACCATGTAGCCTCACCCCTTCTCTGAAAAATAACTCTACCACATGAACATCATCACTAATCTTCTTGCAAGAAATGAAATGGTCATCTTTTAAAAACTATCAACCACCACAAAAATTGAATCATGATCTCGTTGAGTCCTTGGTAAGCCAAGAACAAAATGTTGAAAATGATTGAAAAGATCATGAATGAAGAATAATGGAACTAGTAAATAATATTTTCAATCATTGTTTTTTCATTGATGTCAAACTTGCTACTTGCAGGAATGACAATTGCTTAAGTGATCCAAATACTATCAATTGTTTGATTGACAAGGAGGAGGCAATCAATAAGATGTAACTAGAGCACCTAGAGAAAGGTTGAAGTTATGACGTTGTAATGAATTATAAGGATTAGCTAAGCCATTGATAAAATAGTGTATTGATGACATACTCTAAGAGGATGGACACACTGAGACATATCAAAGATGTAAGGTTTAACTAAGTCATTTGTAAAGCCTAACTAAGTTCATTTGAGAGGGCCGAGCAAGCTAGTTAGAGCTGAGCAAATTCTTAGTTGAAGCTGAACAAGTTCAACTTTAGTGTGTACCCAGCAATCCTTAGGGTGCCGAGTAACACAAGATTGTTCAAGTTTCAAGTAACACATGATTGTTCAAGTGTCGAGTAACTCAAGAAAAGACTTCAGGTGTCGAGCATTAGTAAATGTAGTAGAAGCCAAGTAACACAGAAGGAGTCGAGCATCAGTAAACCAATGATGCCGAGTTGCTACATTATTGATAAGACAAAAACATTCACCAGATCAATAACGATAAGTTTGTTACATTGAATTTTGTGAATTAGTTGGATGATAAGGATGATGAGTAGATGTCACAGAATTTCATGTAAACCAGGAAAACCAGTTTTGAATGAATACTGTTGGACTTATCATGAAGTTTCTGGAAGAAACAATTTGGAGGGAAAATAATATCGTTCTCCTAGATCAAATCAAATTGATGAGTGAGAAGATTTGAGCGAGAAATGAAGAACAAAACTTCTTTATAAGGAGTTACAGGTTAGAGATCGAAAGTGTAGAGGGAGTTGGTCATAAGTGTGGTCATGCGAAAAAGCCAAGAGAAGGCTAGTGTGAAGTGTCAAGAAGAGGACACAGTGAGGAGTAAGAATAGAGCATCAAGACTCTGAGTTGATCAAGTAACCATAGAGTGCATTGGCATAACGAGTGGAAGAACTCAAGGAGACAGATCTTGAAGGGTGGACAAGTTGTCAGCACTGCAAGGAAGAAAATCCAAGCAAAGAAAAGAACTGAAGAGTGATCTAAAATTTGCAATGTTAGAGTTGCAATCTTTATTAGGTCAAAACCCTTCTAATACTTTCTTACCATTGTATTAGATATTGAAATCCTACATTGCTAGGTTAGCTTAATAGATAGGTGGATAAGCCTTAGGAAAAGGATAGAAGATCCCTAGGAGAAGGATATGAGATCCTCTGGAGAAGGATAAGAGATCCTCAGGAGAAGGATAGGAGATCCTTACAGAGGGATAAAATATTCTTTTGAGAAGGTGACTGTAAATCCCATGGACTTGGGTGGGCCTAATAGCTCTATGTAAATCCCTTAATAGGGCGGCATTTTAAGTTGAATGTTCTTAAGTCCTTTAATAGGGCACACTCCTAACAGGGTGTAGAAATCCTTTAACAAGGTCACATCTTATAGTGTGTAAAGCCTTTAACAAGGTATGCCTTTAAAGGGCAAACCATTAGAAGTGGTTGAAATCAATTGCACAGTTATTTTGTGGGTGTTATCCCCACCCCAGTTTTACCTTCTTATTCCTAGAAGGTTTCTAGGTCACCAAAATCCTTTGTGTTATGTGGTGATGCATGCTTACTTTTCATGATTGTTTAATGTTTAACTACATGCATGATAATTTCAATTATATGCCATTAAGGATTTGACAAGAAAGTAAAATGGCTAGAAAAGAAAATTTGTATTGGACATTATTGGACCTTGAATAACTAATTCACCCCCCCCTCAGTTATTCTAAATAATTCTAACACAAAATCCTTGCTGACGTCTTCCCATGACTTCTATGGTACATGTAATGGCCAATGAAACTTTGTATTATGCTGAGCTCTCTTTACTGTCTACTAAAATTTGCAACTCCATACAAACTACTTGATAGCTTGCTACAATTGTGGCTAATAATAATTCTTAGTAACCAAACCAATACTTCAATCCCAACCGAAATGTCCAACCAATCATCCACTATTCTTCTCCTTGATGAGATTTTCTCTCATAGATCTCCTTGAAATACACAAGTGACTTCCTCTAAATAGAATTTCATTCTAGATGATGAAACTGAACCACTTTTTCCTATCAAGGGTAACCATTTTTGTACAAGATTTTGCTTCACCAAAATGAGGATCCTCTAGATATAAAATCTTGAGTTCCTTGAACCCAACCACCTCAATCTGCATCTCTCTTAGAAATTTTTTTCTCCTGCAAAGAACATATGCAACCCTATTTGACTTCTCGCTCTTGTGTTTTAGAACAAATATGTAACTATGCAAAAATTCAACCCACTTCAAATGCCTCTCATTCACCTTTCCTTGACTATTCAAATAATGCAAACCTTGATGATCAATATACAAAACAGACTCCTCAAGAAAAAGACAATGTCTCCACTTCTTTAATGCTGGAAGTATAACATAATTTTTTTGAGCATAAACATAATATTTATTTTTTCTATCATTTAACTTCTCACTAAACTAGGTAACAAGTCTACCTTTTTTGGTTCAAAATAACTCCTGTTGTAGTACTACTAGCATCATAGTCTACTCAAAACACCTTTATAAAATTTTGAAGTGTTAAAATAGGTTGTTCTATAACTTTCTATTTCAATAAATTAAAACTCGTACATTATGTTGTAGCCCATTTAAACTCTTTCCTATCCCCTCTTGTTTCATTCAAGGTTCTAAAATAGTGTTTAAACTCCTGATAAACTTTTTGTAAAACACTACTACATTTGAGGGTGATTTTTGACGAGGAAATATCATAGTTACGATAGGAGACTATCATATGATTGACAATTGGACGTGTCAAATCCACTTTTTTGTGTGTGCAATAGAAACTCAACCTATTTTATATCTGCCACAATTGTGATAGTAAATACCATCACATACCACACTTTTGATGGCCATATGGTGTGACATACAATTCGTCACAAAATAAGATATTTTCAGTATTACAACAACCAAGTGTTGCAATTTTGTGACATAATTTTTTCAGAGATCACACCATTCAACGTTGATGTGGAACAACATTCTGATGGAAATTCTATATATGTGACAAATAGGTGTTGCAAAGTTGCAACACCTCTTTGTCAGATACTCCATCGATCACACTTGTATTGTGATAGAATTTTTGACAACATTGCTATTAAAGTGACTATAAGCTATTGCAAACTTGCAATGTCAACTTTTCATAAAGTCCATTTGGTCATCCTTGCAGTCTGATGGAATTTCCAATGATGTTGTTATAATAGTGATGGAAAAGCATCACAACTTACAATAATGGGTTGTTGAAAAGTCTATTGTTATGTTGCGTGTCCGACATTTTCCCGCTGCAATTGCGATACCCTATGCATGGTCTTTGATAGGGCCATTACCATCTCGAAGATCACCTTCTAGATGCCAAGCTTGAGTGCAAGACAAATAGCTCTGTGGTGTTAGTATTTGATCCTCTACAATGGCTAGAATTTGACAGTCACAAGAGTCATCTTGTCTCTTTTGTATGTTAAAAATTAAATCTGCAATTTTTAACTTACAAAAGGGACCATATGACTCTTGTAACTATGGAATTCAGGCCATTACAGGGGGGATCCAAGACTAACACTAGAGATTTATCCATATTGCACTCAATCTAGGTATGTTGAATGTGATCTTCAAGAAGACAACAACCCTATCAAAGACCATAATGCATAACCCAAATTATATCTATTTCTACAAAAACTAGAACCACAACCACATAATCTATGAGGTTATTACTCAAACCAAGTCTTTACTCAAAATATAACACCTTTACATTATTTAACTCCGCCATGTTTTTCATATGACTTTAAACTTATTATTTTATTTCCTTTCATTCATTCTAAAAGACCTAAAAGTTAGGGTTGAGGACGTTTGTATAGCATTAAATAAATATTAAAGATTGCTAAGCTTAAATTTTAAAGATTGAAATCAAATATATATATATATATATATATATATATATATATATATATATATGTCATTTTAATTCAAAATTTTAAGTAGGTAATACTCTTTAAAAATAAAAAATTAGTATGGTAGAGTATTAATGATAATTTGTAAAACAAATCTTTAATAGATTAGTTAATTAAATTATTTCTTATTTACAATTAATAAGTAATTAAAATAATTTGAAATCTTAAATAAAGTATATTTTTATTTCATAAAATACTATTTAGTAATGAAAAATTAGTTTACATAATTTTTAGTAATTGCATTTAAGTAAATCAATGATAAATTGACTTTTATTTTTAAAATATTCAAAATATAAATTTTCCTATTCAAGCATTGTTGAATATACAAAAACATGCAATTGGTTTGCTTAGTACAAGTCAACAACTTATGACAAGAAGTTAAGAGGACAATGTAAGGTGTATATCCCATCTTATACTTGAGATGTGTCAAACCATACTAGTAAAAAAAATTCAGTGCTGGTCTGAAAATCTTACTTCATGTTATAAACATGGAGAACCCTCTATGCATCTTGAACGTTCATCATGTAGATGAATGGTTGAGGAATGGTCATGGAGCGCTATATACTCGATCCTTCCAAATCATAGTTAGATAGTTGAGTCATCTTTGAAATTTCCATATCTTATCGGAATCTTAAGTAATGTGTATAGATAACCCTTTTGACACAAATAAGTTGCAACATCAAAGCTTTACCAAACGAAAGGTTTCACTTGAGAGATTAATTAAGTTAAGGCTATACAGTGGAAGAAATGAGCTCCAGTTTATAATTTCTCTTATAGTGGGAAGAAGACTCTATTAGACTATCTCTTAGGGTTATTGCATTGTGTGTTCTCCAATGTGTTTAATTGATGAAGGGCACTCCCCTTAACACCACAAACACACATAAAAAATAGAGAAACAACATAATTTTCACAAGAATAGAAAATAGACTTCTTATTATTTTCTAAAGTATGGAATCACATATTTTTAGAAATACAATATTCAAAGCCACCTGGGCACTTTCATTAAAATATTCTTCAAGATAGAGCCACAAATACCACCCAGAACTGCCCAAGAAAACTTATGGGCCTTCTTTATATAGGCATTTTCCATTGCCTGGGAAGGTTCTAGACACTTAGCCTGAACTCTTGAGGTCGACCAACCTAAAATTATACTATTTTATTACACTTTATTACATAGAATTGGCTCAAGACAATTTACAAATTACATATTCGGGTATCCCAACTTCTTGAGACCATAACTTACAAATTGTCGACTTGATCAGCTATTATAATCCCTTTTTTGGAACTGACAAGTTGTGTTCTACAATGGTTGATCGTGCAAGTATCCATCGATTGAGGTTTGACCTCACTTTGGAGTCATTTAGGCCTTCAAAACTAAGCTTAAGTGTGTATACAACAAATGCATCCCAAAAATCAGCAATAACTTCTCCAATACATATGGTAGGTAATGAATCTCATCTAACAGGCTAATATATCTAAGATGAACCTCCACCTATGAAATTAAAACATTCTAAGATCATATGACCAACTTAGTAAACACACTAGGCTTTCATAAATAACAACTCTGCATTGAAACAATCCTTATGGAAAAGACAAAAATAGAAATATTTTTGGGTGATGCAAGATTGGTCTTGCACCTAGGATGCTCATGCATTAGACATCTAGGGTAATTTGAGGAGTGACCCTATCACATCTCAAGAGTTTAGAGGAAAATCAATATGATTAACCTCCTCTCGTGTTAGCCATGATGAATCTTCTACATGTCATCCTTTCCATTTGACAAAATATTCTTCATATGTTATATTCCTTGTGCTTCTACCAACATGACTGTCTAATATCTCTGCAATCTCCTTTGTAGTTGAAGTAGTTTTCATAATACTCTATTGTTCTTTTGGGATCTCATCTTCAACACCTTCATGATACACTATCAGATTTGAAATGTTAAAACTAGTGAAATATTCAATTCAATGGGCAACTCAACTTCATAAGCATTCCTTGAATAATGTTTCTTTAGTATCTTGGCTGGTCCAAATTTCTTCATTTTCAACTTGTTATATGTACTTGTTGAAAATATCTCCTTCCTCAAATGAACCATGACTTCTTGTCCTACTTGAAATTCCTTAGACCTCCTTTTCTCATCTTCCTTAGCCTTGTTTTATGTATTCATCTTTGTGATATGTTGCCTCACCTCTTCATGGATGTTCTTTAAATATTTTGTAGAATCCTCAACTTCAACACTACTTATCTCTCCTTTATCCAAAATCCTGAATTCAAAACCATTTCTAGGACTACTTCCATATAAAATCTGGAATGGTGATTCATCAATGCTTAATATGCAAATTTTGTTAGTGGTAAAATCAAACCCCATCCTTTTGGCTTATCTCCAACCAAACATCTCAATAAGTTCCCTAAAATCCTTATATTCATAAACTCTATTTGTCCATTAATTTGTGGATAATGTATGAGTTGAACTTCAAATATGTCTTCAACTTTTTCCATAATGTGTACTAAAATACCTAAAAAACTTTGTGTTTCAATCTAAAACTATGCTCTTTGGTAGACCATGTAGTGTCACCACTTTTCTAAAAAATAACTCTACCACATGAACATCATCACTAGTCTTCTTGCAGGGAATGAAATGGTCATCACTGAAAACTTGTCAACCAACACAAAAACTAAATCATGCCCTTGTTGAGTCCTTGGTAAGCCAAAAACAAAATCCTTCCTAACGTCTTCACATGGCTTCTATGGTACATGTAATGGTTGATGTAACTTTGTATTATGCTTAGCTCTCTTCACCATCTGATATACTCTACAACTCTGTACAAACTACTTGATAGCTTGTTGCAATTGTGGCTAATAATAATTCTCAGTAACAAAAGCAATAGCTTTATCCCAACCAAAATGTCCAACCAATCATCCACTATGCTTCTCCTTGATAAGATTTTTCCTCATATAACTCCTTGGGATACACAAGTGACTTTGTCTAAGTAGTATTCTATTCTAGATGATGAAATCCAACCACTTTTTCCTATCAAGGGTAACCATTTTTGTACAAGATTTTAAAGTTTCACCAAAATCAAGATCCTCTAGATATAAAATCTTGAGTTCCTTGAACCTAACCACCTCAATCTACATCTTTGTTAGAAAAGAATGTCTCTTGAAAAGAACATACACAACCCTATTAGACTTCCCTCTCTTGTGTTTCCAAAAAAATATGTAACTCTACAAAAATTTAACCCACTTCAAATGCCTCTAATTCACCTGTCCTTGACTATTCAAATATTGCAAACCTTGATGATCAATATAAAAGAAAAAATCCTTAAGAAGAAGACAATGTCTCTACTTCTTTAATCCTTGAACTATAACATATTTTTTTGAGCATAAACATAATATTTCTTTTTTCTATATTTAACTTCTCACTAAACTAAGCAACATGTCTACCTTTTCGGCTCAAAATAACTCCTATTGCAGTACCACTAGCATCACAATCTACTTGAAACACCTTATTAGAATTTGGAAGTGTTAAAATAGGTTGTTCTATAACTTCTATTTCAACAAATTAAAACTCTTATATTCTCTAGTAGTCCATTTAAATTCTTTCATATCCCCTCTTGTTTCATTCAAGGGTCTAAAAATATTGCTAAAAATCCTGATAAACTTTTTTTTAAATACTAGTACATTTGAGGGGTATTTTCAATGTGATAATGTCGTAGTTGCAATAGGAAACTATGACATGATCAACAGTTGGAAGCATCAAATCTAATCTTTCATTTGTGTGATAGAAACTCAACATATCATATATTTTCCACAATTGAGACAATAAATACCATCGTATATCACACTTTTGATAACCATATGGTGTGACATACAATCTGTTGCAAAATAAGATATTGTCAATATTACGATAGCCAAGTGTCACAATTTTGTAACATAATTTTGTTAGAGATAATGTCATTAGATGTTGATGTTCAACAATGTTTTGATGGAGATGCTATATATGTGATGGACAAGTGTTGTAAAGTTGTGATGCCCCTTTTTCAGATACTCCATCAATCACACTTGTATTGTGATAGAATTTTTGATGACATTATTGTTAAGGTGATGGTAAGCTATCGCAAACTTGAGACATCAACTTGTTGAAAAGTCCATTTGGTCACCCTTGTAGTGTGATGGAATTTATGATGTTGCTGCTATAATAGCAATGGAAAAGCATCACAAGTTACAACAATGGGTTGTCAGAAAGTATGTTGTTGTGCTGCATGTCCAATGTTTTTCCATCATAGTTATGACAACCTATGAATGGTGTTTGTTAGGGTCATCACCTTATCAAAGATAACCTTCTAGACACCAAGCTTGAGTGCAAGACAAATAGTTTTGTGGTGTTAGTCTTTGATCCCTCCCCCCCAATGGCCAGAATTTGATAGTCACAAAAGTCATATGGTCTGTTATGCATGTTAAAAATTAAAGCTATAATTTTTAACTTATAGAAGGGACTAGATGACTCTTGTGGCTGCCGAATTCTTTCCATTGTGAGGGGGATCAAATATTAATGCCAGAGATTTATCCATATTGCACTCGAGCTAGGAGTGTTGAATGTGATCTTTAAGAAGACAATCCCCCTATCAAAGACCATAATGCATAACCCAAATTACATCTATTTCTGCAAAAACCACAACCACAACCACATAAGCTATGATGTTATTACTCAAACCAAGTCTTTACTCAAAATATAACACTTTTACATTATTTAACTCTACCATGTTTGTCATATGACTTAAAAATTATTAATTTATTTCCTTTCATACATTCTAAAAGACTTAAAAGTTGGGGTTGAGGATGTTCGTATACCATTAAATAAATAAATAAAATTTTGTTTACTATATTGAAGTTGTTTTTGTAGTGTGCAACAAAATAGTGAAAAGTGTTATTTGTAAATATGTGATAGTGAATGAAATTCAATAACTAAATATGAAGCTGCATGAAATCTTGATAGCATCATCATGGATATGAAGAAGTGAAAATTTGGGTTTAGATTTATTGCAATAAATAAATTATGCAAACTCGTAACCAACAAGCTATAGATATCTTTTGAAAAAATTGGTACAAAAATTGATTAGTGAAAGGTCTGGAAAGAAAACACCCAAGTTAAAGCATACTACAGAATAAACAAAGTGAAAATGAAGAATTCAAATCATGCCACAATTAAGGTAGCTATGAAGGAGTTAGCTAAAATGATACCCTCTATTTGGGAAATAAGAAGACTAGTTTACATGAAGAAATATACTTGTCATGCATAACCTATTATTGTTGTTATGGATAGGGTTGAAGTGCATGGAAGCCTATTATTATTGTTATGGGTAGGGATGAGTGAATGTGTCAACATGTAAATGTACTTCCAATGCTCTAGCTCAAATATATCTTGAATTTCAAATTGAGATGTTTCAAAAATTATTTGGAGATCATGTTTAGGAGTATTTTATCATCTCACTTAGATGTCTTCTGAGCCTCCTTATTTTCCAAGTGTGAAGGATACACCAAAGAAATTCCTAAGTGATAATTGTAATAATAATCCTATCAACCTCTTTTGAAAGCTAAGTAATATTTGACCAATTCCAAATAAAAGGGTCATATTACTCATACAAAAAAAATCTAAGAATGCAACAAATATAAATATTAGAATCCTTTTTATTACAATGAGATTGTGAAGCAATCAAGTGAAATAATGAATTCCAAGGAAATGAAACAATGCACTTATGTACAAATGTAGTAAGATCTGACATCTTACTTATACCAAATTGGGGTAATGAATAACCTTAAATGCATTTATAAATCTTAAAAAAATGTAACAAAATATATAAGTTTTGTTCAACAAATAACAGAATTACCAAAAACATACCATAGCCCCAAATATTAAAAAACTAAATAATATTTAACTTGACCTTGATGTTGTGAGGTTGTAATGCTGAAATTCTTAAACATGGATGCTATGCCAAAATTCTTAATCCTAAAGTCATAGCTCCCTCATCCCTTGCACATGAACACTATCCAACCTAGTAAAAAATTTTGACATTGACTAATCAAACTAATGCTACTAAACTAACAAATTTTATGAAAATATTTCATACCTTAATAGTCATGTAAAATTCTCACTCTAAACTTTATGTTGAGTGGGTGTAGGTAGACTATGTGGGTTTACAAGTCATAGGCTAAGGTGAGGGTAATACTAAATGGTAATTTCAACAAGGTGCAAATTTATTCCATTGCACTCTCCAACTTCTTTGCTATGTGCCAAACCATCTAGTAGGTATCCACAATGTGTAATATTCATTTCAATTAGGCAAGCAAGGGATTATGTATGAGTGTGATTTTTGGAGCAACAACATGTCAAATAAACAATTGAGGCAATAGGAGAGAATCTAGAAGCACCTAAATATAAGCAACCTCAAAATTAATATTTGTTCATTATGAGATATAATTGGATGGAAAATGTTCTTCCCCTTTTACGAGATCAACTATAATTTAACACTTACAATATGTAAAGAAGATTCAAAATATGGAGAACAATCTCTAGCCTAAGCTAAATAATTAGGAGGGTGATCTAACTAGAAGAAAAAGCACATTGACGAAGTGAATGAAAAATATATGAAGAGATAGCCCAATTATGTATATGCCTAAAATATATAAGGCCCCAATAGTGAAGTGCAAAATGTGTAGAAAGAGGAGTGCTAGAAGTATGTATTTGGTGGATCTACAATAATGAAATGATTGGTCAAAACTGAGTTTGGGATGGGAAATGCATCTTATTGTTTGCAACTTGGAGCAACATTTTCAAAGGAAAAGATTAACTTGTGCTTTCACTTGAAAACTACCCATTTTGATTGTAAGCCATGATGAGGCTCTACCAAAATTCTTAATCCTAAAGTCATAGCTCCCTCATCCCTTGCACATGAACACTATCCAACCTAGTAAAAATTTTTGACATTGACTAATCAAACTAATGCTACTAAACTAACAAATTCTATGAAAATATTTCATACCTTAATAGTCATGTAAAAATCTCACTCTAAACTTTATGTTGAGTGGGTGTAGGTAGACTATGTGGGTTTACAAGTCATAGGCTAAGGTGAGGGCAATACTAAATGGTAATTTCAACAAGGTGCAAATTTATTCCATTGCACTCTCCAACTTCTTTGCTATGCGCCAAACCATCTAGTAGGTATCCACAATGTGTAATATTCATTTCAATTAGGCAAGCAAGGGATTATGTATGAGTGTGATTTTTGGAGCAACAACATGTCAAATAAACAATTGAGGCAATAGAAGAGAATCTAGAAGCACCTAAATATAAGCAACCTCAAAATTAGTATTTGTTCATTATAAGATATAATTGGATGGAAAATGTTCTTCCCCTTTTACGAGATCAACTATAATTTAACACTTACAATATGTAAAGAAGATTCAAAATATGGAGAAAAATCTCTAGCCTAAGCTAAATAATTAGGAGGGTGAGCTAACTAGAAGAAAAAGCACATTGACGAAGTGAATGAAAAATATATGAAGAGATAGCCCAATTATGTATATGCCTAAAATATATAAGGCCCCAATAGTGAAGTGCAAAATGTGTAGAAAGAGGAGTGCTAGAAGTATGTATTTGGTGGATCTACAATAATGAAATGATTGGTCAAAACTGAGTTTGGGATGGGAAATGCATCTTATTGTTTGCAACTTGGAGCAACATTTTCAAAGGAAAAGATTAACTTGTGCTTTCACTTGAAAACTACCCATTTTTATTGTAAGCCATGATGAGGCTCTCTTTGTGTCCTATTTATGCCCCCTCATTGTTCTCAAACCTTCATTAATGAGCCTTGTCATGTTAATACAAAGATAATCATTACAAAGTGCAATCAAATATCTAAGACTATTGAAATCACAAAAAATAAAAATTGCTTAGAATTAATAATACCAACCAAAAGATGTCCTTTGTAATCTTTGTGTGCCTATAATAATTAGTGACAAGTTTTTAGGTATATTTGAGACCCTAGATAAGGAACAACTTATTGAGCTTCACTTTGTTTCAAGAATACTTTAGTATTCTCTGCTAAACAGGGCCAATTGTGTGAAGGTGGAAGCTCGATTTCACTCCCCCCCCCCTCAAAAAAAAAAAAATCAATATAAATTCCCCTTTCACATCTAACATCATTCATTCATTCTTTCAACCATTAAAAAATGTAACATTAATTAATTATGACATGATAATATTCATTAACACATAAGATTAATTAACATTCATTAACACACAACAATAATCAACATTCATTAACACATTATATAATTCATGAATATTCATTAACACATAATTAAGTCCATTGAGACATAAAAATCAGTAATCATCAATTAAGTTGCACATTAAATAACAATCATTTATTCTTCTTCTTTGAGGCTTATTTAGAATGACACTTGTAATCTCAAAGAGGAACATCCATGTCATCAAATTCATGTCCCTCATCAACAGTTCTTTCATGCTTTGCTCATGATCTATGGTGTGCATGCCTAGTCCTTTTCTCATGATACAAAGGGGGGTCCTCTGCAATAACAAATAAAAGGGTTAAATTAAGAACATTTTATTATGATTGTTACAAGTATTTGAGTACTTTAAAGAACATAATCATGAAACTCTTTACCTGATCCAGCCACATCATCTTGCTTGGTGCCCTCAAACTCAATGTTGTCATCATGAACAACAACATCTACATCCTCAACAACTGTAATACAAAATGTTACATCAATCCAAACATGACCCAAAATAATTAAATTTATATTAGTACACCAATTCAAATTTAAGACGTTTACTTTTATTAATATAAAAAATCAAATACTAAATGTATACCTCAACCACTATGCATGCACATCTGAACCAACAACTTCACCATGTTTGGGTGGTGTACGACCAAGATTGGCACCAAGCTGCATTCCAATGCCACATACCTTGACTCAATTTATGTTGAAATTTAACATCAAATATAAATATTGGTAAAGTATTCTATTTCAAATACCATGATGGATCCATCATCAAAATCTTGTGCACTCATTTCAGCTCATAACCTTTGAGCCACAACTCCATAGCCATGTTTGTAGGCTAATTTATTGTCCTCTTTTGAGAGTTTTCTTTTGAACTTCGCACCCTACATTTTTGTTTGGTATCATGAAATTTTATTACATTGTTTCATCAAAACTAATTCATTGCAATTTTAAAATATTTTCATATTTTTTTTTATTTACTAATACTTACTACTCATGCAATAAGTTTTGAATAACCACCAAAGCTGAGCTTTGTTGCCCATGCTTTTTTTTTCTAGAAATCTATTGCCTTTGATGTGTTGGGAAATCTACGAAAAGTTTAAAATATGTTAGGTCATATAAATATAAAGAGTAATTAGTACATATATAATTACATTCTTAATAGTATCACATACCTTCTTTCATCGACTGGTTGGTCATGTCCTTTATGTCTTTTCAATCTCTCTGCCCCATCCAACTTAATATTTTCCCACTCTAAAATATGAATGCAAGGGGGGCACTCTTAGTTAGGTTTCTTTTCCAATGTAGCCATGTAGTGGTCTCTAATAGACCTCAAATTGTTTATCATACTCTTAATGAGAACCTCCTTTAACTGTGGAGTTCAAGCTTGCCATCTTTTAAGAATTAAAAAAATGTTAGATTCATATATAAATGGATCAAAAGAAAACTATTCTGTCAATTATATGAAATAAATAAAAAAGGATTGGGGAATTTTAGACCGGATAGAATGTTCCACCCTTTATGTATATGGTGGGCCCTAATATATGAAACAAATCGACATTAAATTTGTCATGGGATCAGTAGTTATTGCCTTGCTTTTCAAGTAACCTAATTATGAGTGTAAGATTGTAAGAAAGGAGCAACCTCTAAAGTACCTAGAACTTGAGAAACTCTCAAGGGAAGTCCATCCTCATCACTCATGAGAAAGACATAATCATCCACCTTTCCCATACATTTAATATAGGTACATCCAAAAAATTCATCCTCATTTTGTGTGGCATCCCCTACTGCATAAAATGAATCCAATTTGAAAAAAATTCTCCCAAGAAAGAATAGTTAGATTAAGTGAAATATACACATAAAAAATGAGAGAGGATAATAGGGATCTATGTACTCATATGTGGTGCAGTAGTGACTATGACCATAGTGCATGTTGTCGACATTGTAGCTGGCAATACATTTGACATTCTAGTACTCATTATAGGCAATGCCAACATATGATCAATAACAGGTTGTAAAAAAATAAGATTGTTGCAGCATAAAATAGCAAGAACAAGATTTTTAGAGCGTAACTAACATATATTTTGAGAAAAACACAAGTGGAATTGTATTTTTTGTCATTTACTTGAACCAACTAAAGCACCATCATTAGGGACATGAGGTACATCACCAACTAGAACATCCTATAAAAATAACACTTTAGTATTTTAGTCAATGACATAAATAAAAGAGTATTATATATATATATATATATCATTATTAAACTCTTGTTATAATTAAAAATTACATTAATACTTACTTGATAAATTTTAGCTAGCTGCATCAATTCAATTCCTCTCCTCACTGATTGAGAAGTCTGAGGCTATTGAGATCCCAATCGCTGCAATTCTAATGAAATTTTATGGAGGGTCTTTCAAATTTCAACCATAGGATTAGGGGTTGATGTAAAATCAATAGAAAATACGTCCTCCTTTGTGGACTACTCCTTAGGGACTACGTTCTCCTTTTCCTTTAATCAATAATCATTTGTAAGAACAAGATTATTAATACTATATTTAAAACTACTCCAAAATAGTAGTGAAGAAAAAAACATAATTAAAAATAACGAGTTTTACCTATTTGGAAGAAGAAATGCCATGAGGATTGTCATCATCACATCTATGTGGCTATTGATCCATAAAGTAGTCAGCCTATATTTCAGCAAAGATTCATTAAGACATGTTAACACAAATCTAATTGGTAGAAACATATATTAGTAGAAATGTTGGCAAAAAACATAAAAATTTAATGGTGTGTTGGAATCAATGATCAATTATTTAAATGGCACATAGTATGTACCACCATGACTATGATAGCAACTTTATTTGTATATGTACAATTCAAATTGTAATCGATAAGTAGATCATCCCCAACACATATTGATTGTATCGCACATACAAATATACGATTTCCCTCACGTGTCTCAAATATGCAATTGAGTTTCTTAATAGTTGACGCAGGTCACAGACTATTTATAAAACCTGCAATATTTCTTGATTCTTTTAGCCTTCTGTCAATGTAAATAGCTACTCTTATACTTTGTGTATTCTCTTTTTGTTGTATATAATTTGTTGAGAGTGCATCCCTATATATGAAATTTTTATATCTAACAATAGGCATCCAACATGGAAGAGGATGTAACTACTGACATAACCTTTAGCAGCTTGGATCAGGAAGGTCAAATGAAACAAGAGTAGATGGTTGAAGAGATCCACAAAGATTATGAAGCAGTGAAAACAATACAGGAGCTAGAGAGAAAGATAGAGGATTAACTTAGGTTTTTATTTTCCTATCTTTTGGACTTATTTACTACTATTGCTTATTAGTTAGTAGGCTTTTTTGTCTGTCTATTGAATTGGCCCTTTAGTTGGCTTTTGGACTTTGGCTGGACTTTATTTGCTTATTATTGGTCACTTGTTATGTATTAACTGGCCCTTTGGTTGTCTTTTGGACTTTGGCTGGGATTTTTATGCTTATTATTAGCCACTTGTTATGTTTTAACTTTTGGGTTTCAGGATCCCTATAAAACCAATTTATCTTATCAAAAAAAATATGCATCTAACTACTATAATCTTAACAAGTTTCGATATACTCCATCAATTTGACTACTTTTTTGTAAGAGAGCTTGATGCCATCCATGCAAAATAGGCCCAAGCCATGTAATGACAATGGTACTATGCAATATATCCTCTCTCCAACACAAAAAATTAATGTTTATTGGAGGAAGCTCCTTAGGGACCCACTATCTCTATAGATGTCAGTACCTAAAGGACACCTCAGAGTCACCTTTTCTCTCAACATCATAAGAACATGAGCCCCCTTGAGAAAGGAATAATTTCATGCATTTATTGAATTTATTTTTGATCTTTTGGCCTCTAGTTGATCTCCTTAATGTAGACATACTACATGTCTCACTTTCTTGTTTCATTCTTATACTTCCCTCGCTAAAGGAAGACACGTTTGATAAATACCTATTTTCTGGTACCTGCACTCAATGAAATGAGAGAGATATTTTGTAAATGATAAAATACATTAATCCAATCTATATAGTATATTGAGTTATACTAGATGATCCATTAGACTATGTGGGATGCTCGTAAAAGTGGTTTAGGTTCCTACACATGTAATTCAATAATGTTATGTTAGTTTAAAAAATTATAATACATATACTCAATATTACATAGTAGAAAACATGGAGTACAATATGCAAACATCATAATCATTATGTATTTTTTGTATTCCTTACCTTTACATTATGTGTCTATAAAGGACTCTACAGAGAAGTTGGGTTGACAATGTCGGTAGTCCATTGCATGTTAATTCAACCAAGGGTGGCATCATCACAAAACATAAACATGATATCAACACCAATAATAAGTTTGAATGTATCACATCCACCATAAGCATCACACATGATTTAAAAATATTAAAAGGTACATAAAGAATTAATCAAATTAAGCATTGATCACATAATTGTACATTTATACCAAGAAATCAATATTAAATAACATAAGAGTTGATTGCATAATTGTACATTTCATTCATGTGATTAATTCTCTTCATCCATCTCATCATCATGATCATCATATTCAGAAACAACAACATCATCATCATCATTATTGACATCATTATCATCATCATCAATAGCAGCAACAACAACAAAATAAAAATAAAAAAATCATCTATTGGATACAATTGTTCAATTGTGTGTTGTCTTTGATGTTACACAAATGTCATATCAGTTATCAGATAGAGTCTACCGAGTTCAGTTGGTTAGCAAAGCAAAAGATAGTGTCTACTGAGCTCAGAAGGTTAGCAAAGTGAATTATAGAGTCTATTGAGCGTTCCTGAATATTACACTATGGAGACAAAGTCTAGTGATCTTACTTAGTCATTGAAGGATTTTATGGTAGAAGACAGTTTCTACTAAGCTCACAAGGTCAACAAAGGGAAATCAATTCTTACCTAGTTCACTCGATCTCCAAAGGATTTTGTAGAGTTTGTAGTGTTTACCGAGCTTCACTTGGTTAACACTGGAAATCATTTCTGGAGTAGTGTTTATCGAGCAAGGTCAGCTAATGAAGGATTTCATTATTTTGGAAAATAAAGTTTATTTGTTTCATGTAATGTTTGTAGCTGACTTATGTATGGTTTAATGGTAAATGTAACTTGTAAATGAGCCGACTTGACAATTTTTAATGTATAAACAAAAGGTCAAGTTGTGGATTCTATAGTAATGAACGAGCATGCAAGTGAGTTGATTGTGTGAAGAGGAAGTGTGAGTGAATTTTGAAGAAGGATCAAATATCCTTGAGGAGTAGCAGAGTTGTATCTGATCAGTGAGGATTTAATGAAGTAGAATATAGATTTGTAACAACAAAGTTTAGTTGCATCTCATTCAGGTCACTTCATTGTTACTTTTTCATCATTGTAGCAGTGATTTATAAATCTTTAAATAGAGTTGGTCTAATAGCCATTTTGTAAATCCTCTAACAAGGTGGAAAATTCTATTGAATTATTCTAAAGTCCTCTAGCAAGGCCACTCCTAGTAGGGTGATTAAATCCTCTAACAGGGTCACACCTAATAGTGTTTTTTGTAACCTTTAACAGGGTTGGCTCCTAACAGGGCTCACTTTAGAAGAGTGAAAATTGGTAGCTAATTACTTGGTAGTTTTTTCCATATTGGGTTTCCATGTTAAATCTAGTGTCTCTTGTATTCATGTTATTTTCTTTTGAATGCATGCTAATAATTGTGAATGCTTAAAGATGAGTAACAAGATAATTTTCTAAGTTTTAGCATTTTTCTGTGTGGCTACTGAGTGATAGCAGTAACTAGTTTTTTAAGACATCTAAGCGATCTAAAGATGAGTTTTTGTGGTAAGTGATTCACCCCCCACCTGCCCCCCCTCCCTCAATTACTCCATCTATATTCCCAACAATTGGTATTAGAGCTTTTGGTGCTTGTCAGAAGGATTTCAAGTGTCTTACAAGAGGGAAATTCCAAGGCTTAACAAGGATAACTTTTCAGCATGACAAGGTCTCATGAGACTCCATTTGGCTTCCATTGGAGATACAAGACTAAAATATTTGGATAAAGCATATGTAACTCCTTTTGGCACATTATCTGCTAACTATTGCTAAGAAGAAGACTCATAACACCATGATGATAGACATTGCATCTACCCTAAGCTATGAAGAATTTGATGATGTCAAGGACTATAAAACTACCTTTGAAATGTGGAACAAGTTGAAAGATATCTATGGAGGAGATGATAATGTGAGAAGAGCCAAAGAAGAAAGTTTAAAAGGACAATTTGATTAGATGAGATGAGAGAGCATGAAAACATTGCTAAATATGTTGAAAGAGTCAAAGCAGTTGTTAGTGTAATCAAGGCTTCTGGAGAAGACATTAAGGAGGAAACAATTGTAAGTAAAGTTCTTAGAAAATTACTTCCCATTTATGCAATTAGAGTTTCTGCAATTCAAGAAAGAAGATGTGAAGAAAATCATAAGATAAATTTGGAGGCCATAGTAGGAAGATTGACTGCATTTGAGCTAGATAACTATGATAACTATGTTCTAGCTACCAAGAACATTGAATTAGCATTTAAAGCCAAGATTTCACTCAAAGAAAAAGGCAAGAAGATAAAGGATTCTTAGTCAGAAATCAAAGAAGAATCAGAACAGAGTTCTTACAATGATCTTGAGGTGGTTGAAGCTTTACTAGCCAATAAATATTCTAGAGGTAGAGGAAAATACAAAGGTAAGGTTCCTCTAATCTATTTTTCTTATGAGGAAATTGGTTATATTCCTACTAGGTGCCCAAATAAGCAAAGCAAGGATGAAAAGAAAGGTCACAAGTGCAATGCAAAAAAAAATTTCAAATCATTCAAGGAAAAAGGTAAGAAAACATGCTTCATGGCTAAGATTCTAATGATTCTGATGAAGAAGAAGATGAAATTGTTTACATTGTTGTGAAAGATGAACCTAATAATGATGAGGAAATGACACTTATCTCTCATGTGAGCAAAAATGATACATGGATCATAGATAGTGGTTGCTCTCATCATATGACTGGCGATAAAAATAAGTTTGAACATTTTGAAGACTATGATGGTGGTAGTGTGAGGTTTGGTAATAATGAACTTTGTTACATAAAAGGAAGAGGAGGAATCTCACTAACCAAAGAGCTTGTATGTGATAATGCATATTGGGTAGAAGGACTAAAATTTTTTTTGTTGAGTTTGGCACAACTACTCAATAATGGATTCAAAGTGGAATTCATGCATGGAAAAGCAAGACTACTGGATGACAAAGGAAAGTTGATTTGATTTGGCACTTAGACAAAAGGTAACCTATTCTATCTTGAACTTGGTGAATGTTCATATTTTATTGCTCAAGTTGAAGAAAGTTGGTTATGGCATAGAAGGTTGTGTCATGTGAACTTTGATAACTTGGTGAAAATAAGAAAATTTAGGAGAGTAAGAGGCATTCCTAGTATAAAGAAACTTGAGGTTAGTCTATGCAAGAATTGTCAAATTGGTAAGATGGGAAAGAATAGCTTTAAAAGTAAGAACTATCAGTTTGAAGAAGTTTTAGAAATTGTGCATACTAATTTGTGTGGACTTATTGGAATTGAAAGCTATATTGGAGAAAAGTTCTTCATTCTTTTTGTTGATGATTACTCAAGAATGATGACTATCATGTACCTAAGAGAGAAATTAGAAGCATTAAAGAAGTTTAAATGGTATTTGGCCAGAGTAGAAAAGGAAACAGGCAAAAGACTAAAATGCTTGAGGTTAGACAGAGGTGGTGAATTCATCTCCCATGGGTTTAATAAATTTTACATTGAAAGGGGAATCAAAAGATAGGTATCAGCCCTTGGAACTCCTAAGCAAAATGGAATAGCTGAAAGGAGGAACAGATCTATCATGGACTATGCAAGAACTTTAATGATTGAAAAGAAAATTGCTATCAAATACTGAAAGGAAGCTATTATTATTGTAGTTCATACCTTGAACCGAGTACAGCTAAAGGACTCATTCAAAACCCCCTATGAGTTATGGTATGGCTATAAACCTAATGTAAGTTACCTAAAAGTATTTAGAAGCAAATAATATATTTTGAAAAAATCTAGAAAAGGTAAATTTGATGTGAAGAGTGATTAAGGAATATTTTTGGGATATTATTGCAAGAGTAAAGCATATTGATGTTTGAATTTGTCTACTCACAAAGTCATAAAAAGTGCACATGTTAAAGTTGATGAGTTTGCAAAAAGGACTGAACAAGAAAGCAAAAAGGAACTAGAAGACTACAAGAGATTTGTTTTCATTGAACCTGATATAGTTCCAGAAACACCTGTCAGTTGGGAATCTTCTGCTCCTGAGTCTTTAGTAACTGAGTTGTAGGAAGCTCAAACCAAGCTACAAGAACTTGAGTCACATTCTGATGCTATCGAGCCATTGCCTACCAAGTCTAAAGGACCTAAGCAATAGATAGAACAGCTAGAACTTAAAGTTGAAGTAGAAGAGGATGAGAATTCAATTCATTCAAAATGCAAGGAACCTGTATTAGCCAAGTATGTTAGGAGACATCATGCACCAGATCAGATCATTAGAGACAAATCTAAAGGTACTATTACAAGAAGTAAGTTGAAAGATACTTGTTTACTTTTTGATTTTGAACCTAGAAGTATCAAAGATGCATTAAAAAATGAAAGTTGGATTGAGGCTATGAATGAAGAGATAGAGAAGATAGAGAAAAACAAAACATGGACTCTTGTACCCAGGCTTAAAGATAAAAATGTGATTGGAACTAAGTGGGTTTTTAGAAATAAGTTGAATGAAGATGGTAAGGTGTCAAGAAACAAAGCTAGACTAGTATGCAAGGGATACTCTCAAGAAGAAAGAATAGATTATGGGGAGACTTTTTCTCCTTTTGCAAGATTGGAAGGTGTTAGGACCCTACTTGCATATATTGCATATAAAGGATTTAAGGTTTATCAAATGGATGTCAAGTCAACATTTCTCAATGGTATACTAGATGAAGAAGTCTACATCAAGCAGCCTAAAGGTTTTGTTGATTCAGACAAGAAGGACATGGTCTACAAATTACACAAAGTATCATATGGTCTGAAACAAGCCCCTAGAGAATGGTATGAAAGATTGCATAACTATCTTATTCAGATTGGTTTTCAGAGAACTAATGATAATAATAGCTTGTATATCAAGGAAGGACTAGATAAAAAGATTGTTTTGGTAGAAATATTTGTGGATGATACCTTGTTTATAAGAAATGATGATCTTTGCAAAGAATTTTTAGTGCAAATGAACAAGGAATTTGAGATGTCAATGTTTGGTGAGATCAAATTCTTTGTTGGTCTTCAAATTCAATAGAGTAAGACTTGCATCTACATCACTCAATCTAAATACATCAAGAAGACACTAAAATTTTTTGGTATGGAAGACTGTAAACCAGTTGGAACTCCTATGTGTACTGGACTAAGCTTACCAAGGATGATGAATCAAAGGAGGTAGATTAGACATTGTATAGATCTATGATTGGAAAGTTCCAGTATGTAGTGCATATAAGGCCAGATAATGCCCTTGTAGTTGGTATTGTAGCAAAATTTTCAGCAAAACCAAGAGAAAATCACATGATGGCAATCAAAAGGATCATGAGATACTTGAAAGGCACTGAAGATTATGGATTATGGTACAAATTTGGAGGAAATTTGGATTTGAAAGTGTTTACTGATGTAGATTGGGCAAGGAACATTGATGACAGAAAGAGTACAAATGGAGGAGCAATCTTTCTTGGAAAGAGGTTGGTTTCCTGGACAAGTAAAAAGAAAAATTGTACATCCCAATCTACAGCTAAAGCATAATATGTTGCAGCAGTAATAAACTATTCTAATATTGTTTGGTTCAAATAGTTATTGGAAGACATGAAGGAGGAAATCAAAGAACCTATTATTATTTTTTGTGACAATACAAGTGTAATTAACATATCTAAAAATCTAGTGATGCATTCAAAAACTAAGCACATTGCAATAAAGTATCACTTTGTCAGAGAATTGGTGTAGGATAAGGAGATCAGATTGAAATATGTCCATACAAGAGAACAAATTGCTGACATATTCACCAAGCCTTTACCTAAGGATGCATTCTTGTATCTAAGAGGTAAATTAGGGGTCATTCCCATATTGGAAGCTCACTAGAAGTTTTAGTGATGCATCAATAGGTACCACATTGAAGATCTTTCAGTTGATGTAGTACAATCATGAGAATATTGCATATGAATTAGTACATAAGGTACATTGTTCTTTATTTGGTTTTTGTTGTATTTGGCATGTTTTTTAAAGAGGGAGAGTATACTATCATATCTTTCTAAAATTTAAAGTTGTTTGTGAAGAGTTTGATGTTTGAAAAGAAGCTATGTAATTCCTTCACAGAGGGAGATTACTGTATTTGAGAAGTTTGTGGAATGAAATGTAAGAGGGAGAAATATTCTGTTAGAAAAATACTTGTTCTCAAATTTCATTCGGCTATGACATGTTGTGTTTCCATCAATGCCAAAGAGGGAGATTGTTGGATACAATTATTCAATTGTGTGTTGTCTTTGATGTTACACAAATGTCATATTAGTTATCAAATAGAGTCTGCCAAGTTCAGTTGGTTAGCAAAGCAAAAGATAGAGTCTACTAAGCTTAGAAGGTTAGTAAAGTGAATTATAGAGTCTACCGAGCATTCTTGAATATTACACTATGGAGACAAAGTCTACCGAGCTCACTTGGTCACTGAAGAATTTTATGGCAGAAGAGAGTTTCTACCGAGCTCACAAGGTCAACGAAGGGAAATTAGTTCTTACCGAGTTCACTCAATCTCCAAAGGATTTTGTAGAGTTTGCAGTGTTTACCAAGCTTCACTTGGTTAACACTAGAAATCATTTCTAGAGCAGTGTTTATCGAGCAGGGTTGGCTAATGAAGGATTTCATTATTTTGGGAAATAAAGTTTATTTGTTTCATGTAATGTTTATAGCCAAATGATGTATGGTTTATTGGTAAATGTAACTTGTAAATGAGCCGACTTGACAATTTTTAATATATAAATAAAAGATCAAGTTGTGGATTCTATAGCAATGAAAGAGCATGCAAGTGAGTTGATTGTGTGAACAAATTTTAAAGAATGATCAGATATCCTTGAGGAGCAGTAGAGTTGTATCTAATCAGTGAGGATCTATTGAAGTAGAACAAAGATCTATAACAACAAAGTTTAGTTGCATCTCATTCAGGTCACTTCATTGTTACTTTTTCATCATTGTAGCAATGATTGATAAATCTCTTAACAAAGTTGGTCTAACAACCATTTTGTAAATCCTCTAACAAGGTGGACAGTTCTATTGAATTGTTCTAAAGCCCTCTAGCAAGGCCACTCCTAGCAAGGTGATTAAATCCTCTAACAAGGTCACACCTAACAGTGCGCTTTGTAATCTTTAATAGGGTTGGCTCCTAACAGGGCTCACTTCAGAAGAGTGAAAATTGGTAGCTAGTTACTTGGTGGTTTTTCCCATATTGGGTTTCCACATTAAATCTACTTTCTCTTGTGTTCATGTTATTTTATTTTGCATGCATGTTAATAATTGTGAATGCTTAAAGATCAGTAACAAGATAATCTACCAAGTTTTAGCATTTTTCTATTTGGCTACCAAGTGATAGCAGTAACTAGTTATTTAAGACATCTAAGGGATCTAAAGATAAGTTTTTGTGGTAACTGATTTACCCCCCCTCTCAGTTACTCCATCTATATTTTCAACATCATCATCATCATCATTAGTAGTAGTAGCAGGTTCAACATCATTATCATCATCTTCTTCTTGAAGAAAATTTGTTTAAGAAAGATTGTGATCAAATAACTCTCGATCATGACCATCATCTACACCATATTCTCCTTCTTCTTCCTCAACATTTTCTTCTTCTATTGCATGATACTTTATCAAACTTCATCTTGGATCATGTGTAACAACAAATGACCAACCTAGATTATGTGGAACCTCCAAGTAAAATACCTTCTCACATGGCTTGGAAGAACATAAGGCTCATCCCTGACTAGCTCAAACAACCTTGTATTAATCATTGAGAATCCATTGTCATGCTCAATGACAATTTTATCAGGATCATTTTGATTAAGTTGTAGCTTGTACCATTTGACAATGAAGAGAACTAATTTGAAAGGATCAAAGTCATACTCAAGTATATCATCCAAGATGCCATAGTATCAATTTTTGAGACTCTCAAGGATGTAAGTCATTTCTAGAAGAAATATTAGTGACTCAAAATACTACACTAATCCTAGAATCACATATTTTCTTCATGACATCCAACTTCTTGACGCAAAATTTATAACTATTGCATAATATATCCACAGTGTTTCACTTGCAATGATATGTCAAACTGTTAGAATTCTTTAGAATAACTAAGAGGGGGGGGGGGGGGGGGGGGGGGGGTAAATCAGTTATTCAAGGTCCAATAATGTCCAATAAAACTTTCTAATCAAACAGAGGTGAATCAGAAGTACTATCCTTTTTACTTCCTTATCATGCATGCAATTAAACATTAAAGAATCATGAAAGTAATCATGCATCACCATATAACACAAAGGATTTTGGTAACCAAAAAACCTTCTAAGAATAAGAAGGTAAAACTGGAGTGGAGATGACACCCATAAAATAACTGCGCAATTGATTTCAACCACTTCTGATGGTTTGCCTTGTTAAAGGCTTTACACACTGTCAAATGTGACCCTATTAAAAGGATTTCTACACCCTGCTAGGAGTGTGCCCTATTAGAGGACTTAAGAACATTCAACTTATAATGTCACCCTATTAAAGGATTTACATAGAGCTGTTAGGCTCACCCAAGTCCATGGGATTTATAGTCACCTTCTCAAAAGAATCTTTTATCCCTCTCTAGGGATCTCCTATCCTTCTCCTAGGGATCTCCTATCCTTCTCTTAAGGATCTCTTATCCTTCTCCTGGGGATCTTATATCCTTTTCCTGAGGCTTATCCACCTAGCTATTAAGCTAACCTTGAAATGTAGGATTTCAATGTCTAATACAATGGTAAGAAAGTATTAGAAGGGTTTTGACCTGATAAAGATTGCAACCCTAACCTTGCAGATTTTAGATCACTCTTTAGTTCCTTTCTTTGCTTGGATTTTCTCCCTTGTAGTGTTGACAAGTTGTTCACCCTTCAAGATCTATCTCCTAGAGTTTGTCTACTCATTATGCCAATGCCTGTTATGGACACTTGATCAACTTAGAGTCTTGATGCTCTATACTTACTCCTCACTGTGTCCTCTTCTTGACACTTCACACTAGCTTTCTCTTGGCTTCTTCACATGATCACACTTATGGCCAATTCCCTCTCACAAATACTTGATCTATGACCTATAATTCCTTATAAAGAAGTTTTTTTTTTCATTTCCTGCTCAAATCTTGATTTGATCTTGAGAAAACGACATTGTTTTCCCTCCAAATTGCTTCTTCTAGAAACTTCATGATAAGTCCACTAGCATTCGCCTTGAATTGGTTTGCATGGTTTACATAGAGTTTTGTGACATCTACTCATCATCCTTATCATCCAACTAATTCACAAAATTCAATGTAACAAAATTATCGTTACTGATCTGGTGAATCTTTGACTTAACAAATAATGTAGCAACTCAACATCATTGGTATACTAATGCTTGGCTCCTTCTGTGTTACTCAGCTTCTACTGTATTTATTGATGCTCCGTACCTAAAGAAATTTTCTCCGCATCCATTACCTTTTTTTTGATGCTCGACACTTGAATATTCCTATGTTACTTTACACCTGAAGGATTTCTCAACACACACTAAAGTTGAACTTGCTCAGCTTCAACTATGAATTCACTCGGCTCTAACTAGATTGCTCGACTCTCTCAAATAACTTAGTTAAACCTTACTGTTATCATTTGTTTGCCCTGCCAAGATTCAATTTTTAAATGTCCATCCCGTCCAATAGCTAATTCCCAAAGTTACTATTATTTTAATGCCTAAGCCTTATAACATGGTTTCTATGGCCCGCAGGTTCTCCATCGTCAGATCTAAGGTAGATTGATGATTGGTGCTATGTCACTTTTCAGAAGTTGCACGACAGATAGCATAGCGACATCGCGCCTTGGTGACACGTTACCATGGTGGGTCTGCTAGGCAAGTCATCCAAGGTTCTTCGACGGGTCAAAAAAGTTCCATGGCACATGGGCGCTATGTCGCTATCATGTATTGGCCAAAAAATCTTCATAGCGACATAGCGCCTGACGAAAATGTCTTACGACAGGCAGGTTGTGTCACATCAAAAAATGTTCATGGTGAGCGGTCAGTTTCATGGGCCAAAAAGTTCAAAAGGTGGAAAGGTGCCATGTCGCCATCGAAAAACTCATGAGTTTTTCGATAATGACATAGCGCCCGATCGGCCAGAGGGTGTTTCTATGGTGAGTCCCAATGTTCGGCGAGCAAGGTTCGTGACAACGAAAAAGTCACCATGGCGAGAGCTTCAGGCAAGTGGTTGGGTCCCATTTTGTACCTCATCTACCCAGTTGGTGGAGTCTGGTGCCATGGTGGCAAATCATTGGAAGACACGTGCAAATCAGAAGACATGACATCATTGGGTGCCATGGCGCTATGGGAAGTTGGCCTCAATTTTCCCATAGTGACATAGCGCCTGGGTGCCACATGTCCCCTTAGTAGGGTCAAAGCAGTACAAACCCTCCAGGTTCATGCCTTGTTAGACCAAGGTGGTGCTTTGTTAGGCCAATGGGGAATAGCCACGTATGCCAGGTCAGAATAAAGATAGATCGTGGGATCAGATCTTCAACGCGGCCAGTGCAGTAAGGGGTTAAGTTCTCCACCGTCAGATCTGTAGAGATCAACGGCAGGTGCCATCACGCTATGGATAAGCCGCAAGAGATTTATGATAGAAAATGGCACCCTTTCACCATGTGTCAGTGGGGCTAGGTCTTGCTAAGGTGCGGTCGCGGAGGTGATGCTAGGTGTGTTGATAGCATTTCGCGGGCCTAGAAGTTGAAAAGCAAGCAAGGAACATGACGAGTCTTCATGATCGTCAGATCAGGGCAGATCAATGGAAGGCACTGTCTCGCTATGGTGAAGTTGTGCGATCTTTACCATAGCGACATAGTGTCTTGCTGACACATGTCTCACTGGTAGACCAGGGTTGATGATTAATGGCTGGCAATCGGTGCAATCATCGCAGTCAACGGGGTAGTTAGTTTTGATGTTGCGGCTAGATGGTGGAAAGGTGGCGCAGTCAAGTTGGTGACCACTGCGGTTAGAGATAACAGTGGGGTGCTATGTCGCTATAATGACCCTCAAGGCATGGTGCCCATAGCAACATAGCGCCCAGTCCAACGTAGGGAATGGTTAGCGCGTGGGACCTTGAGGAGGTGGCAAAATAAAGAGAGATGATTGGCCCGCATGGCCTAGTTGGCACATAAGGAACTGTTTGACTTACTTTGACCTCACAGATTCATGAGCCAAAAATAATGAATCAGGTTTTTTGCTGCAAGATTTTGATCCTATGATCAATGCCATCAACTCAGAAGTGAATGCAAAGTGCAAGGACATTCTACCACCATTACAGAACTATCTACTATGTCAGGGGATGTTTTTTGGCACCGTTCTGTCTTCTCCAGGCTCTTTCTTAGAGGAATATCAGATTTTTGGTACTCAAAGCCACCAGATCTTTGATTGGATTTTCAGGGTGAGAAGTTAATGCTAGTAGGTGAGAAGTAAATGTAATGCAAAAAATCCTTAGTTATGCCTGAACTATAAAGGCAATTTTGTGATCTTTTCTAAGAGGACCCCTTTCTGATTTCTCTGCTACTGCTTGTAGGTCTGCAGTGTAAAATTCCCTTTGTCTTTGAGCTGTATAATATTCTGTATTATCTCCTTCGGCCATCAATGTGTATGTGCATCTGTCTTGCCTCTTATTGGTGTATTGTTGAGATCTGTGGCTTGTATACTGTATCTATTTTTGACCTATTGGATAATATATAAGTGAAATCCTTTTCCTTGTGTTATTTAGTTTGGTTTCTTGATCTGTATGTGGTTGTTGATTGACATAAGTCTGGGTGTGTATGTCTTTTGAATGTTATCTTGGTTTTGTAGTGCATATATGGGCAGAAATGAGTCTAAACACTCTATTTTGGTGCATCATCTCCTTAGATTAGAACTAGGTAGATTTTCTTTCATGCTCTCCTTCTCCCTTTTCCTCTCCAAGAGTAGTTAGGTGCACCCTGATAGTAAGAGGAAGCCGGCCTTATCTAGAGACTCAACCTCGTAGTTCAAGTCCCACAGCTTGGAGGTTCTTTCCATGTTTCACTAGGTTGTCCTTGCACATAGGCCTTGGACAAGGGTGCAAACCTAAGTGACAACACTTACATCTTTGATGTGTCTTAGTGTGTCCATTCTCTGTGTCTTAGAGTATGTCATCAGTACACTATTTCATCAATGGATTAGCTAATTCTTATACTTCTTTTCAACATCATAACTTCAACCTTTCTCTAGGTGCTCTAGTTACATCTTATTGATTGCCTCCTCCTTGTCAATCAATTGATTGATAGTACTTGGATCAGTTAAGAAATTGTCATTCTTGCAAGTAGCAATTTTGAAATCAATGACAAAACAATGATTGAAAACATTCTTTACTAGTTCCATTATTCTTCATTCATGATCCTTTCAATCATTTCCAACACAAACAACTTAAAATTATTGTATGATGAGTTGAAAAACATGTAGGTGATTAATAAATTTCAATGCACTTGGAATCTCTTAAACCTTTTGCTAAATCTATTTGCCTTTATGCAATATTAGAATATCTATTGTGGTGAGCTTCTTGAACCAATGAAGACACACATTCCCATGGTAATGTGCAACCAGATTGTTGACATCATTCGATCCATACTGTCGTCCAATCTTGATTATTTACAATATACAAATGTAGTGCATCTCACTCTTGACAAACTATAGAAAAAAAAAAAGTATATGACTTATGACTGATTTATTTAGAAGATTAAGAAATGATTAACTACAATAACATTGTGTAGTTTATTACCATTCACTTTCCTCAATCTACCTTTCCCCACCAAGTACTCCCCTTGGAATTTTTTAGTGGGGTTCGGATCCCAAATACAATCTATATGGGTCTTTACTGCAAGATTAGAAAGAGTTTGAGTAATGCACACCATAGTTTAGTATACTGTATATCTCCCACCATAGAACCTTCAAGATGTGCTCTTTGTCAAACCAAAGCCTTAAAAAATCTCAAGTGTCCCTCCACCATTCACATTGACCTAGTTTGTCTAGGGCCACACAATTCAATCTCCTCAACTTGGTGTATGAGGTAGTGTTCTTATGAATTGAAAAAAATTGGAGGTAGACACTTTTCCATTTCACACATTAGTTAAGGAATTCTTGTCTTCCAATATTTAATATATTTTTTAAAGATTTCCTTTAATGAAAAGTACCTACAAGAGATTCAAGACACAAATATTTAAAAAATACAAGACATATCATGAATATAATAAATATATACAACAAGTTGAATAGATATCGCTTCTTACATCATGTAGTTTACAAGATCATATATCAATTTTTTGATGTTATTATCAAAGTTCTCAACGAGAGATAAGGGTAGCACGTAGTGCAATAATTATAAACTGACGATTTCATTCTTTTCTAACAAAATAAAATGAAAAGTTCATGTAGTTTTACAAATATATTGTAAGTAGAGAAGAACATGGATTACCTTGATGAAGGTATGCCAATCATGCATTTTGAACCCTGACCCAAAATCACCCTTCTTTGTTATGAGACTACTTATGTCTATAGAAAATCCTATATGGGAAATCTAGTTTTTCATATGACTTCTTTTATGGAATTACTTTGCTGCTTTATTAATAACCAAGGAAGGGAACTCATACTAATCTAGTCTCCATTACTATTTGATTAAATGAAAATTTTCAATGCATGATTGGATTCATGAATGCCACTAGAAATTTTGAGAATTTTTTCTTTGTCATGCCTTCCATCCAATATTTTCCACAATGTCTCTATAAAATTCTTTCCAATATTTATTGTATGAAATATATGTATGATTTGTAGGTCCTCATAATAGGGAAACCTACTAAATTATTTGGGATAACATTAAATAGTCACCTGGAAAGGTGCTCAGTAAAGCCTTGATGACCTTCATGATATTAATTACATCATTAGTAAACAAAAGAAAATTTCAAAATATAAATTTCAAAAAAAACCATTAGATGGAATGGCATTATCTCAATCATTTATTCTATTGTATTCCAACTTCTATAGGTGAGGTGTCATTCTTTGTGGCTTTGATTTTGTCTCTTCTTTCCTATTGAAAATGTGCTTTCTAGTAATTCAAAACTTATGATTTTTTTGGAGGAAGTGCCTATACTCATCAAAAACTTATTTTCCTAAACTTTTTGAATAACAAGATTTCATCTTTGGACCACAAATTAGACATGAAAATTTTCCCTCTATTTGAAGATCTACAAGATAATGATACAACTGGATTAAATATGTTAATTTTAATAATTAGAATTATCATGTGCAACTTGAATTCACCATAACATACTACAAAAATGTGTCAACACTGGGGCATCATGTATTTTCCATATAAGCATTGCATGGAGTTGAAATTTTCTTTGTCCAATTGGTCTAGAGATGTTGTACATAGTAAAACCATTCGATAACTCCACCAACTCATTGATAAGAGGCTCAATATATATGTTCATATCTTTAACTTGGTACTTATCTAGTTCAATGAACAACAACAATATTGCATAATTATTGCAACCATTTTGTTGCAAGGCTTATAGTTTCATGTAGATAACTATAAAATGATAAAATACCTAGAACAATCATTGCAAACATAATGTTCCCTCTTTATTGACATTCATGGAGGAAGGTTATTGTTGATAACAAAAATAGGCCACATTGAGTAAATAGATCTTAGCTCTCCAAATGGATTGACATCGTTTGTTACCAATGAAATTCTAAGATTTCAAGGTTCATCTTTAACTATGGCTACTTTTCTTGTATGTCCATAAATGCAAAACCATCCATAGGCATTTGAATAATGTCATCTCAACTTCTATTGCGTGTATGGTAATCCATAAATTGTGCCAAGTTACTGCACCTAAATAATCATTACAAACATAGAATAATGGGGATGTTAAAAAAAAAATTGCAAGGGACATTTTTTGTTACTTGATTTTGCCAATATATACTTGTATGAAATTTAGGTCATTCTATTACAAATTCATGTTCTTTATGGTAAATAATATGGTTGTTGGGACAAGCATCTATTGCTTGATACCCCTTTCCAATATCTTTCATAGTGGCACATAATTCCCAGTGTGAGCAAGAGAGAGTATTTGATGGTGGTAACAAAAACTTACCAATCAATCTACAAAAAAAAAAATAAGTTGTTAATATAAACAATATTAATGGTACATTTTTCACCATTTAATGAAAATAATGGCACGCGCGCGCACACACACACACACACACACACACACACACACACACACACACACACACACACACACACACACACACACACACACACACACACACACACACACACACACACACACACACACACACATATGTATTGTTGATATGAGATTGTTTTGAAGTGAAGAACCTATAATGGAACAACCATTATTTTGTCAATGATGTCAAAATTGCTACCTATTGGTGAGACAATTGATTTTTGGCTAAAAGCTATCATTTAGTTGATTGATGAGGAGGATTTGAAAAGAGGAGATAACAAGAGCACCTAGAGAAAGGTTGAGTTATTTGGTATATAAACGAAGCACTAAGACCAAGTAAGTCATTAATACTATAGTGTATTGTTTATCCACTTAAAGTCTAAAATGAAATATTACTTAAGCAAAGACTACAAGAAGATCAAGTAAGAAAAGTGTCTGCCAAGATTTTTCAAGTAGCCAGTGCAAGCTGAGAAGAAATCAGTGGAAGTTAAGTGAAAATCAAGAGGTGTCGAGCATCAGTAAACTTTAGTGTTTACCAAGTGAACTAGTGTTGGCCAAGTGATAGAATAGTATGGATGTTGAGTGATAGTAAACAGTGTTAAATCAAAGATTTGATGAATTTGAGCTAACCAATTTTCTTTCTTGAATTATGTGAAGCATGTGGAAGATAAATGTGATGAGATGGTGGCACATAATTCAAGGTAAATAATTTTGAGGAAAATTCAAGGAAGATTGTAGAGGAATTTTCTAGAGGAATAAAATGGAAAAATGGTTAGATTCATTGAATCCTACCTAACCCTAGAATGGGCAATTGTGGTTGAGTGAAAAAAGATCTAAATTCTCTATTTATAGAGATAGCTGGTCATAAGCAAAGGTTTTTACATGTGAGAACCTAAGGAAGAAATGAAGTATAGGGTATTGCTTCATCTAGTAGTTGAACATAAGAGACTATAGTTGGTATACAAAACAAGAAGGCTAAAGGGTATGAATTCTTGAAGGGTGAACAAGCTATCAGAGTTGAAGAGTATGACTACCATGAAGAATGGAGGACTGAAACATAGATCTATAATCCACAATTGAGTTGTAATTTTTTATTAGATCAAGTCCTATTGTTACTTTCTAATAACTATACTACTATGAATAAAATCCTTTGGATTAAGGTTGACCTAACAACCATATGTAAATCCTTTAATCTAGTGATACTCTAATGGAATGGTCTAAAGTCCTCTAACAAGGCTCACTCCTAATAGAGTGATTGAAGTGTGTATTGTAACCTTTAATAGGGTTGGCCTTTCATAGGGAATCACTTCAGAAGAGTGAGAATTAGTAGCATATTATTGGTGGTTTTTCCCAAATTGGGTTTTCACGTAAAATTCTTGTGTCAAATTGTGTGAATGTTCTTATGATATTTCATGTTTACATTTTTGCAAATTTGTTTTGACCTAGGAAAATAACCTATAAAGTTTAAATATTGTATGATTTAATGGATGCATGGATATTGAGGTTTTATGGATGTGGATCTGATTAGTATTGAAAAGTTTTATTTATACATATGGACCTTGGATAGCTGATTCACCCCCCCTCTTAGTTATTCTAAAGAATTCCAATAATTGGTATCAGACCCATAATGCTTGAGAGGAAATGGTTTGAAGGTACTAAGAGCTAAAGATCAAGATGTATAAAAAGGAGGTGCCCAAATTGAACAAGGAAAACTTTCTTGCGTGACAAAGTTTGATTAAGCTATACCTAGGAGGTATTGGAGACCATGTAAAATCTACCATCACCACTGAGCATCTTGATCCTATTGGAGCTCTAACTATTGATGATTTGAGAAAGAAAAAAAAAATAGAATAAGGAAATGTTGGAGATTGCCTCTACTCTAAGTTACTCAGAGTTCAATGACATCAAGGATTGTGACACTACAAAGAAGATGTGGGATGCTTTATACACAATTTATGGAGGAGATACAAATTATTTGAGAGCCAAATTTGAAAGTCTAGAGGGAAGTTCGATGACATGAGAATGAAATAAGGTGAGAACATTGTGAAATATTGCTCTAGAATAAAAGATGTTGTGAATGCTATTAGAAGAGTTAATGGTATCATTGATGATGAGACTATAATAAGAAAAGTACTGAGAACACTACTACCTATCCATGCTATTAGATTTTCTTCCATACAAGAAAAAAAATGTATACCTTGTAGTAATTTGAGCCTTGAAGGATTGATGGGTAGGCTCATTGCCTTCGAACTCTCTAACTTTGATAATTTCAAAACTAAAAATGTTGAATCTACTTTCAAAGCTAAACTATCATTGAAAGAATCTAAAGAGAAAAAGGAAAAGGTCAAATATGTTTCTAGTGATAGTGATGTAGATGAAGAGGATGTAGAACAACTTGAATCATTGTTGGAAAAGATATTTCATAGAGGCAAAGAAAAATTCAAAGGTAAGCTACCTATCATGTGCTTTAATTGTAATGAGGTTGGTCATATTGCTTCTAGATGTCTAGAGAAGAAGAACAATAGAAGTGGAGACAAATACAAAAGTAAAAGAGATGAGGACATAAAAGATTATAAAGATAAAGGAAAGAAGTCTTGCTACATTGCTGAAGAGGAACCAAAGATGGATCTAATGACCATGATGATGAAGTGGTGTATGTTGCAATGAAGGATTATTTTGACAAGGATGAGGAAACTACACTAGTATCTTATGTGAACACGAGTGATAGATGGATCATTGACAGTGGGTGTTCACATCACATGATTGGAGATAAAATTACATTCATTACCCTTGATTATTATAATCAAAATAGTGCAAGATTTGGTAATGATGCACCATGTCTGATAAAAGAAAAAGGGTCAATCAAACTAATAGAAAAGATCATGTGTGATAATGCTTATTATGTAGAAGGACTTAAGTATAACTTGTTGAGTGTTTCACAACTAAACAGTTTAGGTTGCAAAGTTGAGTTTGAGAAAAATATAGCAATGATCTATGACACTGATGGGAAACTAATTGGAAAAGGTGATTAGACTAGAGGTAATCTATTTTATCTTGACTTGAATGATGCCACTTGTCTTGTTTTAGAATTTGATGATGTCTGGCTATGGACATAGAGGTTATGTCATATTAACTTTGATAACTTAGCGAGTATCAATAACATGAAAAGAGTAATATGTTTGCCTAAATTGAAGAAACCTAACAATATGATTTGCAAATAATGTCAGTTAGGGAAGATGACAAAATCTAGTCTTAAAAGTAAGGCTCACTCCTCTAAAGAAATTCTAGAATTAGTTCATACTGATTTGTGTGGACCAATTTATGTGCAAAGCTACAAAGGTGACAAGTACATTATCCTACTTGTTGATGATTAATTTAGGATGATGAAAATTATGTTTCTAAAACAAAAATCTGATGCTTTCTAAATGTTTAAGTGGTACTTAGCTAGAGTTGAAAAGGAAATAGGAAAAAAATTGAAATGTCTGAGATTTGATAGAGGTGGAGAATTTACATCAAATGAGCTTGAGATATTATGTAATGATGGAGGAATCAAGAGATAGACTTCCACACCTAGGACCCCTCCTTAAAATGAGACTATTGAAAGGAGAAACAAATTTGTAATGGATTATTCTAGAACACTCATGATGTAGAAGAATGTTACTTTGAAATATTGGAGAGAAGTTGTAAGTACAACTATCTATACCTTGAACCGTGTACAAGTCAAGAAAGGTACTCATTCAACACCTTTTGAAGTATGATATTAATACTCACCCAATGTAAAATATTTTAAGGTATTTGGAAGCAAGTGCTATATTCTTAAGGATTTCAAGAATGGTAGATTAGATGCTAAACGTGAAGAAGGTATATTCCTTGGCTATTCCACAAGAAGTAAAGATTACAAGTGTTTGAATACTAACACTAACAAAGTTGTGGAAAGTGCAAATGTGAAGTTTGATGAATATACAGAGGTACATGAAGCTCAACCTATGAAGGAACTTGAAGAGTAAAAATCCTTTATATATTTTTATGAAGGTATGCCTAGTTATGAAGGTGTTGTAAACCAAGTTGTAAATCAACAACAAGTTTCAATGACTGACGAGTCACATACAATGAATGTCAAGTTGCATCTAGGAACTGAGTTACAGTCAGGAGCCGAGTTATAGATAGAGGTTGAGGTACATTCTAATTTTGAGATAAGTGTACATGAAATGAATATTGATCTATCTAATAGAGAAGTACATAGTGATTCTCAAGTTGATAGACCCATTGAAGAAAGAAGAGAAGAACCAAGATTTTCAAAATATGTTAGAAGACATCACCCTACTAAACAAATTATTGGAGATAAAGAATCTAGACCAATGCCAAGGAATAGGATGAGAAATGATACATGTTTGTTGAGCATGTAGGAGCCTAAGACAGTGAAAGATTCCTTAGAGAATGAAGACTGGAGTAAAGCCATGAAAGAAGAGATTGATTAGATTGAGAAGAACAAAACATGGACTCTAGTACCCAAACCAAAGAAGAAGAATGTGATTGGAACCAAGTGGTTGTATAGAAACAAGCTAGATGAGAATGGTGAAGTCATAAGGAATAAGGCAAGATTAGTTTATAAGGGGTATGCTCAAGAAGAACAAAATGACTATGGAGAACCATTTGCCCTAATTGCAAGATTGGAAGGAGTAAGAACTTTTCTTTCTTACTCTACATATAAAGGATTCAAAGTTTATCAAATGGATATGAGGTCAACATTTTTGAATGGTATATTAGAAGAAGAGGTTTATATAGAATAGCTTGAAGGATTTTTTTATCCAAAAAACAAGAACATGGCATGTAGACTACACAAAACTTTATATGGTTTAAAGAAAGCTCCAAGAGCATGGGATGAAAGGCTTCACAATTATCTCATAAATATTGGTTTTGAGAAGACTGATGATAACAATAATCTATACTTGAAGATAGAAGGAGGTAAAGGTATTTTACTAGGTAAAATTTTTGTTGATGATATCATATTTGGAGGTCAAAATGCATTATGTAAGGCATTTGCAAATGGAATGAAGAAAGAATTTGAGATGTCTATGTTTGGATAGATCAAGTTCTTTGTTGGTTTGAAAGTATATC
The DNA here is from genome assembly GCA_028749045.1 of Cupressus sempervirens. Taxonomy (NCBI): domain Eukaryota; kingdom Viridiplantae; phylum Streptophyta; class Pinopsida; order Cupressales; family Cupressaceae; genus Cupressus; species Cupressus sempervirens. Next base: position 221,218,381 of record CM053793.1, read on the forward strand.
AAATGAAATATTGTATATACATCACTCAGTCTAAATATGTGAAATAAATATTGAAAACTTTTGGTTGAGAGGATTCAAAACTAGTTAACACTCCCATGGTGATAGGACACAATTTGTCAAAGAGTGATGATTCTACTAATGTGAATCAAATAGTGTATATGTCTATGATTAGCAAGTTGCAATATGTAGTACATAACAGACTTGACATTACATTAGTTGTTGGGATTTTTGTAAGATTTTTTGCAAATCCTAAGGATAATCATTCGATGGATATTAAGAGAATTATGAGATATCTAAAAGGAACATAAGACCATGGTCTATACTACAAGAAAAATGAAAAATTTGAGTTAAGAGCCTATACAGATGCTAATTATGCTAGAAACATTGATGACAGAAAGAGCACAAGTAGGGGAGAATTTTTTCTTAAGAAAGAGATTGGTCACTTGGACAAGTAAGTAACAAAACTTTATATCTCAATCTATTATTGAGGCTAAATATGTGGTTTTTGCAGTAAATTATACAAATGTGGTATAGATTAAACAACTACTCAAAGGTATGAAGGAGGAAATCACTGAACTTATGGTACTTTATTGTGATAATACAAGTTCTATTAACATATCAAAGAACCTTATGGTGCACATAATGACAAAACACATTGCAATCAAGTATCATTACTTGAGGGAGTTGGTTCAAGACAAAGAAGTGAGGATGCAATATGTGAATACAAAAGAACAGATAGCTGATATATTCACAAAATCTTTACTTAAGGATGCACATGAATATCTTATAGGTAAACTAGGGGTGATACCACTATCCAAAGCTACTTAAGAAGTATGAGTAGTGCTCTACATCAATTGAGATGAATGTTGTATCTTACAACTTGATGCAATGAATATTACTTTAGGAGCTACCTAAAGTAACGAAGGAGCTAAATTAGAAGACTTACAGTCACATGCAAGGTGAAAAAGAGAGAACTTGAATTGATTATATTTGCATATAGAGATGACAAGTCTTTGGCATTTTTGTCAAAGAGGGAGAAGATACTCGAACGAGGGAGATATAAGAAATAGGGAGCAAAGTATCTGATAAGGGAGATATAAGAGAGATACATTGAAGGATATTGACAAAGCTTACATTACACTATACATAGGAAGGACATATAATAATAGAGGGAGAAATTTCAAAAATATTATTTTCTTTGTGGTATTGTTGTTGGTATTGGTTTTCCATCAATGCTAAAGAGGGAGATTGTTGATATGGGATTGTTTTGAAGTGAAGAACTTGTAATAGAACACTCATTATTTTGTCAATGAAGTCAAACTTGGTACCTGCTAGTGAGATAATTTCTTTCTACTTTGAAATCTATCATTTAGTTTATTGATGAAGAGGATTTGAAAAGAGGAGATAACAATAGCACCTAGAGAAAGGTTGAGTTATTTGGTATATAAAAGAAGCACTAAGACCAAGTAATACATTGATATTATAGTGTATGGTTTATCTACTTAATGTCTAAAATGAAAGATTACTTAAGAAAATAATGGAAGAAGATCAAATAAGAAAAGTGTCTACCAAGCCTTGTTGAGCTTTCAGTACAAGTTGAGCAAAAATCAATGGAAGCCGAGTGAAAATCAAGAGGTACCAAGCAAAGAAGACAAATAGTGCAAGATGGGTGAATGTTAGTATATGCTAAGTAAAGTTTAGTTGGTGTCAAGCATCAGTAAACTTTAGTGTTTTCCAAGTGAACTAGTGTTGGTTGAGTGATAGAAAATATCGTTAAATCAAAGATTTGACAAATCCAAGATGACTAATTTGATTTCTTGAATTATGTGAAGCACGTGGAAGATAACTATGATGAGTTGGTGGCACAAAATTCAAGGTAATTAAAAGCTAGATTCAAGGAAGATTATAGAGGAACAAAATGGAAAAGTGGGTAGATTCATTGAATCCTACCTAACCCTAGAATGGACAATTGTGGTTAAGTGAAAAAAGATCTAAATTCTCTATTTATAGAGATAGTAGGTCAGAAGAAAAGGTTATCATGTGCGAGAACCTAAGGAAGACAAGAAGTCTAGGGTATTGTTTCATCTAGTGGCTAAATAGAAGAGACTATAGTTGGCATACAAAGCAATAAGGCTGAAGGGTATGAATGCTTGAAGGGTGAATAAGCTGTCAAAGTTGAAGAGTATGAATGCTAAGAAAAATGGAGGACTAAAAAAAATATCTATAATTTGTAATTGAGTTGTAAATTTTTATCAGATCAAGTCCTACTATTTATTTCTAATAATTGTACTAGTGTGGAGTAAATCTTTTGGATTAAGGTTAACCTAACACTCATTTGTAAATTCTTTAATTGGGTGGCATTCTAATGGAATGGTATAAAGTCCTCTAACAAGGCTCACTCCTAATAGAGTGATTGAAATCTTTTAACCAAGTCACATTTAACAGTGTATATTTTAACCTTTAACAAGGTTGACCTTTCATAGAGCATGACTTTAGAGAGTGAGAATTAGTAGCATGTTATTGGTAGTTTTTTTCAAATTGGGTTTCCATGTAAAATCCTTTTGTCAAATTGTGTGAATGTTCTTATGTTGTTTCATGTTTACATTTCTGTAAAGTTGTTTTGACTTAGGATAATAACCTACAAAGTTTAAATATTTCATGATTTAATGGATGCATTCATGTTGAGGTTTTATGAATGTGGATCTAATTAGTATTGAAAAGTTTTATTTATACATATGGACCTTGGATAACTGATTCACCCCCCTCTCAGTTATTCTAAAAATTTCCAACATGTACACACACACACATATAAATATATGTGTGTGTGTGTAAAACCTTAGCATATGTGACACATTTGTATTGGATAAACAATTCATAGCCTTCAAATTCACAAACAACAATACAACAGAGAGAAGAGTTGTTTGGGAGCCCTTATAAAGGGCCATATTTGTAGTCTCAAGTAGAGTTATATCATTAACAACATAAATGTCATCATGGCCATCATCATCATCACAATCATAATCATTTGATCATCATCATCATTAGTTGTATCAATATAAAATGTGTTGTGGATAAATGCATTTTTATCATCATCTTCAAATGTTTTTTTGAGTCATAATCATCAACTTCTATGGAATCACGATCTTCAACTTCAATATCTACACCTCCCTATTCCTCCACTTCCAATACCATATTCCCAAGGATGTGGTCACCCATATCACTCATTTCCCTAGGAAGATCAACCAATATAAAAATAATGAAAATAAGGAAACCATGATCATGATCTCATCATCAAGTGATTTTATATGTATATTAATTGTTAAAAAAATATAACAAACTAACAATGGAGGATATTTAAACCCCCCTTCAATGTGACCATTGTCCCTACAATGTATCTTAGGTGTTTTGATTAGGAGTCTTCTAGTGTTTAAGCTCTTATATCTTTTGTAGGGACAATAACATTTTCCATTTCCTTCTCTTTGAAAGTTAGATACCAATCTAGCATTTTTCTCCCTATTTTTATCTAATTCACTTTTGTTATGTGAAATTATCCTTCTTTACAAGAATATCTTATGCTTGTAACCTTATTCAATTGGTTGTACTTTCTAGATCTATCATTGATAACCATTTCACCATACACATTAACATTAGAAATAACCATTTCACCATATACTTTGCAGAGATGTCAGGGAGAACTCTAGTAGGCAAGAATTTGGTTGGCAAGACTTTAGCAATAGGGATTGACCCTAATGGTACAGGGAATTTGGAAGCAGAGAGTTCAGTAGGGGTTGTAGGGAAGTCAGATACAGGGTTTAGTGGGCTTCTAGAGCACGAAGAAGACAAATTTTTGTTGGGATTTTGTTCTAGAAGATGTGGGGTCTTTGATTCTAATTATTCTGATCCCCTGACCAAGAGTTTAGTCCAAAATATGGATCTACTCAAGGAAGGGAATATCTTGGTGGATGTGGGAAAGAATGCTGAAGGATCATTTGCTGATGAGTAGAAGAAGGAGGATTTTAAAGCAGGTCAATGAAAGTGGTCTTCCTTGTTTGGAAAAAGGCCAAGAGGAAAGTTTTCTTTTCCACCTATTACTTCTAAATCCTATTGGGAAAAAGGTAAGTTTCAGATCTTTATCCTGGATTTGATAGTTGATTATTCTATTTTGACCATGGATTTTACCCTAGTTGGGAAATTTCTAGAGGCCCACCTAAATATTGATTTTCTTAGAAAAATGATTAAAAGGAAATGGGCTATCTGTGGTCAAGTGGATATTGCTTTAATAATGAAAGGGTACCTTGAATCCTTTTTTTTTAACTTGCAAGGAAGATTTAAATATGGTTTTTTTGGAGGTCCTTGGTCTTTTGGTAACAACACCTTAATGATTAAAAAGTGGGAACCAAATATCGATCTCTCTAATGCTTTCTTCCTTACTACTCCAGTTTGGGTTAGACTCGCAAGGCTCCCACTTGAGTTTTGGCATGAAGACATTTTTAAAGGGATAGCTAGTTCTTTGAGAGAACTTATAGCTATTGATAATATGATGACATCTAGATCTAAACTTCACTGTTCTAGAATGTATGTGAAATTTTCTCACCTCAAGGACCTTGCCCAGAAGGTGGAATTAAATTCAAAATTAGGAAAGTGGGTGCAAGAGATAACTTTTGAAGATCTTACTAATGCTTGTTTTGTTTGCAAAAAGTAGAGTCACTGGGAAGATCTTACTAGTGCTAAACATGTCTTGAATAAAGGTTGTAAATGGAAAATTGGTAATGGTAGTAAAGTCAAATTTTGGGATGATGAGCGGCTTTTGGATCACCCTATAATTGAGGATTTTGAGGATTTGAATTCTATAGAAATTTTCAAATAGATTTATGGTGAATTTATGGAGAATTATTGGACTAAAAATGAGTGGGTTAATATTGCTGTGATTAATTAAGAATTTTCCAGTATCTAAACTACCCTAAATGCTTGCAGCCTTTATCCTTAGTGGGAGGATCTTATGTTTTGGGTGATTGAACGTGTAGGATTCTTCAAGATCTCTTCTATGTTTATATAAGAGGATAAGGATAATTCTCCAATGCGTGCTAAAGCATGGATCAAAGGACTTATTCCTAAAATCAATATATTTTTTTGGACAATGCTTCAAAATAAAATTTTATCTATGGATAATTTGTAGAAAAGAGGGGTTTATTTGGTCAATAGATTTTGTCTCTACTAGTTGGATTTAGAAGATAGGAATCACCTTTTTTGAATTAAAAATTTAGCCAAAATGTTTGGAGTATCTTCATCAGTATTGGAAAATATCTTGGGTTCAACATAATAACATTGATCAATATTTTCAAAGTTGGATATGTCCTATAAAAGATGTTGAAATTGGTTTTCTCTTGAAGATATATCTTCTGCGTCTTTTGTGGGGTATCTAGAAAGAGAGGAACAATAGAATCTTTAGAAATAAGGAAACTCCTAATTGGGTTTTGGGTCAAAATATTATCAGAGCTATTAAAGAGAATTTCACATCTCAGAGGAATATTTTTGATGAAACCCAATTAAGTAATCCTTTGAATGGTAAAGTTATTAAAACTAAATATGATGACCAAAGACAATATGTAAAATGGAGATCTCCCCCTTTGGGATGGGTTAAAGGTAATTTTGATGGATTGACTAAAGGAAATCCTAGAATAGAAGGATGCGATGCAGTACTAAGAGACCATTACAATAGAGTAGTGGATGTTACTGCTATACCTATAGGTCATTCTACTAGTCATAAAGTTGAGGCTACAATTGCTATGTTCACGGTGAAGATGGCTATGGAATCTAGATACCAAAATTTATGGCTGGAAGGGGATTTCCATAATATTGTGAATATGTTGAATAATAAGAGTTTGATAACTTGGAACATTGAGGGAAACATCATGGAAATTGAAGACCTTATTAAATTTTTTGATAATTTTATTTTTACTCATATTTTTTGTGAAGGTAACAAAGCGGCTAATTGGATAGCGAAGCAAGCAGTCTATAGGGAAGAAAAGATGAGTTGGCAAGATTACATCAACAATGAGTGCCAACTAACAACAATTGTTGATTATGATATGACACATACTATTGAAGGAAAGATCACTCAAGATTGAGAGATTTATGATGAGAAGTGATGGTTTTATTGTGGATTATCTATGTATCCCAAGGTGGTACAATTATGCCATCATGGAAAGTACTAGGCATGTTTTCAAGGTTAAAAGTTTCTTAGAAATTAAATACACTTTATTCTCCTTTTTGGTTATCGTTTCTCAGATTAGTTGCAAGTGCAAAGCTGAATACGAGATGAGAGGAGAGTCGAGGAAAAAAGAGCCAAAGACATGCAAGGAATGGAAGGAAAAATTGGCTATGTGGGATATTCTACAAAAAGGGATAGTAACAGATATTGAGAAGCTTCATGGTTACAAGCCCCACATTATGGAGTATTTTTGCAAGAACTGGATTGAAGATAGGTTTATGATGCATGGGGTTACAATAAAATTGTTTGAGGAATTTCTTGTCAAGATTATGAGACTTCATACGGAGGGTCTAAAATTTGGCAAGGAGACCAACATTTCAAATGTTGCCTTCAAGAAATTCCCAAAAACTCATGAAGAGGAGAAACAGTTGGAGAAGAGTGGCAATTTCTATGACTGAGCCCAGATTAAGGTAATATGGAGGGATGTTTTATCCTACATTCATGAGTATTTCATCCTTGATGGTAGATCTAAGAGGGTACACAAGTTTTATTTTGTGTTTTTAAGTCACTCTTGATATAAAGATAGGTTATCTTTCCCATTTTATTTGAAGTTCTCTTTGATTCAAAGTATCCAAGCCCATAGAAAAAAGGAGTCTAGACCTGTACTCCATGAGGGGTTAATTTTACATATTGAAAATTACTGTAAAAAAAAAGTTGTTAAACCCTCTCTTATTGTGGAAAAGAAGCATACATTTCCTAGTAATGACCCTTATGCTAGGAAAATTAAGGTTAAAAATGAGGATGGACTTAGCGATAGTAAGGATGCTAAGAAGGGTAACAAAAGAGAGATAAAGAAGAAAAATGTGGAGGAAGTTATGAAGTCTGATAAAATTGCTAAAGATGATGATAAAATGGAAATGGGGGACCTTAGTTCTAATTTGGATGGTTATTTTGGAAGCAGAGGTATGACCCACATAGATAATGTGAATAATAGTAAAGAAAGGAAAATAGAGTCTAATGCTAGGTCAGAAGCTTTGAGGCATGAAAAGGGGAACCAAAGTGCTCACCCTACATCTACTAAAAAGGATTCCATTGAGGATAAAATGGACATGGAAACTAAAAGGAATAATGATGGCAAAGATCTTATCATGAAAGAGCATATCCTGAGTAAAGAGAATAAAGAGGAGCTTAAGGAGAAGCAGGATTTAAACACCAAGACCAAGGTCAATATCAAGGATAACAAGGATACTACCATTGACTTTGGGAATAGATCTACTGAAGGGATTAGGGATGATTCTAATCAAGTGAACTTGTCTTTCCTCCATAGATCCAAGCTTAAAGTTGATGCTTCTCTTCAAGGCGATTCGTGGCTCTATAATGAGATTAGTGTGCTAAAGAAAAATGTTGGGGATATGTAGAAAGATTTGGATCATGAAAAAATGTTGAGAGCTCATCTGGAAAACCAAGTTAGAAATATTCCTAATAAACTTAAGGAGTATGAATTGGAACTCTGACATTTGATCAAAGATAATGGGCATAACATGGAGCTTTTACTTCTAGTTTATGTGTTGTAGGGACTGGTTTAGGTAAGAAAAGAAATGAGGAGGTTATGTATCTAAATAATATTGGAGCTAAGAGTGTAGGCAGTCCGAGTAAGAGAACAAGGTTGAGCATGAAGAAAAAGGTTACTAAGGCTCCTAAGGTTCCTAGCTCCGCTATGGTAGATATCATCCAAAGTACTACTGAGGCAAGCAAGGAGGAACCGAAGATCATTAAAGAGCTTCTTTAGGAGCTAGTCAAGTTCACCGGTGTGCTAGTTTTTGGTCCATGTTGGTTTGTTGGTTCTATTTTTTGTTGTTTCTAGCTTTTTGTTTTAAACTCTAGGTTCCAAGTCCTTGTAAAACCTAGGTTTATTTCTGTTTGGTTTACTCTAGTGGTTTCAGGTCCCTGTAAAACATAGTTTTTTGATGTTTTGTGGTAAACTTTAGGTTTTAGGTCCTTGTAAAACTTGGTGATGTGTCCTATTTATCTTTAGCTTTTGTAAAGTGTCTCGAGTCCCTTCAAAACCTATTTTTGCATTAATCTAAACATTAGAGATAAAACCTTAAAAATGAGCAACAAATTTTATATTGATAAATTATGAGTTGTGCCTAGTGAATATAACCATTGAAACCATCTATATATGAGTGTGGATATGAAAATGGTATAGCATGGTATGAGTTGTACTTTCTAAATTTGACTATTAGGTCCCTTTTTGGGTGGCTTTTATTATGTGTTTTGGATAATAAAGATGCAAACCTTTATGTTGTCTCTAGCTATTGATGTGGGGTTTTATTGATTATGTGACTTCAAGAGTTGTAACATAAAAGATATATAGACATTGAGAATTTTTTAACAAAATTAATCTTCTTTCCTCTCAATAGTTGTAGTAAACCAATGAGATAACATACCTTAAGAAGAGTAGAATGACTTCTAATGCAAGTCCTTTATGAATGTCTTTAGGGTTAACTTGCATAAAAAATAAATAAGAGTGGTCATACAAACAATAAATATAGAAACATTCAATATTAAATCAATTCAAAGGAAAATGTTAACTATTACACATTAGAGCATCACTAGTTGAGACATATAATATGTCACAAACTTAGAAGGTCTTAATGAAGGCAACAAATATGCTAGGTAGTGATAACCTTCCTTCTCCACTAAGAAAAATCACTGTAGAGACATAGATCATAAGGGCACATCAAGAGACAAAAAATAAATTCACTCCTAAATCCCAATTGAATGAATGAATTGATGTATTGATAGCTTAGATTCAAACATTGTATCCACAAATCAAAATTAAAACACTATATCAAACAACAACCTTCAAGGTTCATCCTTATAGGGATCAAAACTATTGACCTTATGGACAAACTAGTTGTCAATTAGTGCCAAAACACTTAGTCCTTTGGTTGGTCACATTGTTGCTGAGCACCATAGAGTAAACCTTGCAGCCAATGTAAACCAAGCTAGTGGAGTGTAAACTGAGAAATGTAGAAATTAGTGTTGACCAAGTTGCAATAGTAACCGAGTTGTTATAGTATCAACCAAGCTCTTCAATGCTTGTCTAGTCATTAGTGTTAACCAAGTTCCACGCCTGCTCTCAAGTGATCAATGTGGACCAGGCACCAGTGTCAACCAAGTGCTAGAGATTTTCGAGTTCATTGTGTTGCCGATTATCAGTATATCACCCAGGTGGTCTTCTGAACCTGAGTGTCAGCACCGAGCCAACTAGGTGAAGATTGTTTAATATTGTATTGTAGCTGACTTCATAAGGTAATTATTTGGATTGGTATACATGTGAGATATATTTTCTAATCCAAATGAACATATGTAAAAAAGAAACATGAAAAAGAGTATGATATAGAGTGAATTTGAAGATGAAGATTGACTAAAGGATACAAGCAATATAAGAAGAAAAAAAGAGTCTTATCCATCACATTAAGTTGATCATTCTACATCAAAGGAATCTCATTCAACAAATTGAGTTGCATAGTAGAGATCAGCTACTAGTTCATCCTAACAGGTGGATCAGTCAATCCTTTAACAAGGTGGACTTAACAATCTTATGCAAAATCTCCTAACTGAGTACATAATTCATTGTATTGTATAAATCCTTTTAAAAGGTGGACCTAATAGTCCTTATTGCTCCTAATAGGGCAGATCACCAGAAGTGATCAATTGTAAGCCTTAACATGCCAACTTTATATTGTAGTACTAAAGCTTATGGGTATCATCCCCACCCTAGTTTTACTTTCTAGTTGGAAGGTTTATGGGTTACCAAATATTGCATCAAGTGTTATGATTTTTTTATTGCTTTCAGCCTTTCATGCATGCAATTATGTTAGATTAGTTCATAAAGGATTAAATGGTGAAACAAAGTAAGAAGTTTTATTGGTTTCTGATTCACCCCCCCAGTCACCTAGCCTACTCTACATTTCCAACAATTGGTATCAGAGTTGTTGGTTCCCATTGTAGACACCTAAATCCTTTAGAAAATAAAGTATTTTTATTTTCTGAAAAAATTCTTGATGACATCATCATTAATTAATTTATTTTTATGCCATTAAATCCCTTTATCTTAATTACAAATATTTAATTAAAGAATCCCTCCCAAAAATGTTTAAATCTTATTTAAATATTATTTCCTTATTTGTTAATTATTTAATTAATAAATTGACCAAAAAACTCAAAATAAATAAAAAATTTATTTTTTGCCCAAAACTTGGCCAATTTCCTAAAGACCACTAACCTCTTCCAAAATCTTCTAATCCTTCTTTAATTTTGATTAAAGGCTAATCCCATCATTTCCTACCCCTAATCCCAACTCAGAATATTTAATTAAGATTAAATATTAATCCTCATGTTTATTAAACAAGTTTTAATAATTATCTCCTCAACCCAGACCCTTGAAATAAATAGAACTTTATTTATTTTCTAAAAATCTAATTTATCCTCATCCTAAGAAGTTCTAGACTCTTCTAGAAAGTCTTTATCCTCATCCTAAGAAGTTCTAGACTCTTTTAGAAAGTCTTCATCCTCATCCTAGAAAGTTCTAGACTATTCTAGAAAGTCTTTATCCTCATCCAAGGTCTAGACTATTCTAGAAGATGTATTTAAACCTAATCTTAATCCCCTCCTAACCTTGTCACATTCCCTAAACATAGGTTAAGACTTACTAACCCAAGCCAAAGTTACAAATATCTTCTCCTTCACCCACCCTCATTAAATGCCATCCACTTGCCTATCCCTAAGCTAATCCTAAACCATCCTAATCCATCCTCTAATCATTTGCATAATCCTAAGCAAGCTTAAAACCTTCCTAATCAAGCCCAAGTCGAAATTCCTCTCATCTCTCTCAAAATATCCCAACCATAAAACTTTATAAAGCCCACTAGGCCATAAATGACTCTTCCAAAGCCCGTTCATTGCTCTTACAAGTCATTATGAGGGTCTTTATGAAGATTTTATCCCTTGAGCCTCCTTTGTTGACTCATACTTCCCTTTTCCTTCATCCTCTCACCCTGTGACATGTGTCACTCCCTGATTGGCTATAAGGAAGCACAATCCATGTGCTCTCCTCTCATGCAATCTAAGCCTTCCATAAGCTTTTTCCCATCCTTGCATCCTAGCCCTTGATCCCTCAAGCCCTTTGCCTATTTAAGGAATCCTCTCCCAAGACATTTTAACACAATCCATGAAGTAAAGTCATAATGCCATTTTAAGAAGCCATTTTACATCAAAACCATACACTCACACCCAAATTTCAACTCCATTTAAAGCCCTTTTTGAAGCATAAGCTTGAGCATACATCCTATCTATTTAGACAAAGTCACTCAACAAGAGAGCTTCTCATTGAGAGAGCTCATTAATGGCTCATTTTCTCAATTGAGAGTTCATCTTAGTCTATCTTGAAGTTTATGAATTTTATTTAGTTTGTAGAAGCTTTATTTAAATTTGGTTTCTATTAGCATACTAACATTGCTCATAAACATTTTGGCACGCCTGGTGGGACCTCGCATGGGTCATCTTCATTAGCTTTTTTAGTCAAGTTTTGTATGTCATTTGCTAATTTTGGCTAATTTTGCTTATTTTTTGTGATTCGCAGGATTGTATAAGTTGGTTTTGTAGGTCCACATGAGCATGAAGAAGACAAAGGAACTCATAGTCTATGTCATAGTGTTTGCAGATTTTTCAAGCTTGTAGGTGGACAAAGCACTTGGAATTCTTCTTCCTCTTCTAATCTATATTCTTCTTATTCCATCTACTTCTTCTTCTTCTTTTTGTGGGAGATCTTGGCCTTTTTTTTTTAAGGAAGCAAAATCATACACACTTCTTTTTAGTGCTTAAAATGAATCCCCAAATCATACTTAAATCCATTAAAAAACTAAAAATTTACAAAAAAATATAAAATCTTTTAACAAGTGAAACTAAACCAATCCAATCATTTGCATCCTTGCAACATCAAGGTTTTAGATGCATTCATGCAAAGTTAGGAACACTTCATTTTTGGGAATTTAAAAAGAACTTTAAGTTTCTATTTCAAAAGGTTCAAAATCAACACTAAGTGCACACTAAAATCTAAATCAAACTCAAAGCATCAATCAAGGATAAAATGAACCTCATTTGCAAATATTTTAAAGTTTTTAAAAAAATCTCATGAAAACTAAGAGTCCTAAATGGTTGCCAAAAATTATCCTAAAAGCTTTGTTATTTGTTCCAAACAAATGTCTTGTTGCAAAATCTTGAATGTTTCTTATGTTTTTCATGCATCAAAACAACCTAGGAATATCATTTTTGGGCTTAAAATATGCAAACTAGAACACAAAATCTTGAATGAAAACCAAATTCCAAAGAGTCATTTTCAGTTTTGAGTCCAAAACAATCTTGAATGATCTAAGGTTAAAACAAAGCACTTCAAAGTTCTTAAAACAACACACAAAATCTCAATCTTGAATGCTCAAAGGAAAAAACTTGAATGTTTAATCACTTTTCTTTGAATGCATGTTGCTAAAATCACTCTTGAGTGCCATGGATTAAAATCAAGTTTTTTTTTTTTTATGAATGCATGATTAAAACAACAAATCAAATCTTGAATACCATAGATCAAATAATCATCTTTTGGGGCATAAAAAGAATCTACATTCTAGAAACTTCCTAAATTATAAAAACCAAATAAAGACACTTTAAGTGAGTTTGTACTTGGACTCACCCTCTTTAATCACCCATCAATTTAACCATTGGTTGCAATCTCAGCGCCATCTATGGGGATGGGTCCACCTAAGAGGGTTTTAAGTGCTCTACAAAGATCAAACTTCACTTGTATTTTTATTAGTTTTTCTAACTTAGAAAATTCCTTGAATGCACATTAGGCTCGCTAACACTTCATTTGGGCATTAAAATTTGAACAAATCTTGACATGGAGGGCCTCCGGGTGTGCACTTGAAATCAAATTTCAAACATCTTTGTTTTGGGCTTAAAACAAAATCACACCAACTCTTGAATGCCTTAGAAGAAATTAATCGATACTTGATGTGGAGGGCCTCTGAGCGCAGGTTTACTTTTATGTTGACCCTAACTCTTCTTCTTGTAGTCATTGTTTGATTGATTTTTCTTTTGTCAAATGCTTCAAAGTTGGAATAAACATTGCATCCTAAACATGTGTGTTTTCAAAGTCTAGATCAGCAAACTTAAGCGTTAGTTGGAAAAAGAATAAACATATTTTTTAGCCCAAGGTCATCCAAGTCTTCTCTCCCCTTGTCATCTTTCGAGGTCATCTTGGGTGCATAAGATTAGGATCCAAAACCTTGTTTCCCTTTTTAGGAGGCTTGCTTGGGGATTTCATCACCCCTTGGACGACTTCAACTCTAGCATTTCGGCAGAGTATAAAAATTAAGAGGTGAATCCAAAGACACCTCTCTTGAAATCAAGATTTTGTCACTTGGGCTAAGCCTCAAGGAACTTTATACCCTTGAGAAGTGAAAGAGGAGAAGTGGGTTACCGCTCCTCTTGGCTGTGTGACATCTTTTTGGTTTCATCTACAGACTTGGGCCTCTCGTACCTTGGGTATATCGAGGAATCCCTAGCTAAACCAACTGTCAACTTTGTAGACAACCATCTAGGGTGTTAATGTGTTTGAAGTGGCTGATCGAAACATTTGTAAAACATACATACTCCTTGGCGCAAGTATCACATTCTGAGAATCAAAAACTTCTATCTAGTTGTTCCTATCTATTGCTTGATTTTTTATTTTTTGAACGAATGTTTTCCAAACTTGGTCAATCCTAGCTTAGGGCATACTTAGCGTATTCATTGCCTATTCTAGAAGTTGAACAAGTTGAAGCAAAACAACGGAAATCTCTTAAAGCCAAGTGGATTCAAGAATTTATGTCAGAATAACCCAAACCCAAACAAAAGTTTCAGAAAGCCAAACTCAAGCCATCTCAGGCATACCAAGAACTTTCAGCCAAGAGAAAGGAAATAACACCAAGCCCTCGAATTGCCAAACTCCACAAAGTAGAGGACAAAGTTGCTGACAAAGCCCTTCAAGACACCTGGTTAGATTGCACTATCCAACTTAACCAACATCCAGGAGTTAACCCTACTTATGCATTACCAACTAGGCATGATTTCTATGATTAGACCCCCTTGTTTCTCCACATCTTCTTTCATAAGCTTCACTTTAGACACATCTTTGTAGGAAAGCTAGCCATCTTTAGTCCTCCCCTTAAGAATTTTAGCTCATCCATCTCATTTATAACCAAACCATCTAGCCAGCAATCCAAAAACTTCACATCCAAGCCTTCAAATTTTTTGTCACCTTGCCAAAAGTTTTCCATTCCTAACATCTTCCAAATCCACCAATCTCACCAAGGTTATCCCTTTGACAAAGCTTTGTCTAGGGTAATCTAGCTTTGTCACTTGTTATCCCTCATCACCTTGAGCTAAAGGTTTGGATCCATAAGTGGTCAATCTCGTGTTCTTCCTAAAGGATCATCAGTCTATCCTTAAGTTGATACAATCACCACCAAGATTGCACATAGGAAAGCCGACCTTTCATGCTTTGGAAACATATCTTTGAAGTTAGAATTCTCAACCCAATCCTCCTTAGGTTTTGTCATATAGCTTTGCCTCAACCTAGAAAATCATTTGCATAGAAAAGCCTTCCTCTTTTGCATCCATCAGCATTGTTGCATCTCATCCCTAGGAAACATTTTGCATTTTCATGCCGACCATCACTTGCTTAGGCAAGAAGAAGAAGGAAATAATGGAGCCCTATCATTTGGATCAAACAGCTTCACTCCCCTTGAGCAGTCAACCATCCTTCAGCCTAGAGAACACTATACCATCGCCTACTAACATCGAAGCTTTCATGAACCAACCAGGAAATGTAGTATTGATGAACGCCATTATAGACAAAAACAAAGAAACAATCATGGCTAACTTTCGAAGGGACAACATAGGAGTCTTCAACTTTGGAAGACCTCCTCCCTTATCAGAACCATATCACCCATTGTCTAGGCAACTACCACTCCCAATAGGCTCTTATGATTCAAATTATCCTCAATATGAGCCAAAAGAAGAGCCTCAAACCAGCCCTTATGATCCAACTGACCCAAACATACCAACCTCCACTCAAGTTGAAATCTCCCTTCTGCAAGCCAATCCAGCCACCACCACTCCACCATTGGTCCATACCACTCCATCCCAAACCCCCTTTTCCCAAAAAACCTCACCATTAACTCCCTTAACTATTGCTACTGCTGTTCCCCAACCCAGCCTTCCAAATCCACCCATCTCCCAAATCAGTGCTAACATCTTTGGCCAACCGCAACAATATACAACTGGGATGCCACCCATGGGGCCAAGTAATCAACCTTTTATCACCCCCAACTTATTTACCTCAGCTCAGAACACAATTCCATCATTACCACTAGGTCCTTGGAGCTCAGTGCCATCAACCAAAAATCCCCAAGCTACTACCCTCATTCCACAAAGCTATCAAACCCCACAAGCTACTACCAATATTCTACCAAGCTCTCAAGTGACCCAAGCTCCTACCACCACTCTACCAAGCTTTCAAATCCAGCCACCAAGCTATCAAACCCAATCAGTTCCATTCCCAAGCTTGCAATTCCCACCGCCTCCACCACCAACTAATCCATTACCTCCTATTACTAACTATTTTTCTATGCCACTTCTAGGAGGAAATCCACCACCACAAACCACCAATTACTTGGCCTCTTTTTCCATGCAAATACATTACCAAATGGGGGCACAACCCACATATATTGGTCAAACTCCTCAAATGTAAAGTCAAGTTCCACAAGCTCCCCGATCCTTTCCCCAAGTTTCACACCCATCTTATACCTTACCTCCACAAAGCAATCCATTTATCACAAAACTAGCTTATGTTCCTCAATCCCAACCTCAAATCCAATATCAACAGCAAGCCTCACAACACATGCAGCAATATGTGCCACCTCCACCTCAGCAACCCATCATCCACCATTCAGTTGCCCAAGCCATGTACAATCCTTACCAGCCCATACCCCAAAGCCATCCATATTCCATTGCCCCATCTAGCACATACCTACCTCAGGGCACTCCTACATTGGGGGCACCCCAACCATCACCCATTAGTTCAGAATAGGAAGCCATGAAGACAGCTTTGAAGAACATCTAGGAGGGAAATGATCCAAAAACCTTCAAGTTTGAGAATGTGTGTCCTTACCCATTTGACAGACCATTACCATGATACCATTTCCCAAATACTTTGAGGTACCCAAGTTGGACAAATTTAGAGGAAAAGGAGACCCTATCACACATATCAAAGAATTTTACATGCACTACCAAGAAGTGGCATACAATGATGTCTTTCTCTTGCGCCTTTTTCCCAAAAGCTTGGCCAGACTAGCTCTTGAATGGTTGTATAGAATCCCATATGGCACAATTAGAAACTTTGCTGAATTTTCTGAGGCATTTGTAGCCCAATATGCCCATCTTGTTGAAACAGAGCTATCAGTAGTTGATCTTGTCCACACTAAGGAAAAAGGTGGAGAAAGCCTTCCTGAATATTTGCAAAGATGGAAAACCCTTACCACCCGCATATCTTGCACCTTGCTAGAGCACCATTTGGTGAAATTTTTTATTGATAATGCCCATCCCAGCTTGGCTCACCACATGACCATGAACTATTTGTAGACCTACAAAGATATCAAAGAGAAAGGAATGATCCTTGAGAAAGGACTCATTAAAGATGGTGTGGTCAAGATTTACAAGAAAGCCAACCAAAATCAAACACATTCAAATGACAAGTCTAGGTATTGGAACAAAAAAAAGCACATTTCAACAGATGGCGTCACTGACACCAGACATGTGAATATTGTTGGTACTTCCCAAAATCAGTCCAACCCACCATATAAACCAAACAATTAGCAAGCTATCAACTACCAACAACAGAATAACCAAAGCTATCAAAACCACAATCCAAGACCCAACTTCCAAGGATGTAGCAATCAAGCTAATGCCATTAATGTAGCTGCAGGGAAAAAGCCCAGATTCCAACCTACAACTAGAAACTATACACCCCTTGGTGAGCCATTGGATGTCATTTTTGAAAAATTAGTCAAGGAAAACCTCATCAAATTTCCTCCTACCTAGCAAATTGACCCAAGCCAATCCAAAGTTGCATGGTACAAAGACAATGAGTACTACAAATTTCATAGGGTAAAAGGTCACACTACCCTCAGATGTATGAAATTGAAAGATTATGTGTAGGACCTCATTGATTGGAAAGAAATCACCATTGGTGCCCAAACCTCTCCAAATGCAGGCTTATAGATCCATCAAAATGCTTTTCCTCCTCACAACAACCAAAATCTTGGAAAATCACCTATCCAAACCAACAACAACAACACCAGCAACTGCCAGCCAAACCAACAGCATGGGAAGAACAATGACCATACTTCATCCTACATAGACTATGGTAGCCTCATCGGTTGTATATCTAAAAAAGAGCCTTTTTTCAATGTTATCAATATCCAAGGACCAAACAATGAGTGTACAGTCACCACTCAAAGAGCATGATTTAACATCGCAGGCCCACCAGTTCCACTAGCACCATTAGCTCCATCAAAAAGCCAATACAATATCTTGGAACACCTTGGGAAAATGCCAGCCCAAATCTCCATTTTAGACCTTCTTCACACCATTCCTATGTACAAAAGAATCCTTGACAATGCTCTCATAGAATCCTGTGTCCCTTTATATATCAATGCTACTAATTTTTGTAGTCTTGTTGGACACCTTTCATCCTCATGTGCCTTATCTTTCAAACCTACCGACATACCCATAGTCAAGCCAGATCACACCCTTTCACTTCGCATAGCCATCATGGTATCCAATTTTTCCGTGAAAAGAGTAACGATAGATAATGGATCAGCCTTGAATATTTGCATCCTAAAATTCATAAATCAAGCTAGGTATACTGAGGCAGATATCATCAGTGAGGTTATCACCATCAAAGCTTATGACAACTTGGAAAGAACCATAGAAGGAACTATTTTGCTGCCAATCAAGGTTGGGCTAGTCATCTAAGAAACACTCTGCCATGTTATTGATCTAAACCTACCATTTAACATCCTCCTTGGTCGCCAATGGATTCATTCCATGAAAGTCATTCCATCCACTTACCATTAGTGCGTCAAATTTTTGCATCAGGGCACAGAGGTAACCATTCTGATCCAGAACCCTTTTCTTACTCCAATGTGGTTGAAGCTTCATATGCAAACCATTGCCCTGGAATTGATATCGACATAGCCATCGCTAGTTCATCCTATACTTGTAATGACCCAAAAACCATCCTTGCCTCCACCCTATCTACTGTGAAGATCAATAAAAAAGGCTATGGAGAGTATAGTCTATCAGATGCATTTGCTTTTGGGGCACTCCCATTTGATTCACACACCCATGGATGACCAACATATCACAAAGCTAAGGAGACTCCACCTCCTCGATACAAATAGTTTGGCCCAACAACCTTTGTATCCTCAAAAATCCCTCTTCATGAGGAGCACACTCTAGATATCAACAATTAGTTACATAAGGATGCACCTCCAAGAAATCAAGCATGCCTTGATCACTTTAGCCAGAAGTATCCTCAAGAACATAAGCTCATCACTAACAAATGGAACTATCAAGGTGGTGGTCTAGGACCAGAAGAAAGAGGCATGTAGTGCCCCATCGAAGCACACTAGTGGGAAATGAAGTTAGGTCTTGGCTTTGGCATACCCACAACTGGGGGCACCAATGAGAATGGTCACGCTTTTTTGAACATTCACCATGACCTTGTTGAAATTGAAGACATTCCTAAGGAAGTTGAAAAGAGAGCCTATGACGATATCCCAGACCAAATCTCCTTGGGAGACTCTGTTCTCTAAGAACTATCCATCCATTTCATCGACCTACCACTTGCCCATCCACAACTCATAGATTGGGACCAGCCAAGCGTCATACACATTGATGAGTTCACATTAGAGGAAGCGCTTCTGAGATTCATGGGAGCCAAAACTCCTCACAAGCAAATAAAGCCAGATTCTGTCTATATCTATAAGCTAGATCCCAAGGGTTATTTTGGAGAAAATCCCCAACATAGTTTTGATACACCCAAAACTAGAACAAAGGTGAATTCAGGACTAGCTAAGGCAATGAAGAGAGCCCCTTAGCAAGAAAATCCAGAGTCACAAGCAGAACATGAGGATTTAGCATTGCCTCCTCAAGATAATTGACTAGAGGTGTCTTCTATTCTAATTGAGGATACTAGAGAAGTCAACATCGGTTCTTTAGAGATCTCCAGACTTGTTCACATTACTGCATACCTATCACAAGACCAAGCTGATCTCCTCTTTGAGGTCTTAAGAGAGAACATTGGCCAATTTGCATGGTCATATCAGGACATGCCAGGGCTGGATCCAAAGCTTGTAGTTCATCATCTTGCAGTCGATCCAAAGATCAAGTCTGTCAGACAAAAGCTTAGAAAAATGCACCCCAAGGTGGCTTTACTTGTCAAAGCTGAATTAGAAAGAATGTTAGCTGCTAAGGTTATCTGACCTATCGACTACTCAGAGTGGATCTCCAATATGGTCCCCGTCACTAAACCTTTCGGTGACATCAAAATCTGCACTGATTTCAGAGATCTTAACAAAGCTTGTCCAAAAGATGATTTTCCCTTGCCCAACATAGATATGATTGTAGATCTTACAGCTGGACATGAAATTTTGTCCCTCATGGATGGATTTTTTTGGGTATAATAAAATCAAGATTGTAGAAGAGGATCAACATAAGACAATATTCACTACCCCTTGGGGAACCTTTTGTTACAACATGATGCCTTTTGGCCTAAAGAATGCAGGGGCTACCTATCAAAGAGCTATGACAACCATTTTCCATGATCTTATCCATAGAATTTTGGAGGATTATGTGGATGATATCTTGGTTAAATCTCACACCTTCATGGATCATCTTGCTGACCTAGAGAAAGTCTTTGATAGGTTAGCCAAATATCATCTCATGCTAAATCCCAAGAAGTTTATCTTTGGGGTCACATCTGGCAAGCTTCTAGGCTTTATAGTTTCCAAATGAGGTATAGAGATCGACCCTAAGAAGGTCAAGGCTATCTTAGACATGCCTCCTCCCCAAGCACTGTGACAGCTTTTCTCTATTCAGGGAAAGCTCCAATCTATTTGGCGCTTCATCTCCCAACTTGCAGATAAGTGTATGCCATTTACAGATTTACTGAAGAAGGATGAAAACTTCAAGTGGGATCCTTTATGTCAACGTGGCTTCAATCAGCTCAAGCAGTATCTTTCCAATCCCCCTATCTTGGTTCCACTAGTTCCTGGTCATCCCTTGATCTTGTACATATCAGCAATGCCTACTACTCTAGGGGCACTTCTAGCATAGCTCGATGACTATGGTAGAGAAAGAGCCATCTACTACATCAGTAGAACCCTAGTTGGTTATGAACTGAATTATACTCCTATGGAAAAATCTTGTTTGGTAGTTGTTTTCTCAACTCAAAAGCTTCGCCACTACATGCTAAGTCATACCATCCAACTAGTCTCCAAGATCGACCCTCTCAAGTATATGCTCTCCAGAATAGCACTTACAGGCCGTTTGGCCAAATGGGTTATGCTCCTTAACGAATTTGACATCTAGTATGTGGACAGAAAGGCAATCAAAGGGCAAGCTATAGCAGATCATCTCATTGATGCACCTCTAATAGATGAATATCCTTTGATAACAATATTTTCAGATGCGCATATCTGTCTAATTGAAGAATAACCTTCATGGAAACTTTATTTTGATGGCTCATACACATCTCATGGATCAGGGGTAGGAATATTGTTGGTCACACCTCAAGGAGATTACATTCCAAAAGCCTTCAAGCTACAATTCCCTAGCACCAACAATATAGCTGAATATGAGGTTCTCATCGCAGGATTAAAGATAGCTATAGAATGGAACATCACTAAGTTACAAATCTTTGGCAATTCTTAGCTCATCATCAAGGAAGCCCTAAATGAATATCAAACCAAAGATGAAAAGCTATTACCCTACAAAGAGCTAGTTGATCAGCTAACCCAACATTTTACAAAGCTTTAGTTTACACAAGTACCTCGAATGCAGAACAAAGCAGCAGATGCTATGGCTACTATCGGCTCACTCTTGGAAATTCCCCAAGCAGTTACACAATATGAGTTTTTAGTCGAGTAGCTCCTCACACTTGCCTATGCAAATGATGACTCAAACCATGTTTGTATCTTGGTTGGTCCCCAATCCCCTTGGTACCATGAGATTCATGCTTACCTTAAAGATGGTATCATCTCCCCTCACCTCACATGTACCCAACGCCAAAACCTTATCGAAAAATCATCCCACTATGTTATCATAGCCAATACCCTATATCGTCGGGGTTATCACGATACTCTCTCTCGATTATAAATAAAAATGAGGCCACGATGGAATTAAAAGAAGTACACTCTTTACTTTGTAGTGCCCACATGAGTGGTATTTTCCTAGCACGAAAAATCCTTAGAGTAGGCTAATATTGGCCTACCATTGAAGAAGACTCCTATGACTTTGTCAAAAAATGTCTCCCATGTCAGCAACACGCAAATCTTATGCACGCTCTAGCATAGGATCTACAGCCTATTGCACCACCTTGGCCTTTCGCTTGTTGGGGCCTTGATCTAGTTGGAACTATCACACCTCTCTCATCTGATGGACATAAATGGATAATAATAGCTACAGACTATTTCACTAAGTGGGTGGAAGCAGTCCCCCTAGTCTTAGCTACATGAGTTAAGGTCTCCAAGTTCATCTTGTACCACATTATTTTCTGCTTCGGCATCCCATCCACCATCTTCATCGACCACGGAGGTAACTTTGAAAATCTCAACATGGAAGAATTATGCACTTCCCTCTGGATCTATCACCACTTTTCTAGCCCATATTTCCCACAAGGTAATGGCCAAGTAGAGGCAACTAACAAAACTCTCCTCAAAATCCTAAAGAAATTTGTCAATGATTCTGGCTGTGATTGGCACCTACAAATAAATCCAGCCCTATGGGCCTATCAAACCTCCTTCCATACATCCACAGGAACAACTCCATACTCCCTAGTCTATGGTGTTGAAGCGGTACTACCCATCGAGGTTGAACTTCCCTCCTTGCACATATCTTTGCAAGGGCAAATATCAGATGAAGAATATAGACTAGCTCGGCTCACCCAACTAGATCTCATAGACGAGAAGCGAGAACAAGCCTATGATCATCGCACAGTCTATCAAACTCGTCTCAAAAGGAATTTCAACAAGAAGGTGCTTCCACGACACTTTCAGCCGGGTGACATGGTCCTCAAAGAAAACATGAAAGTCCAAGCAGATTGAGAAAAGAAAAGCAAGTTTGAACCTACCTGGCTTGGTCCTTATGTTGTCACTGCATCCTTTGGCTTCAGAGCCTATCAGCTATCTACACCAGAAGTAGAACTCTTGAAAGCTCCTACTAACATCATTCATCTCAAGAAGTTCTATGCTTGAAGATCCTTGGTATACCAAGCTTTTGAAAAAAAAAAAAAAAATAGTAAAGAGAAATAAGCATCCAATGGTGAAAACTTGGCAATTCAAGTGCCTTGGATAGGTACCTTGGTGAAAACTTGGTAATTCAGGTGCCTTGTGTACTAAGACTAATCCATTATCTATCACTATCCCATCCCTCATCCATTCACCCACCATCCCATAAAAAACTTGCTTGTTCCCTTGGTGTTCCAACCAAATATTCAAAATCTAATGAAGCTTGTAAATACCTTCTGTACACCTTGTAAATCCTGTACCTCAGCTTGTAAATCTTGTACCTCAGCTTATAAATCTTGTACCTCAACTTGTAAATTTTTTACCAAAGCTTTGTAAATCTTGTATCATCCCTTGTATCATAGCTTGTATATCTGAATCTTGTCCAAAGCTTGTATCCTAGTTTGTATCCTATCACATGCACACAAAGAACCCCATTTTCACTTAAGCTTTTCGCAAACAATCTACCTATTCACCTATCAACTATTACAGACATCCCACCCTTCACAAAAATTTCCATCTCACAAAAAAAAAACATGAAAAACCTTGTACATTTGTAACATATCTTGGTCTATCAGCTTGTACATCCTCTTTAGCTTAGTACCATTGTATCTATCCAACTTTCGTGTCAGTTCCTCCTTGATCAACATCTTGCACACATCGAACAACCCTTGGTTAGCTATTCTAATGCATCCTTTAGCTAGATCTCCTATCACCAAAGTGTTATCCTTCTTAGTTCAGCTTGCCAGATGCATCACTCATCTAGATCCATCAGCTTAGGTTCTCTCTGATAGATCCTTGTAGGATATAGCTTTCCTCATGTCTGATCTTGGTCCGTTAGTACCTTGTCCTACCCATCTCGTTGGCAAACGGTTCTCTTTTGGATTTTCACTTTCTTTTGATTTGGAATCTTCCCTTTTGGGTCTTGAAATATCTTTTCCAAGCAATCTTTTTGTTCCCTCCTCAAGGTTGCCACGATCTTCCATATCATGGTATACTGCAAATGGGGTAATCTGAGTGTAAGGTCTTGATTAGGTCTTTTGTTTTTTTTCCTTTTCTGCTTGTGGGTTACCCAGTATCGGTTCCACACTGTTTCCTTCAAGTTTCATGTGTGATGCTGGGGCAATCCTTATGTGTTTTTTTTGAGTTAGTTTGTCAGTCCTCTGGATGATTGGTGACACGACCTCGATGTTCTTAGTAACCTTGACAATTAACCAACAATCTTATAGAAAATTTAGTGCTCAACTACATGGTGGTACTTCTCTTTGAAGTACCCCCCTGCTTAAAAAGCTTCAATGGTTTCCCTTCATCTCCATTATCCCCCATCCATATCCAGCATCTATCTCTCCTACCCCAACTTATGCATCAGTATCTCTTTGAATCAATCTGCACTTTTATCTTTAGGGATCCACAATCCTAGTCTTAGGGATCCACCAATCCAATCAATCCACCAAGCCTCATCTTTTGAGCTCTACAATCCTAGTCCTAGGGATCTCCGAAACCCATCTTTCGCCAATCTAACTCTTTGAAATCCTATTGCATCAACTTTATCATCCCATCATCTATCTCCCTATCTTGGATTCCTTTTTATAGCGCTCCACTCCTTCATCCTCTGCAATCCCTGAGATCTGAAGCTTAGTGAGAGTTTGAGCTAACTAAGCCTCTTCTCTTAAGCCAATTTGAGTCTCCTTGCTCATCTCAGATTCATGTACTTTTTAAAAAGTCGTCGAGCCTCACTTTCTCTCCCTGCCACCTTCTTGAGGGGGCATCTCGCAGTCCATTCTCTCCTCTTCTGCTCTAGCCTTGGGCATCTTATTTTCTTATCTTTGATGCCATGCCACTTGCGGCATCACATCAAAGAGGGGATAAATGTAGACACCTAAATCATTTAAAAAATAAAGTATTTTTATTTTCTAAAAAAATTTTGATGACATCATCATTAATTAATTAATTAATTAATTAATTTTTATGCCATTAAATCCCTTTATCTTAATTAAAAATATTTAATTAAGGAATCCCTCCCAAAAATGTTTAAATCTTATTTAAACATTATTTCCTTATTTATTAATTATTTAATTAATAAATTGACCAAAAAACCCAAAATAAATAAAAAACGTTTTTTTTTCCCAAAACTTGGCCAATTTCTTTAAGACCACTAACCTTTTCCAAAATCTTCTAACCCTTCTTTAATTTTGATTAAAGGCTAATCCCATCATTTCCTACCCCTAATCCCAACTCAGAATATTTAATTAAGATTAAATATTCATCCTCATGTCTATTAAAAAAGTTTTAATAAATATCTCCTCAACCCAAACCCTTGAAATAAATAAAACTTTATTTATTTTTTAAAAATCTAATTTATCCTCATCCTAAGAAGTTCTAGACTCTTCTAGAAAGTCTTTATCCTCATCCTAAGAAGTTCTAGACACTTCTAGAAAGTCTTCATCCTCATCCTAGGAAGTTCTAGACTATTCTAGAAAGTCTTTATCCCCATCCAAAGTCTAGACTCTTCTAGAAGATGTCTTTAAACCTAATCCTAATCCCCTCCTAACCTTGTCACATTCCCTAAACATGGGTTAAGACTTACTAACCCAAGCCAAAGTTAACAAATATCTTCTCCTTCACCCACCCTCATTAAATGCCATCCACTTGACTATCCCTAAGCTAATCCTAAACCATCCTAATCCATCCTCTAATCATTTGCACAATCCTAAGCAAGCTTAAAACCTTCCTAATCAAGCCCAAGTCAAAATTCCTCTCATCTCCCTCAAAATATCCCAACCATAGAACTTTATGAAGCCCACTAGGCCATAAATGACTCTTCCAAAGCCCTTTCATTGCTCTTACAAGCCATTATGAGGGTCTTTATGAAGATTTTGTCCCTTGAGCCTCCTTTATTGACTCATCCTTCCCCTTTCCTCCATCCTCTCACCCTGTGACATGTGTCACTCCCTAATTGGCTATAAGGAAGCACAATCCATGTGCTCTCCTCTCATGTAATCTGAGCCTTCCATAAGCTTTTTCCCATCCTTGCATCCTAGCCTTTGATCTCTCAAGCCCTTTTCCTATTTAAGGAATCCTCTCCCAAGCCATTTTAACACAATCCATGAAGTAAAGTCATAATGCCATTTTAAGAAGCCATTTTACATCAAAACCATACACTCACACCCAAATTCCAACTCCATTTGAAGCCCTTTTTGAAGCATAAGCTTGAGCATACATCCTATCTATTTAGACAAAGCCACTCAACAAGAGAGCTTCTCATTGAGAGAGCCCATTAATGGCTCATATTCTCAATTGAGAGTTCATCTTAATCTATCTTGAATTTTATGAATTTTGTTTAATTTGTAGAAGCTTTATTTAAATTTGGTTTCTATTAGCATACTAACATTGCTCATATACACCCATATTAGAAGTATAGAAACTTGAGAAAAGATCAGAGGCAATGAAAGTGTATAGACTAGAGAAATCCATTACAAACTAGAGAAAGCCATTGACAATATCTACATAAAAGAAAGAATGAAAGAAATTTTCCAAGACATAAGTTTAGATGAAGCTGATGCATCAATTAAAGATCTACTTGAAAATAATCTCACTCTACATTAAGAAATCAAAAAAATGAAAAGAGTACAAGAAATTTAGTTGATCCGAATGTGTAAAGACATGGAACAAAGAGACAT
This sequence comes from Cupressus sempervirens, assembly GCA_028749045.1. Taxonomy (NCBI): domain Eukaryota; kingdom Viridiplantae; phylum Streptophyta; class Pinopsida; order Cupressales; family Cupressaceae; genus Cupressus; species Cupressus sempervirens. The sequence goes on from CM053793.1 coordinate 221,244,945, forward strand.
GGAAAAAGAAGAAGAAATATTGCTAACAAAAAAGATGGAAGAAAAAGATAATGAAATTAATCACCTATCACTTTGGTAAGTAGATTTGATAAATCAACTCAATTGTGCAAATCAAGAGCTTATCAACTCGAGAAAAAATAATGAAAGATTGTAGAATGATCTTAGCATAGAAAGGAAAACCAATGAAAGGTTGATGAAATCTCAAGAAAACATGAATCAATTGAACAAACAAACTCAATTTAGACATAAAGGAAAAACTAGATTAGGCTATATAGATGAAGATGAATCATCACAACAAGGATCTTAGAAGAACAAAAATCTTACATGTAATGATTGTGGAAAGATAGGGTATACATTAAACAAGTTTTGGAGTAATGGTAAATACAAATTTATTGGAAAATGTTATAGTTGTAACAAGCAAGGACATTGAGAAAGTTAATGCACAGAGAAAACCAAGTTTAAAGGAAAATGTTTCAAATGCACTAAGCAAGGGCACAAATCTTCAAAATTTAAAACCAAGAAATGGAATTCAATAGAACAAATTGTGGAAGATATCTTTGGTTGGGATTATAACACATTGTGTAGATAATATTTGTGTGGTGAGCATGGATACATTGGAGAAAATTGCATAAGAACTCACATGAGGAAGAGAGACCCTACAAAGAGATGTTTTGTATGCAAAGAACTTGGTCATCTAACCAAGAACTATATGAACCGAGCTACAATTGAAGATGAAAATAAAGAAAAGGTTGACAATATTAGAAATCAAATGAGGCAATAATGGGTAAAGAAATCTCTAGAGAATACAAGTCAAAGTCATGAAAGCATTGACACCCAAGTCAATGAATTGGGCGATTCAACCATTTAAAGCTAATTATCCATTGAGATCACTAGAACTATGTGTTGGAAATCTGATTGAAAAGATCATTATTGAAAAAGGGATACTATTGCAAAGAGGTTAATTGATGATATAAAGAATGTTTTCAATCATTATTTTGTCACTGATGTCAAACTTGTTAGTTGTTGGAATGACAATTGCTTATAAGATCCAAGTACTATCACTTAGATGATTGATGAAGATGATTTAATCAATGAGATGTAACAAAAGAACCTAAGGGAAAGGTTGAGTTATGGTTTTGTAATGAAGTATATTGATCAGTTAAAAAAATGATAAAATGATGTGTTGATAGTATACTTGAAGATACAGAGGTTGGCCACACTTAGAAACCCAAGAAGAAAAAGTTGTAACAAGGTTGTTTGCAAAGCTTGACTAAGTTCATCAGTGGATGCCAAGCAAGCTAGTTCATGCAAAGAAGATTTTTAGTTAGTGCCAAGAAAATGTAAAATATAGTGCATGTTGAGTGAAATAAAAGGAGCCAAGCAACTTCAAGTGCTGAGAAAATTAATAGGTGCCGAGCATCAGTAAAACATAGTTGGTGCTAAGTAACATAGTATGTGCCAAGCATCAAAATTTCAATAGTGCCAAGCTACTGCATTTCTTAAAATGTCAAAGATTTTCCAAATTTTAGCCGACAAGTTTGTTACCTTGAATTTTGTGAACTAGATGCAGGATAAGGATGATGAGCTGGTGGTACAAAATTTTAGATAAACCATTTTTGGGTGAACTTAGGATGATTCTTCATGATGTTTCTAAAAGGAAGAAGATAAGGGGTAGATTCATTGAATCCTACCTAATCCATTTGATTTGAAGTTAAAAGTGAGAAGATTAAGAGCAGGAAAAGTATTCTAGACTTCTATTTAAGGAGTCACAGACCAAGAAGCAAGGGTTGCTAGGTTGCCAAATTGCAAAGTTGTTGAAGGGTGTTAGGAAGAATAAATTGAGGAGGAATGAATAGAGTACAAAGACTGCTTCAATAAGTGCTCATATAGGAGATTGCAATAGTATATCAAGGATAGAGACTCAAGGACACAAACCTTGAGAGGAGGACAAGCTGTCAGAGCTATAAAGATTGAAAGCTAGGGAAATTTGAGAGCTAAATTGAGATCTAAAATTTGCAAGTTAAGTTGTGAGTTGTATCAAGTCAAAAGCCCTTGTTGTTACTCTCTAACAATTGTACTAGTTAGTTTAAAATCCAATGGACTTAGGTTGGTTTAACAACCATTTGTAAATCTTTTAATTGGGTGGCATTCCAAGTGAATGTTCTAAAGTCCTCTAATCACGCCCACTTCTAATAGGGTGGTTGAAATCCTTTAACCAGGTCACATTTAACAGTGCGCTGTAGCCTTTAATAGGGGATCACTTTAGAAGAGTGAGAATTAAGTAGCATGTTATTGGTGGTTTTTTCCAAATTGGGTTTCCACGTAAATCACTGTATTATGTGTTGATCCTTCATGTGTTATTCTTGCATGTTGATTTTTAGTAACTTGCTAAGTAGAAATGTTTAGCTTGGATGCATGATAAGTTTAATTGGGCTCACTATTCTAGTGAAAAGTTTTATCAAGACATTTAGACCTTGAATAACTAATTCACCCCCAAGTTATTCTAAAGCATTTCTAACAATTGGTATCAGAGCCATCTACTAATTAGTTTAAAGGTACTAGAAGTAGGAAGATCAAGATGTCCAAGAGAGAAGTTCCCAAGCTTAATAGAGATAACATCACTTCATGGAAAAGTCCAATGAAGCTACACCTTGGATCAATAAGTGATTATGCACAAACCTCAATTGAAGTAGAACATGTTGATCCAGCTGTACCCACTGCAGAAGATATGAAGAAAAAGAAGGAGCACAATCAAACAATGTTGGAGATTGCCTCTACCCTCAACTATGTTGAATTTGATGACATCAAGGGATGTGACTCTACATTCAAAATGTGGAAAGCCTTGACTAATATTTGTGGATGAGATTAGAATGTTCAAAGAGAAAAAAGAGAAAGCCTCAAAGGAAAGTGTGATGACATGAAAATGGAGGAAGGTGAGAATGCTACTGAATATGCCTCTAGAATGAAAGAAGTAGTAAGTGCAATAAGAAGTTTGGGTGGTCATTTAGAAGATGATACTATCAATAGAAAATTCTTAAGAAATCTACTCCCCATATATGCTATTAGAGTTTCAACCATACAAGAGTTAAGATGCATACCAAGAAACACACTAAATTTAGAAGGAATAGTAGGAAGGTTTACTACATTTGAGTTATCCAACTTTGATAACTATAGACCTAAGAACCTTGAATCTACTTTCAAGGCTAGGTTATCAATGAAAGACACTAAAGAAGTGAGACCAAAGAAGAAGAAAAAGAAAAAATATGCAACAAGTGACAACAGTACAGATGAAGAAGATGTGGAACAATTGGAAGCATTATTGGCCGAAAGATTTCACAAAGGCAAAGGTAAATTCAAAGGTAAGCTACCTATCATATGTTTCAATTGCAACGAAGTAGGATATATTGCTGCAAGATGTAGTCAAAAGAAGAACTATAGAGAAGGTAACAAGAACAAGAACATAAGAGAATATTATAATAGAGATTAGAAAGACAAAGGAAAAAAGTGCTACATTATTGAAGAGGATTCTAATGAAAATGATGATGAGGTAGTCGATGTAGCCATGAAGGATGAATTAGATGAAGACGAGGCAACAACACTGGTAACATATTTGAACAAAAATGATAAGTGGATCATAGGCAGTGATGCTCACATCACATGATAGGAGACAAAAGTAAGTTTATCACCTTTACTCAATATGATGGAAATAGTGTTAGGTTTGGAAATGATGCTCCATGTCAAATTAAAGGAAAAGGTTATATTAAACTTACAGAAAAAATTTCATGTGATAGTGCATATTATGTTGAAGGATTGAACTACAATCTGCTAAGTGTGTCAAAATTAGGCAATATGGGTTGCAAAGTAGAGTTTGAAAACAAAACTGCCAAAATCTATGATATTGATGGAAATCTGATAGGAAAAGGTGACCAAACTAGGAGTAATCTATTTTATCTAGATATGGAAGATGCAACTTATATCATTCTAAAAATTGATGATGTGTGGCTATGGCATAAAAGGGTATGTCGTGTCAATTTTGATAATCTGATTAGCATCAACAAAATGAAGAAAGTCAAAGGATTGCCTAAACTAAAAAAACCTAAAAATACAATGTGCAAACAATGTCAACTAGGGAAGATGATGAAGTCAAGTTTCAAAAGAAAAATCTACACCTCCAAAGAAGTATTAGAGCTAGTCCATATATATTTATGTGGCCCAATAGAAGTACAAAGCTACCAAGGAGGCATATACATAATGTTATTTGTGGATGACTACTCTAGGATGATGATTTCCATGTTCTTAAAACAAAAATTTGATGCATTTCAAATGTTCAAGTGGTATTTGGCCAGGGTTGAGAAAGAAACTAGAAAGAGTCTAGAGTGCCTAAGATCAGATAGAGGAGGAGAGTTCACATCAAAAGAGTTTAAGACATTTTGCAATGACAAAGGAATTAAAAGGAAAACATCAGTACCTAGAACTCCCCCACAGAATGGTATTGCAGAGAGAAGAAATAGATTAGTGATAGATTGTGCAAGAACATTAATGATGGAAAAGAATGTTTCACTAAAGTATTGGAGAGAAGCTATTAGCATTGTTGTTTATAACCTAAATCAAGTTCAAGTCAAGAAAGGTACAAATGCAACGCCTTTTGAATTATGATATGATCACTCACCCAATGTAAAAAATTTCAAAGTATTTGGTTGTAGATGCTATATTCTTAAAGATACTAGAAATTAAAAGTTTGATTCAAAGAGTGATGAAGGCATATTCCTTGGATACTCCACTAGAAGTAAAGCATATAAGTGTTTGAATACTAACACTAACAAGATTGTGGAGAGTGCAAATGTAAATTTTGATGAGCATGCAGAAGTCTAAGTAGCTAAATCCAAGAAACTAGAGGAGTAGAGATCCTTTGTATACTTCTCTAAATGAATGCCTACTAAAGAAGAAGCTGCCAATCTGGTTGGGAATCAACAATAAGTTTCAGTATCATCCAAGTCACAACCAATGAATGCCGAGCTACATTCAGAAGCCAAGTTGTAGAATGAAAAAAATGCACATTCTAATTCTGAAATTAGTACACATGAAAGAGATGATGAAATACTGGAAATAGATGTGCATAATGACTCTGAAGCTAAAAGATCAAACATAGAAAGAAGGAAAAAACCAAAACTATCTAGGTATGTGAGAAGAGATTACCCTATAGAACAAATCATTGGTGACAAGGAAGCTAGATCAATGACAAGGAATAGACTAAGGAATGAATCATGTCCATTGAGCAAGATTGAACCTAAAATAGTAAAAGATGCACTACAAGATGATGATTGGCATAAAGTAATGGAAGAAGAGATATAATAGATAGAGAAGAACAAAACCTAGATTTTAGTTCCAAGACTAGCTGATAAGAATGTGATTGGTAGTAAATGGGTATTTATAAACAAGCTAGATGAGAATGGTGAAATCACAAGAAACAAGACAAGACTAGTCTGCAAAGGTTATGCACAAGAGGAAGGACTAGACTATGGGGAAATATTTGCCCCTATTGCAAGAATGGAATGAGTAAGAACACTACTTGCATATGCTACCTACAAAGGTTTCAAAGTCTATCAAATGGATGTAAAGTCTTCTTCTCTAAATGGTATACTAGAAGAGGAAGTCTACATAGAACAACCAGAGGGATTTGTTGATGAAAACAACAAAGATATGGTTTGCAAACTATATAAAGCACTCTATGGTTTAAAGCAAGCACCTGGAGCATGGTATGAGAGACTGCACAAATATCTTGCAAAGATAGGATTTGAGAGAATAGATGACACCAACAACCTGTATATTAAGGTAGAAAAAGGTAAAGACATTTTGATATCTGAGATCTTTGTTGATGACATAATATCTGGAGGCAAAGATGTCCTATGCAAATATTTTGCTAAATAGATGAAACATGAGTTTGAGATGTCAATGTTTGGAGAAATCAAATTCTTTGTTGGATTGCAAGTACATCAATTGAAGCATGGTATTTTTATGATCTAATCAAAATATATCAAGGAGCTACTCAATACATTTGGCTTAGAAGATTCAAAACTAGTTAGTACACCAATGGTAATAGGACATAACTTATTGAAAAATGATGAGTTAGTTGAGGTAAATCAGACAACATATATATCAATGATTGGAAAGTTGTAGTATGTTGTACATAGTAGACTAGACATTGCTTTAGCTTTTGGAATAGTGGCAAGATTTTTTGCAAATCCGTGAAAAAATCATCTTATGGTAGTAAAAAGAATATTGAGGTACCTAAAAGGAATAGATGACTTTGGTTTATATTATAAGAGGACTAAAAATTTTGAGTTGAAAGCCTACACTGATGCAAATTCGGGAGGTAATATTGATGATAGAAAAAACACTACTAGATAAGCACTTTTCTTAGGTAGAAGATTAGTCACTTGAACTAGCAAAAAGAAAAGTTTTACCTCACAGTCCACAACAGAAGCTGAGTATGTTGTTGCTACTATCAACTACACCAATATTGTATAGATCAAACATTTGTTGCAAGGTATGAAGGAAGAGATAACTAAACCTGTGATACTCTATTGTGATAACACAAGTGCCATTAACATATCAAAGAATCCCATGATGCATGCTAAAAAAAAGCATATTGCAATTAAGTATTACTATGTAAGAGAATTAGTGGAAGACAAGCAAGTAAGGATGGAATATGTCAATTCAAAAGAACAAATTGTTGACATCTTCACAAAAGCATTACCTAAAGATGCATTTGAGTATCTTAGAGGTAAGTTAGGGGTGATATCCCTATCCAAGGCTGTCTAAGCAATAGCAAGATTGCTCTACATCAAATGAGTTGATTATTGAAATGTTATAAATTGATACAGAAGATACTTTAAGATTTTTCCTGAAGTAATCAAAGTACTAAAATTATAAATAGGTCACAAGAAAGGTGATAGAGGGAGAAATTGAAATTCTTGCAAACACTACACTTGCATGATGAGATGTTGAAATAATATGTCTTTGGTATTGTTGTCAAAGAGGGAGAAATAGCAGAAATTGATCAAATCCACTAGAGATCAGTATGGACAAAGGGAGAATTAACAGAAAATGATCAATGCATGCAGAGGGAGAAATAATGCGTAGAGGAAAAATAGAAAATGATAAAAGGAACACAAAGGTAAGAGAGAGAAATACCAGTTAAGAGGAGGAGCATAAACTAATTAGATATGTAGAAGGAAAATTAGCAGAGAAATAATAGAAAGGAAGAAGTAAGGAAACAAAAGTTAAGAATGAGAAAAAGAAAGCAAAGAGATCAGTATAGCAGATCAAAGAGGGAGTAGAAAAGAATCTTTGAGTAGAATAAAAAGGAGAAGACAATGTATCCACAAAGAGAAAGATGTGGAAGCTGATGAAAATAGAAATGATAACACAATTTATTTTTGGCATTTGACTAACTATTTTAACCTAGTTAGCATTTTGATAACTTGGTTTATCAATTTGGTTTGCCATTAATGCCAAAGAGGGAGATTGTTGGAAATCTGATTGAAAAGATCATTATTGAAAAAGGGAGACCGTTGCAAAGAGGGAGATTGATGATATAAAGAATTTTTTCAATCATTTTTTTGTCATTGATGTCAAACTTGCTATTTGCTGGAATGACAATTGCTTATAAGATCCAAGTACTATCACCTAAATGATTGATGAAGATGATTTAATCAATGAGATGTAACAAAAGCACCTAAGGGAAAGGTTGAGTTATGGGTTTTTAATGAATTATAAGGATCAGTTAAGATAATGATAAAATGATGTGTTGATAGTATACTTGAAGATACAGAGGTTGGCCATATTTTGAAATTCTAGAAGAAAAAGTTGTAACAAAGCTGTCTGCAAAGCTTGACTAAGTTCATCAGTGGATGCCGAGTAAGCTAGTTCATGCCGAGCAAATTTTTAGCTAGTGCCAAGAAAATGTAAAATCTAGTGTGTGCCAAGTGAAATAGAAGGAGCTGAGTAAGTTTAGGTGCTGAGCAAAGTAATAGGTGTTGAGCATTAATAAAACATAGTTGGTGCCAAGTAAGATAGTATTTGTTGAGCATCAAAATTTTAATAGTGTCAAGCTACTACATTATTTGAAAAGTCAAAGATTTGCTAGATCTGGCTGACAAGTTTGTTACCTTGAATTTTGTGAATCAGATGGAGGATAAGGATGATGAGCTAGTGGCACAGAATTTTAGATAAACCATTTTTGGGTGAATTCAGGAGGATTCTTCATGATGTTTCTAGAAGGAACAAGATAAGGGGTAGATTCATTGAATCCTACCTAATCAATTCGATCTAAAGTTAAAAGTGGGAAGATTAAGAGCAAGAAAAGTATTCTAGACTTCTATTTAAGGAGTCACAAGCCAAGAAGCAAGAGTTGTTGGGTTGCCAAATTGCAAAGTTGTTGAAGGTTGTCAAGAAAAAGACATTGAGGAGGAAGGAAAAAAGTACATAGACTCTTCTTTGATAAGTGGTCATATAGGAGATTGCACTAGTATATTGAGCATGGAAACTCAAGGAGACAAAGCTTGAGAGGAGGACAAGCTATCAGAGTTGCAGAGACTAAAAGTTAGGCAAATTTGAGAGCTAAATTGAGATTTGAAATCTACAAGTTAAGTTGTGAGTTGTATTAGGTCAAAAGCCCTTGTTGTTACTCTCTAACAATTGTATCAATTAGGGTAAAATCCTATGCACTTAGGTTAGTTTAACAATCATTTGTAAATCCTTTAATAAGGTGGCATTCCAAGTGAATGTTCTAAAGTCCTCTAACTGGGATCCGCTTCTAAGAAGGTGGGTAAAATTATTTAACCAGGTCACATTTAATAGGGTGTTGTAGCCTTTAACAAAGTAGACCTTTCATAGGGCATCACTTTAGAAGAGTGAGAACTGAGTAGCATGTTACTGGCAGCTTTTCCCAAATTGGGTTTCTACGCAAATCATTGTGTTATGTGTTGATCCTTCATGTGTTATTCTTGCATGTTGATTTTCAATAACTTGCTAAGTAGAAATATTTAGCTTGGATGCATGATAAGTTTAATTGGGCTCACTATTCTAGTGAAAAAGTTTTATCAGGACATTTAGACCTTGAATAACTAATTCACCCTCGCTTTCAATTATTCTAAAGCATTTTTAACACTATGATTCAAAGAAACATCATATATCCATTCTAGTCAAGTATGCAAGAAGATCCAAATAAGCATTTTAGATGCATTGGGATTACCAAGTTGAATGTTAGTTTGAACCAACTATCTTAGACATAACCAAGAAAAAGTCAGGTTGCATGACCTTACTGAGTGAAATTGAGCATAGCAAAAGTTAGTTCTAACTGAGCTTGGATGTAGATAGCATATGCTAAGTTTAGAGACCTAATCAAGCTTATGCTTACCAAGTTGGAGACCTGAGTTGAAGACCCGAGTTGAAGATTGAAGGTATTAGCCAAGCATCTCATATCTATCAAGTTAAATAGGTTGTCACTGAGTTGTCTATTGTATGATGCATTTATGTTGACTTAAAGACAAACTTTGAATAAAAGGAAGAATCAAACATTTTCATTTTTCACCATGAATTCAAGAGTGAACAGAGTAGAGCAACCTTGAGCCCTAAAGTAATTCATCAAAAAATTGTCAAGGATTATCCTTCCATCACTGAGCATTATGAAATCCTTATCTAGTAGCAAAGTTTAGAAGGGATCCAAGATATTAGTAAGTTGGGACATTGTGCATGAAGCCCTGAAGTTTAAGGGTTTTCCTATGATTGTAGTAGAATTAGACCCAGTCGGTGTGCACTCACAAATTCCACCAAAGGCAATGTTAATTCTTGACATCAAATATTTTTATCACTATTCAATTTAGGAATTAGGAACACTAGAGCTGAATCAAGCATATGAGGCATTGTGTGTGGACAAAAACCTCAAACCCGAGCATAAACACCTAGAAGTAAAGGGCCTAACCCATATTTTGCATATCCAAAGAATTTTCAAATCAAATGGATTAGGTTCATCTTAAGCCATGTTCACCATATGCAATTTCACTCGACCAGCCCATCACGATCATGAAGAAAATGATTAGTAGGGTTACTAGGTTTCCCATGCTTGATAAATCCAAGACTACAAAAACCCTAGGTTAGGTTGATCTAGCAAAGAAGATTCTTTCTGAGTGGAATGGCCGTCACATGAAGTTAAATGGTGTCACTAACATGGAAACTAAGTTTGGTATTTATGTGATTACACATAAGATATACAGTTCTAGTCAACCAAACTGTGTTCCATGTGAAGCTATGGACTTGGCTTACAAAGTATTCAAGAATAATCTTTCTTTTGACCTTGCCATGTTGCAACTAAAGCAATTGAGCAAAAACATGGAAAGCATTTGGGCATCAAAGACAAATCCATGTAATTTTGGTTCACTTTTAGTCTACTTATTCTTTTATGTTCATAACTTTTTTCCTTCCAAGGGCAATGTAGCATTGAAGAAGGATAGACCCATTGTGTATCAAATTAATGAGTACATAACTGAAATGGGAGACAACTTTGAGGGCATCATGGATGCAACTTTGAAACTTTCAAGGAAAGAATACAAAGAAGATTCAGAATTCCTAAGAAACTAGTAGAAGACTATGAACGAGACAGATATTTCCTTATAGACTGTGATAAGGTACATATACAGGTAGTCAGACCTAGAGTTGCATGGGTAAGACCTCTTTCCTATGAGGTGAATATTGATGATACTAAAGACATCATTGAAGCTCTTGTCAATGCACTTGTGAAACCGAAAGCATCTTATTTTGGAACCTATGAAGAAGCTAAAACCAAGATTTTACTTGAAATCAAGATTCCTCAAATTCTAAAGAGAGGAAGGAAGAAAATAGATAAGATTGAGAAGGAGAATATGAAATCTGGTTCCCCTCTTCTACTCACAAAAGGTAAGGGTGATGACATTTCCAAGGAAGAAGAAGTAGAGGAACATGAAGAAGAAGAAGAAGAAATGAAAAAAAGAACCACCTAAGAAAAAGGGAAAAACTACATCAAGGAGAGTTACAAGGTCAACCCCTACTTTTACCACTAGCAAACCCACCAAATCAAGAAGAAAGAAGCTCAGACTTGAAGATGAAGAAGAAGAGCAACATATATAATTCAAACAGTCAACACCAACCTTTGAAGAAAGATTGAATCTACTCAAACATTGTGGAGGTATGGTAGATTTCAAATATCTTAAATTTGAGATAAGAAATAAAGAAGAGTAGATGCAGATAGAAGAAGCCTTCATAGCAAAGATGACAAAATAAAAACACTCTCCAAGTGAATTAAGAGGACAAGTTCCTGATATTCTACTTAAGGCAGTATCACATCTTTGGGATAATGCAGTAATGAATGTCAAGGATATACATGATCAAACCTTGAGGAAGCTACTTCCAAACCTATTAGACAAAGAAGTGAAGGAGGCATTGAAAAAGAATGAACAAAAAAAATTCCTAAGTTTAATGCATTCTTAGTTTTGTCAACTGATATTGACATTATTGTGAAATCCAATACAAATGCACGAAAAACCATTTAAGGATTGATTTTTTTGAAGGCCACTTAGGAAGTAGTACAAATAGATGATGTGAATGATGATGAAGAGGATAGGGGAGATCAAATGGTCAGTGAGGATTTACTTAAAATTTAGAACATTGAAGATTTAGATCTAGAAAAGATTACAATAGAGGTAATGGCTTGCCTCCCTAATTCTTCAAGCCAAGCCTTAGTGACATCAAGTTCATAGAAGATTCCATCCAAGACTTAGACCATCGGGTTAAACATAGTTCAACCAAGCACTTGATTGGTTGTTGGATCTGCCTTACCAAGTACAGAGATGAGTACTATTATCTCTACTTCATCTACCAAGCTATAGGGTCTACTTATCTCAGGATCAAGTCAAACTAATTTATAGCAAGGCACTGTAAGTACTTCTATAATTGTTGTTGTTTCTCCAATCGGTCATGTTATTAATGTTGCAAGTGATTCCAAACAAAGTGCAATGATAGTTCAAATCAAGCCTCAACCAAGCACTAAAGATATAAGTAAAGATAAAGAAATAATTCCTTCACCTATTCCAAAGGATAAAGAAAAAGAGATAGAAATTTTGAATGATGAAATTGATCTAGATGAAGACAGTAATTCCAGATTGGGATCTCTCTAATCTCACTCCTAATCAAATGGACACACTCAGAGAACTTTGGAAAAAAGGGAAAAAAGAAGAAGCTTAAAGAAAATAAGAAGAAAATAAATTAGTGTTGAAGATAGATTGATACAAGTATGAATATGTCCTTCAATCATTATTTCGTCATTGATGTCAAACTTGATACTTGCTGGTAAGGCAATTGCTTAGATGATTTGAGAACTATCATTTGTTTGATTGATGAAGAGGATTTGATCAAATGAGGTAACAATAGCACCTAAAGGAAAGGTTGAGTTATGATATGGAAAAGGAGTACAAGGATCAGTTAAGACAATGATATTATAGTGCATTGATAATCTACTTAAGATTGCAAAGGATGGATACATTGATTAAGTTCAAAAGAAAAAGTTAAATGAAGTATGTCTGCCAAGCTTAACAATTTGCATAGTAGGTGTTGAGCAAAGTTAGTGTAAGCTAAGCAAAAAATTAGTTGGAGCTAAGTAAAGTCAATTTTAGTATAAGATGAGTGATACAGTATAAGCTAAGTAAAGTTTAGTTGATGCCAAGCACCAATAAACTTTAGTTCATGCTAAGTGTTTTGCTAGTGGATGCTGAGCAATGCAATATGTGTCGAGCATTAGAAGCAAGTTAATGCCCAATGTTAATATTATGAGAAAGATCATGAATTTGATGAGTCTGAGCCGACAAGTTTTATTTCTTAGATTGTGTGAACTGTGTGGAAGATAAGCTTGATGAGTTGGTGGCATAGAATTCATGGTGAACCATTTTGAGGTGAATTCAAAGAAGATTGAAGGAGAAGTTTCTAGAAGGGAATGAAATGAAATGATGGGTAGATTCATTGAATCCTACCTAATATAACCTAATCCTAAAATGGAAAAAAGAGGATGAATGGAAAAATATCTTAATTCTCTATTTATAGAGATGGCTAGTTAGAAGCAAAGGTTGTCATGTGTGAAAACCTAAGGAAGACAAGGAGTCTAGGGTATTGCTTCATTTAGTGACCTAAGAGAAGAGACTGCATTGGCAAGCAAACCAAGAAGGCTTAAGGGTATCGATGCTTGAAGGGTGAACAAGCTATCCATACTGAAGTGTGTGAAAGCCAAGAAAAATGCAAGATTAAAACAAAGATCTATAATCTACAAATGAAGTTATAAGTTGTTATCAGATCAAGCTTTACTATTACTTTCTAATCATTGTATTAGTTTAGGGTAAATCATTTGGATTAAGGTTGAACTAACAATCATTTTTAAATCCTTTAACTGGGTGGCATTCCAAGTGAATGATCTAAAGTCCTCTAAAAAGGTTCACTCCTAATAGGGTGATTGAAATCCTTTAACCAGGTCACATTTAACAGTGTGCATTTTAACCTTTAATAGGGTTAGCCTTTCACAGGGCATCACTTCAGAAGAGTGAGAATGAGTAGCATGTTACTGGTGGGTTTTCCCAAATTGGCTTTCCACATTAAATCATTATGTCAAATGTGTTATTGAATCTATTATGTTTCATACTTACATTTTTGCAAAGTTGATTTGACAGTAACCTACAAGTTTAAGTGATTGCATGATCTAATGGATGCATGCACGATGAAAATATTTTATGGATATGGGTTAACTAAGTTGTGAAAAGTTTTAATTGTACATCTAGACTTTGGATAACTGATTTAGCCCCCTCTCATTTATTCTAAAGAATTCCAACAATTGGTATCAAAGCCATATGCTTAAGAGGACTAGTTTGAAGGTACTAGAAGCAAAAAGATCAAGATGTCAAAAAGAGAGGTACCCAAGCTTAATAGAGATAACTTTCTTGCATGGAAAAGTCTGATGAAGCTACACCTAGGAGGTCTTGGAGATAATGTAAAATATACCATTACTACAGAGCATTTTGATCCTATTGGAGGCCTAATTCAACCCCTTCTCTTTGCCAATCTGTGTCTCTGCTCATCTCGATTTCTTTTTCTTTTCAACAAGGTGTCAAGCCTTGTCTTCTCTCTCCGCTGCACTCTTGAGGGGGCATCTCTAAGTCTAGTCTCTCCTCTTCTTATACAAGACTGGGGCAACCTTGTTGTTAAAACATCTTCCTCATGTTGTCTCCATTCGAACTTCTTTGAAATAATGTTTTCTCAACACTATGTCAAAGAGGGGCAAAATGTAGACACCTAAATTTGATTACACCACTTTGGTAAACCTATTTAGCTATCTCTAAAGGAATCATTAATTAAATTCTTATTTAATCAATCCTTTTCCATCCCCTAGTTGATTAATTTAATTAATCATCTATAGTCCTAATTGATAAATCAAATAACCCATTATTTATCAATTAATCCTATTCTCCTATCTAATTCTAAGAAACTCTCATTTATTAAATAAGTCTATTTGATAAATGAAACCCTCAAATCTAATAGCCCCTAGCCTATCCTTAATCCTCCATTTATCCTAATCCATCCCATCCACCCATACTAACTAAGCTTAGCCACTAACTCACCCACAATCATCAATGCCATCCACTTGCATATCTCTGACATCCCTAAACTAATCCTAACCCAATCGTAACCCATCCCCTAATCATTTGCACATTCCTAAGAAAGCTTAAAACTTTCCTAAACCAAGCTAAAGTCTCCCCTCAAAATATCCCAACCATCAAGCCATGAATGCTCCTACAAAGCCATAAATGGCTCTTACATCCTCACTCATGACTCTTACATACTCAACCACCCTCATCAAGCCTATGACCAACCCTTATCCTATTCTCTCACACTCATCCTCCTTGTGACACTTGTCACCTCCTCATTGGTGCTAAACAAGCACAATCCATGTGCTCCCCTTTGAGTGCATCCTAGCCCTCCCTCACCATCTTGCCATCCTTGCATCTTACCCCTCCATCCCTCAAGCCCTTAGCCTATAAATTGGATCCCCTCCCAAGCCATTTCATTACAATTCATTTTAGTAAAGTTATCATGCTAGTTTGAGAAACAAAGCCATCAACCATACCCTCATAATGCCAAATTGAGAGCTCACAAGGCTACCAATTTGCCATTATCCATCTCTAACCTTGAAGCAATTGGGCAAGCAAGTGAGCATACATCCACATAATAGACATATCTCCAAATCAAGTGATCATCCTCATTGAGAGAGCCTATCCATGGCTCATATTCTCATTTGAGGACCTCACTTTGTCTCATCTAAAGTTTATAGTAATTTTCTTAGTTAATGCTTTGGTCTTTCAATGGATTAGTATTTCTTGCTAACATATTAGTGTATACATTTTGGCATGCCCAGTGAGACCCTGCATTTGGGTCAATCTAATCAATTTTTAAGTTTCTTTGTGTTAACTAACCAAATTAACCTTGTTTGCTTGTGGGTTTTTGTGTTAGGTTTGCTAATCTTGTTGGAGGTACACAGGTCACTTTTTGGAAATTGCGCTCTCGTCCATCTCATCATTTTTTATTTTTGAAGACTTCAAAACCAGCTTGTTTTGTGATCCCACGAACACAAGAACCCGATCCCATGACTGCGAGAATGCAGCCATTTGCCGGTAGGAATGCAAACTCGCGATGGCGAGTTTGCAGTTCATCACCAAATAGCTCTGCTACATATCCTCAAATTTGGTCTGCATCCCCACTGACAAATCCTCTAGTGGGAACATGTCTCAGAGTAGCAAGATCGTCATTTCCACTTGTGAGAATGTGAACTAGTTTTTTAACTACTGTTAAAACTTGTAATAATTTATCTTTTTGCAAGACTGTCATTATCGCATGTGAGAAAGTTGTAAAAAACCATAAACTAGCGAGATCACTCTATTCAAAACAAGCTCCTTGGTTTTTTATTTTTATTTTTTACCAATTTTTCTTGGCATTCCCATGCCTAGGTCAACCTGTGGGAACGCATCCCCATGAAAGAAAACTCCAGCAGGATTGCGAACGCTTGCGAGAATGCTACCCTCGCGAGAACTCTGCTTCTGGCATTTTCTCTACAGGAACGCTGTCTGAGTCTAGTCATGGTCATTGTCTTTGTGTTTATCTTGCATGGTTAAATCTTAGGAAATAAAAATGTATGCATAATCACAAACAACACACACATCTCTATTTGGGCTTAAAATGAACAATTTTTTTTAATTTATTGGAGTGTATGTTTGCTCAAATCCACATTTTAGAAACTTTGAGTGAGTTTTTGTTGGACTCACCCTCTTTAATCACCTATCATTCTAACCATTGGTTACAATATCAGTGCCATATATGTGGATGCGTCTACCTAAGAGGATGTTAAGTGCTTCGCAAAAATCAAACTCCACTCACTTGAGTTTTTATTGGATTTTCTAAGATAGAAAATTTCTTGAATGCACATTGGTCTTGCTAACACTTCATTTGGGCATAAAAATTGAACAAACCTTAACGTGGAGGGCCTCTAGTCATGCGCTTGAAATTGAGCTTTACACACATCTTTATTTTGGCCTTAAAATGTACAAACACCAACTCTTGAATGCCTTAAAGGAAATTAATCAATATTTGACATGGAGGGCCTCCGGGCGTGTGAGTTTACTTTCTTGTTGACCCTAACTCTCCTTTGTGTATTCATTCTTCGATCACTTCTCTTTTGTTGGCACATTTCAAATTGGAATTGAACCTTTGCATCCTAATCACGTGTGTTTTCAAAAGGTCTAGATAAAAAAACTTAAGTGTCAGTTGGGAAAGAACTCTATCTTTTAGCCCAAGATCATCCAAGTCTTCTCTCCCCTTGTCGTCTTTCGAGGCCATCTTGGGTGCATAAGATTAGGATCCAAAATCTTGTTTAAGTTTTAGGAGGCCTGCTCAGGGATTTCATCACCCCTTGGGACGACCTCAACTCCAATGTTTTGGCAGAGAATAAAGATCAGGAGGTGAATCCAAAGACACCTCTCTTGGGATCAAGATTTTGTCACTCAGGCTAAGCCTCAAGGAACTTTATACCCTTGAGAAGTGAAAGAGGAAAAGTGGGTTACTACTCCTCTCAGCTGTGTGACATCTTCTTAGTTCCATCTATGGATTTGGGCTTCACATACCTTGCGCATATCAAGGACTCCCTAGATAAACCAACTGTCAGCTTTGTAGCCAACCATCTAGGATGTTCATGTGCTTGAAGTGATTGCTCAAAACATTTGTAAAAACATACACACTCCTTGGTGCAAGTATCACATTCTGAAAATCAAAAATTCTATCTGGTTGTTCTTACCAATTGCTTGACCTTTTTACTTATTGAATAAATGTTTGTTAAACTTGGTCAATCCTAGCATAGGGCATACTTAGCGAAGTCACTACCTCCAAAGAACCCCATGATTGTGATTTTTAATCCTCGGAAATATCTCATGTCAAGCCATCCCAAGACTAAGTTTAAGAAGGCTAAGCTTCCTCAAATACTAGCCTTTAAGAAAATTGAAGCAAAGCATAAGAAACATACCCCTAACCCTAGGATTTCCAAATTGGATCAAATTAATAAAGATGGAGCTGAAGTAGTATTGCAAACTGAATGGGACTACAAAATCCAAAACCCAACCCTTCGACGTGGTGTTAATACAAGCCTTATCAACAACTCTATTGTTACTCATTCTGATTAGGTCCTTCCTTTTTTTGCACACACTTACACACTTATAGGTTTAGTCTCTCATTTAGGAATTGCACTATCCCATTCAAGCATTTGAAGTTAGACCATTTCCTTTCATCTTAGGTTGTTGAAGAATAATCCTCCACCTGCATTGTTAAAATTTTAGCATTATTTCCTCACTCACTTAGAAACATTTTTGCATCACATCTCTCATCATCTTGAGTATCCTTGGAACACAACTCTTTGCTAGGAATAGGTTGTTTTTGGTGTCCCACGTCACCTTGAGCCAAAGGTTAGGGTCACACTTTTTTGCATCACCATCACATTTCCCACATTCATATTTTAGGAAAACACAAGCACCATATCATTTGGACACCCTTAGTATCATCCCTCACTGCATTTGCATCTTTAGGAAAAGCATCCTTTCATGCCAACCACCACACGCTTTGGTAGGAACACACGAAAAAAAGATATGGATCCTAGTCATAGTGGTAACACATCTCGAGCTCTGCCATACTCTGTAGTATCCATGACACCATCAGACCCACCACCACAAATCCTAGAAGAACCAAGATCATCCATAGATATTGAGGCTTTCATGAACCAACCTGATCATGCTACTATCATAAATGCCATCATAGATCGCAACAAGGAAACCATCATGGAAAATTTCTTACGAGATAATGTTGGTGTCTTTGAGTTTGGACATCCACCACCTATCAACATAGCAGATCCTACTCACCCTTTGTTTGGATGGTAACCACCTTAGGTAGAACCAATAGACCCAAATATCCCCTTGACCCAGGTGCCAATTTCCATTCCATAGAAAACTCACCCCATTCCCACTCAACCATTAGTGCATACTACATCTCAACTAGCCTCAAGTCTACCATTTGCATCTGTTTCCACCACTCATTTTTTTGCTCCACCAAATCCTCCATTTGCATCTAATAGCACTACCTTTTTGTTTTCACCCCATATCACATCTAGTCCATTTTCTACTCAAATACCACCATTAAGGGTCCAATACCTTATCTTCCATCCCACCAAACATCACTATCAACCCCTTTGTAACTAGCTAAAGCTCTTCAGCCACATTTCCTTTGGGATCTTGGAATATTATTGCGACCCAGGCACCTATCACTAGTCTTCCCCCTAGCACTGCAGTCACATTTGCACCTCTGACGCTGTCATCCACTGCTTCACATAGCTATTCACTTCCACCCCTCACCAACTATTTCTCCATGCCACCTCTAGGCACTAGCCCAAATCCACCACCACTGCAGTTCTCTATAGTAAACACTTTGCTGAAAATTAACTAGCTTATGCCTACTCCAAATCAGTCCTACTTTCAAGCAGGTGCACAACCCACATATATTGGGCATGGTATATATTCCCAGAGCATGGCACAAGCATTATCTGCATTACCACCATTCCAGCCACAGTCTTCACACCAGCAATATGCCCAAGCACCCACACAGAACTCATAGGGCAGAAACCTCATGGTTATCTACCACACCAACCTCAGCAGATGCAATAGTATGCACAACCCACATTCCAGCCAACCATAACATCCACTCCACTAGTTGTGCAAATCGCTTTTTCACAAATGCCATATGGTCATCAAAGTTCTCCATATCACACTTTAGGTTCTAGCACATATCCTACACCGGGGGCACTTGGATTGGGGGCACCCACTGCTCCACATGTGAAGTCTGAATGGGAAGAGATGAAAAATGCTCTCAAAGCCCTCAAGGATGGGACAGACACTAAGACTTTCAAATTTGAAAATGATTTCCCATTACCCTTTTGACAAAACTATCACATTGACTCCATTTCCTAAACATTTAGAGATCCCCAAGTTTGAAAAATTTAGGGGGAAGAGTGATCTAGTCACTCATGTTAAGGAATTTTATATGCATTTTTAGGAGGTAGCTTATAATGATGTGTTCCTCATGCGGTTCTTTCCCAAGTGCTTGGCAAGACCAACCTTAGAATGGTTCTGTCGTATACCTCAAGGTACTATTAAAACTTTTGTAGAACATTTTGAGGCCTTCATTTCTCAGTTTACCCATCTCATTGAAACTGAATTATCTATAGTGGACCTCGTCCACACTAAAAAAAAGGGAGGAGAAAGCCTTACAGAGTACTTACAATGCTGACAGATCCTCACAACAAGGATATCTTGTACCATCCCTAAGCGCCATCTTGTCAAGATGTTCATAAACAACGCACACCCTAGCCTCACTCATCATATGGTTATGAACTATTTGCAAACATACAAGGACATCAAAGAGAAAGGAATGGGCCTTGAACAAGGCCTCATTAAGGATGGTGTCATCAGATTATACAAAGAAAACACCTAGGACCGTGGTTCAAGCAATGAAAAAACTTGATATTGGAACAAAAACAAGAATACAGTGACAAATGGTGCCACACACACTCGAAAGGTCCATATTGTTGGGGTAACTACCAATATTCCCACCACATTTTTCCAACAAAAAAATTATCAATAGCAACCTCCTGCATATCACCAGCCACCCATGCAAACCCATCAACAAATACTTGTTCCTCATAATCAAACTAATGCAATCACACTAGCGGTAGTTAGTAAACCCTGTGTTTAGAGGCAACCATGAACATACCCCCCATTGGGGGAACCTCTTGACATAATCTTTAAAAAATTGGCCAAAGAAAACCTTGTTCGATATCCACAAATGCAACCTGTGGAGCCTAATTAGTCTAGAGCATCCTGGTACAAAGATAACAAATATTGCAAATTCCATCATGTCAAAGGGCACACTACCCTTAAATGCATGCAGCTTAAGGATTGTGTACATGACCTCATTGACTGGAAGGAGATCACAGTGGGGGCACAACCCTCACCTAATGCAGGATTAATGATGTATCAGAATGCTTTTCCTCCTCATAACACAAACCAAGGAAAGGCACTTGCAAACCCTCCTATCAACAAACCTAACAATGCTCTAGGTAAACAAGGTGACAATCATGACACATCTTAGAATTATACCTCAACATACTTAGACTATGGTAGCTTAATTGGCTACATATCCCAAGTTGAACCATCTACCAATGTCATCAATATAAAAGGCCCAAACACTCAGTGTGCAGTTGCTACCTGTTGGACACGACTCAATATAGCTAGTCTGCCTGTATCCACACAAATCAGACCACCATTAGCATGACCACCTCCATCTTGAGCATCTCCATTAGAATTACCTTCACTAGGGCCACAATATAACATTTTGGAACACCTTGGAAACACACCGGCCCATATCTCCATCTTGGATCTCTTATGGACAAGCCCACTTTATCAAGGGATCCTTGATAGCACTTTATGTGAGTCATGTGTCCCCTCTGACATAAATGCCACTGAATTTTGCAACTTGGTTGGCCATCTTTCAGCCTCTTGTGCCTTATCTTCCAAAACCATTGATATCCCAATAGTTGAACCTGATCACATCCTCCCACTCTGCATCGCTATTATGGTTTCTGACTTTGCAGTTAAACGTGTCATGATAGATAATGGATCAGCTCTAAACCTATGTACTCTAAAGTTCATCAAGCAGGCATGATACACTAAAGGAGATATCATCAATGAGGTGATCACCATCAAGGCATATGACAATTTGAAGCATACTACTGAAGGAACCATCTTGCTCCCTATCAGAGTTAGCCCTGCCACTCAAGAAACACTTTGTCATGTAGTTGATCTTAATCTTCCATATAACATCCTCCTCGATCATCCATGGATTCATACCACGAAGGCCATTCCATCCACATATCATCAATGCGTCAAATTTCTACATAATGGCATTGAGATAACCATCCACATAGATCCTGAACCCTTTGCTTATTGCAATGCGATTGAAGATTCATACACCAATCATTGTCATAGGATCAAAATTGGCACCACCATGGCTAGTTCCTCTGGCACTTGCCATGATTCGAACACCATTTTAGCCTCCACTCTCTCCATAGTTAAGATCAACTACCAAGGTTGTGGCGAATATAGTCTCACAGATGCTTTTTCTGTTGGTGCTCTACCACTTGACCCAAATACTCAAGGATGACCAATACATCAAAAGCCTATACCAGAAACCACCTCTCGGCTTCACCAGTTGGGTCCTACCACATTTGTCACCAAAGGTATCCTTGATGGAGCAGAAAATACATCAGATATTAACACATGGCTATACAAGGAGCCACCTCTTAAAAGTGAAGCACTTCTTGATCACTTTAAATAGAAATATCCATGGTCACATCGCTTGGCCACGGAGCAATGGGATTATCAAGGAGGTCATTTAGGCTACCAGGAATCAGGTATGAGACAACCTATCGAAGAACACCAAGGGTATAAAACCAAAGGCTTGGCTCTAGATTGTGTTAAAATGGCTTGGGAGAGGATTCCTTAAATATGCAAAGGGCTTGAGGGATCAAGGGCAAGGATGCAAGGATGGGAGAAAGCTTATGGAAGGTTTAGATTGAATGAGAGGAGAGCACATGGATTGTGCTTCCTTACAGCCAATGAGGGAGTGACACATGTCACATGGTCATTGGTTAGAGCAAGAGGGGTTGAGGGGTCAACAAAGGAGGCTCAAAGCTCATAAAGACCCTCATAATGGCTTGTAAGAGCAATAAATGGGCTTGTAAGAGTCATTTATGGCTTTGTGGGCTTCATAAAATTTTATGTTTGGGATATTTGTGAGAGAGTTGAGATATTTTGATTTGGGTTGGATTAAGAAAGTCTTAAGGTTGACTTAGGAGTGTGCAAATGATTAAGGCTTGGATTAGGCTTGGGTTAAGATTAGATTAGGCTTGTTAGAGATGGGCAAGTGGATGGCATTTAATGAAGGTGGGTGAAGGAGGAGATATTTGTTGGCTTTTTCTTGGGTTAGCAAGTCTTAACCCATGTTTAGGGAATGTGACAAGGTTGGGGGGGGATTAGGATTAGGGTCAAAGATAAGGATTGACATCTTCTAGAAGAGTCTAGGCTTTGGATGAGGATGAAGACTTTCTAGAAGAGTCTAGAACTTCCTAGGATGAGGATAAATAAGGTTTTTAGGAAATAAATAAAGTTTTATTTATTTTAAGGGTTTGGGTTGAGGAGATATTTATTAAAATATTTTTAATAAACATGAGGATTAATATTTAATCTTAATTAAATATTTTGAGTTGGGATTAGGGGTAGGAAATGATGGGATTAGCCTTTAATCAAAATTAAAGAAGGATTAGAAGATTTTGGAAGAGGTTAGTGGTCTTAAGGAAATTGGCCAAGTCTTGGGAAAAAAAATAAAATAATTTATTTTAGAATTTTTGGTCAATTTATTAATCAAGTAATTAATAAATAAGGAAATAATGTTTAAATAAGATTTAAACATTTTTGGGAGGGATTTCTTAATTAAATATTTTAAATTAAGATAAAGGGATTTAATGGCATAAAAATAAATAAATAAATAAATAAATAAATTAATTAATTAATGATGATGTCATTAGGGACTTTTTCAGAAAATAAAAATACTTTATTTTCTAAAAGATTTTTAGGTGTCTACATTTTTCCCCTCTTTGACATAGTGTTGAAACAACACTATTTCAAAGAAGTTCAGATATAAACAACATGGAGATGACTTTATGGAGCAACATAGTTGCCCCAGTCTCAGGTAGAAGAGGGAGAATGGACTGCATGATGCCCCCTCAAGAAGGCAATGGGGAGAGAAAATGAGGCTCGACGGTTTCTTAAAATATACAATAATTTGGGATGAGCAAGGAGACTCAGATTGGCAAAGAGAAGGGGCTAAATTAGCTCAAACTCTCACTACGGGAGAATCATAAGGATAGAATCAGAGGCACAAGAGGAAGCAAGCTTAAGACTTTAGGAAAGGTGGAGGATGAAGGAGTGGAGCACTATAAAAAGGAATCTAGGATAGGGAGAAGGATGAGGGGATTATAAAGCTTATGCAACAGGATTTCAAAGAGTCAGATTGATGGAAGATGGGTGTTAGAGATCCCTAGGACTAGGATTCTGGATCTTGAAAGATGAGGCTTGGTGGATTGATTTGATGGGTGGATCCCTAAGACTAGGATTGTGGATCCCTAAAGCTAAGAGTGATGATTGATTTTGAGAGATATAGTTACATAAGTTGGGGTAGGAGAGATGAATGCTGGGTATGGATGGGGGATAATGGAGATGAAGGGAATTCATTGAAGCTTTTTTGTGCAGGGGATACTTCAAAGAGAAGTACCACCATGTAGTTGAGCACTAGATTTGCTATAGGACTATTGGTTAATTGCCATGGTTACCAAGAACATCAAGGCCATGTCAGCAACTGTCCAAAGAACTGACAGATTGACTCAAAATAAACACACAAGGATTGCCCCAGCATCACACATGAAACTCAGAGGAAACAGTGTGGAATCGACACTGGGTAACCCAAAAGCAAAAAAAGAAACAAACAAAAGACTTGAACAAAATCATATGCTCAGAGTGCCCAATTTGTAGCATACCATAATATGGAAGATCATGGCAACCTTGAGGAGGGAACAAAAGGATTGCTTGGAAAAGATACTTCAAAATCCAAAAGGGAAGATTCCAAATCAAAAGAAAGCAAAAATCCAAAAGAGAACTGTTTGCCAACAAGATGGGTAGGATGAGGTACTAATGGACCAAGATCAGACATGAGGAAAGCTATATCCTATAAGGATCTATCAGAGAGTACCTAAGCTAGTGGATTTGGATTAGTGATGCGTCTAGCAAGATGAACTAAGAAGGATAACACTTTGGTGATAGGAGATCTAGCTAAAGGATGCATTGGAATAGCTAACCAAGATTTGCGTGATGTGTGCAAGATGCTGATCAAGGATGAACTGACATGAAAGCTGGATAGATACAATGGTACTAAGCTAAAGAGGATGTACAAGCTGATGGACCAAGATATGGTACAAATGTACAAGTTGTTTTGGACAAGATTGGATATACAAGCTAGGATACAAGGTATGATACAAGCATTAGATACAAGATTATTTACAAGTTGTACAGGAGCTCTGGATGATAAGATAGTAGGATGGCTCAAGTTGGTGCAAGATGCAGAAGCTAAGGATGAGGTGATAGCAGAATATATAGATTTGGCAGGATGCATCCAATGATGATGATAGATGTATGACCAAGGATGGGTACAATGCTAAGTTTGGTGGCAGTTGAGCTGATAGATGACACTAGAGTGAATGGCTAATGAGAGGATGACATTGGATTTGCATGAGGATAGCCTAGAGTGAGATACCAATGACAAGGGAGGATGGACAAGACAAGATCTCCAAGGAATACAGTGCCCCCAGTTAGAAGATGACATGCGAAAGGAGGTCTTACGATGGATGTGATAGGATTGAAGCTAGGATGGAAAAGCTGAAGGCGCTAGGGAGATGGATGATAGCTAGGATGATGGGGTGAGGTTGTAGAAGATAAGTGGATAGTGATAGATAAAATTTGGAGGATGAAAGATAGGTGGATAAATTGGAAGATGGAGCTAGATGGCAAGATGTGACCAAAAGCATGAGGATTATAGGCTAAGCTGGGGATGGCTGGATTATGCATGACACTTGTTTGCCAAGTTTTCATCATGGTACTTGTCCGAGGCACTTGAATTGCCAAATTTTCACTAGTGGATGCTTTATTTTTCTTTATTTTTTTGACTTTTTGACTTTGGACTTAGTTGGAATGATTTTGGCTTTCTTTAGCTATTTTTGTCTTTTTGAGATTTTTTACTGGCTATTGGAATGTTCAAGTTTGTTGCTAGCTGTTGGTACATCGGATGTGTGATTTATGCAATAGATCAGATTAGATGGGATTGATGGTAGGATATGGAGGGATGAAAAGGCTAGAAAGGAGCATGAGAGGGGGATGCTTGCAGGATCAACATTGGCACATGTTGGGATGAGTGTGAAAAGAGCATATGGGGGATAGATGGTAGATGTGGGCTTGATGGAGGATTTGTGGAAGCGCGCTTGGGGATATAGGCACCCAAGATGGAGTTAGGAGATGGGGGACATGAATCACTAGATGGGGGATTAGCAATGGTGGATGCCATTATGCATGGGGTTTCAACTTTTTTTTTTGGGATCCACATGGTTTTGGATTTTCTTTTCATAGGCTTTTGCATTGTTTTTCATTCTTTGATTGGATTTTTCCTTTTTGGAGTATGTCTTTTAGAATAGACATATGATTGCCTAGGATGTGGATTTTTAGCTTTATGCATTTTGAAGTTGGCATTCACATTGCTGTGGTAAGTTTTGGGAAGATGGTTAGGAGAAGCTTTGTGAGATAGAGAGGATATGGAAGAGTGTGTAGGGGGATGATGATGGATGATGTGCCCTAATATGTGCCTTTGTTGATCTTGTGTAGGAATGGATGGAATAAGATTTATATGATGGCTGATAGGAGGATGGAGGATGGTAGATTTTGGGACATAGGGACCCAAAATGGATTTAGCAGATGAAGGGGGGATATGGTAGGTTGTTTTGGGTTGCAAAGATGGTGGAGGGGGGATGACATAAGATTTCTTGAAGGAGTGATGGGAGGCTGGCATGGTGGGCTTGGAGATAGGCTTGGTTTGGGGATGACATGTACTAATACTTTTAGATGGTGAGCCTTTGGATACATATCCAAGACCATGAAATCTTGGATTCTTTTGTGCAATAATAGCCTTTCTGATTCCTTGCTCTTGTGGTCCTAAACCTTGACCTTGATAATGCCATTGATTGAGCATTTGAACGAGCTGAGAAAACTTTTTTCTTGTAGAAAATGGTAGAAGTGCTTTATTAGATGCACTGCAACGGGGAGATACTGTTCTTAATTATTTTGCTGAGAGGGGGCCACCATGGATGAATGTAAGTGAACCAAGAGGGTAGATTATAGATGGTGGAATAGCTTGGATAGGTGGTAAGATGGAATCATGGAGCGGAGGAGATGGTAGGATAGGATCTTTATTTAGCTAATGGGATGAAAAGATATCCTGCAGTAGAGGAGGAATGGCTTGAGGTTTTGGAGATGGAGGGGATGGTGACTACACTATGGATGGAAGACATGGTATGATGATATCTTCATTTATGCTTTGGGGGATGTCAATATGCTTTTTGGTAGGATCTTGATAGGATTGGATTGGAGTGGATGGTGCAATAGGAGATGAAGGGATGGATTCTTCAAAGGCAGTGGATGGATAGATGAGAGATTCGGTAGTGGAGATGGGTGAGTAGAAGATGGATGCATAAGGGTCATTATGAGAGATTTGGAAAATTCTTGGAGGTGATGTGGATAGGATTTGGATGGATTTGATAGGTGGTGGGATTTTGATGCTTGTGGGAAGTGGAAGGATTTTAAGAAATTTGATGGATGGTATGGGGATGATAGCTATGGGAGATGGAGGTGATATTATAGATGGGGAAGCTTCATCACTGACTACTTCACATGGTTGGATTAGATGACATGGCTTATCAACTATTTGAGGCAGCTTTTCTTGTATTTCCTCTAGGAGATTCTATGGAGACTCGTGTGTTGGAGGTGGAGGTGGTGGATTGACAGGAATAGCTGGTGTGATGGAGGTGGAAGATTGGAAGCTTGGTTGATTTTGTGATGGAGGAGAAGTTGGGATATGAGATGGCATGAATATATAGTTTGGAGGAATGCTTGGATTTTGGGGGATGGTTGGCAGAAGGCATCTAAAGCTCTCAAGATACCTATCATAGTCGACAAGATTTTCATCATCATTGGAATAGGATGTAGCGGGAGAAAGGAAAATGTGACCAAACTCATCACGATAGAGTTGGGATTTCATGTTTTGATGATGAGTTGGATGGGGATGGGTTCTTGCATATGGATGAACATGGAAGCTCATGGTTGGATTTGGATTAAGCACAAATTTTGGATTGGCTGATGAAAGATTTGCTAGGGAGAGTCAAAGCTACATGATAGACCTAAGGAGGATTGACTAGAGATTTTTGGCTTTCCTGTGGATGGAAGACTTCAAGGGTATGCTGTCAAAAAGTGAGAGTTTTGCTTTTGTATGTGTAGGATTGGTGGCTTTTGATGTCAACTTGAGGATAGAAAAATGATCCTATGGGCATGACATGAGATTGACCACTTGTGGATCCCAACCTTTAGCTTAAGGTGATGAGGGATGACAAGTGACAAGGCTAGATTACCCTAGACAAAGCTCTGTCAAAGGGATAACCTTGGGGAGATCGAGGGATTTGGATAGATTGATTGGATAGCAAACTCTGGCAGAGTAACAACAATTCCTTAAAGGCTTGGGTGATTTTGGATTAGATTGCTAGCTGGCTGGGGGGATGATATGGATGGACTTTGGATTTGGGATTGTTCTAAAGCAAAGAACTAAATAGATTTAGTTGCGGCAGGGGAGCTTGGATGATTTTATGATGAGGCAGTGACTACACTAAGTATGCCTTGAGCTGGAAGATTTATGCTTTACTAAGATTTTGACCAAAGTTGGCAAACATTCATTCAAAATCTATGAAAAAATAAGTAGATAAAAGTTTGGAGCAAGCACGTCAAACACACCAACATCCTAGGAAGCTTTCTACAAGGATGAAATTTGGTTTAGCTAGGGAGTCCTCGATATACACAAGGTATGTGAGGCCCAAATCCATAGATGAAACTAAAAAGATGTCACACAGCCGAGAGGAGTGGTAACCCACTTCTCCTCTTTCACTTCTCAAGGGTATAAAGTTTCTTGAGGCTTAGCTCGAGTGACAGAATTTTGATCCCAGGAGAGGTGTCTTTGGATTCACCTCCTGATCTTTATACTCTACCAAAATGTTGGAGTTGAGGTCATCCCAAGGGTTGATGAAATCCTTGAGCAGGTCTCCTAAGAATTAAAAAAGATTTTGGATCCTAATCTTATGCACCCAAGATGGCCTCGAAAGACAACAAGGGGAGAGAAGACTTGGATGATCTTGGGCTAAAAGATAGAGTTCTTTTCCAACTGACACTTAAGTTTTCTGATCTAGACTTTTTGAAAACATACGTGATTTAAGATGCAAAGGTTTAATTCCAATTTGAAATGCGCCAACAAAAGAGAAGTGATCAAAGAATGAATACACCAAGAAGATTTAGGGTCAACAAAAAGTAAACTTGCGCACCTGGAGGC
This sequence comes from Cupressus sempervirens, assembly GCA_028749045.1. NCBI lineage: Eukaryota > Viridiplantae > Streptophyta > Pinopsida > Cupressales > Cupressaceae > Cupressus > Cupressus sempervirens. The sequence goes on from CM053793.1 coordinate 221,273,907, forward strand.
CCTCCACGTCAAGTATCAATTGATTTTTTTTAAGGCATTCAAGATTGAGTGTGAGTTTATTTTAAGCCCAAAACAAAGATGTGTGTAAAGTTCAATTTCAAGCGCGCACCTAGAGGCCCTCCATGTTAAGATTTGTTCAATTTTTAATGCCCAAATAAAGTGTTAGCGAGACTAATGTGCATTCAAGAAATTTTTTATCTTAGAAAAATTAATAAAAACTCAAGTGAGTGGAATTTGATTTTTGTGGAGAACTTAACACCTTCTTAGCTAGACCCATCCCCATATATGGCACTGATATTGCAACCAATGGTTAGAATGATGGGTGATTAAAGAGGGTGAGTCCAACAACAAATTCACTCAAAGTGTCTTTATTTGTTTTTATAACTTAGAAAATTTCTAAAATGTGGATTCTTTTTATGCCCCAAAAGATGATTATTTGATCTATGGCATTCAAGATTGGATTTGTTGTTTTAATCATGCATTAATAAAAAAAAACAAAATTGATTTTAATCCAGGGCACTCAAGAGTGATTTTAACAACATGCATTCAAAGACAAGTGATTAAACATTCAAGTTTTTTCCTTTGAGCATTCAAGATTGAGATTTTGCATGTTGTTTTAAGAACTTTGAAGTGCTTTGTTTTAACCTTAGATCATTCAAGATTGTTTTGGAATCAAAAGTGAAAATGACTCTTTGGAATTTGATTTTCATTCAAGATTTTGTGTTCTAGTTTGCATGTTTTAAGCCTATAAAAATGATATTCCTAGATTATTTTGATGCATGGAAAACCTAGGAAACATTCAAGATTTTGCAACAAGACATTTGTTTGGAACAAATAACAAAGTTTTTAGGACAATTTTGGCAACCATTTAGGACTCTTAGTTTTCATGAGATTTTTGAAAGAACTTAAAAATATTTGTAAATGAGGTTCATTTTATCCTTGATTGATGCTTTGAGTTTGATTTATATTTTAGTGTGCATTTAGTGTTGATTTTGAACCTTTTGAAATGGAAACTTGAAGTTCTTTTTAAATTCCCAAAAATGAAGTGTTCCTAACTTTGCATGAATGCATCTAAAACCTTGATGTTGCAAGGATGCAAATGATTGGATTGGTTTAGTTTCACTTGTTAAAAGATTTTTTATTTTTTTTTGTAAATTTTTAGTTTTTTAATGGATTTAAGTATGATTTGGGGCTTAATTTTAAGCACTAAAAAGAAGTGTGTATGATTTTGCTTCCTTAAAAAAAAGGCCAAGATCCCTCAAGAAGAAGAAGAAGAAGTAGACGAAATAGAATAAGAATATAGACAAGAAGAGGAAGAAGAATTCCAAGTGCTTCGTCCACCTATAAGCTTGAAAAATTTGCAAACACTATGAGATAGACTATGAGTTCCTTTGTCTTTTTCATGCTCATGTGGACCTGCAAAACCAATTTATACAATCCTACCAATCAAAAAAACAAGCAAAATTAGCCAAAATTAGCAAATGACATACAAAACTTGACTAAAAAAGCTAATGAAGATGACCCATGCGGGGTCCCACCGGGCGTGCCAACATGTATATGCTACTTTAGTATGTTAGAAACACTAAATTAAAACAATAAAAAACATTTGCATACTAATTTAACATAACTTCATGAGAGACAAAGTGAAGTCCTCAAATGAGAATATGAGCCATAGATAGGCTCTCTCAATGAGGATGATCACTTGATGTAGGGGTGTGTCTAATAGCTAAGATGACTTGATTATGTATGTATGCTCAAATGCTCAAATGGGCTTTAATGGAGGATTTTTGATAGATTTTGGTGAATGGATTTGATGTAAATATGGCTTCTCAAAATGGCATTATGGCTTTACTTTCTAGATTGTGTTAAAATGGCTTAGGAGAGGATTCTTTAAATAGGAAAAGGGCTTGAGGGATGAAGGGCTAGGATGCAAGGATGGGAGAAAGCTTATGGAAGGTTTAGATTGAATGAGAGGAGAGCACATGAATTGTGCTTCCTTATAGCCAATCAGGGAGTGACACATGTCACAGGGTCATTAGTTAGAGCAAGAGGGGTTGAGGAGTCAACAAAGTAGGCTCAAAGCTCATAAAGACCCTCATAATGGCTTGTAAGAGCAATGAATGATCTTGTAAGCATAATTTATGGCTTTGTGGGCTTCATAAAATTTTATGGTTGGGATATTTGTGAGAAAGTTGAGATATATTGACTTGGGTTGGATTAAGAAAGTCTTAAGCTTGACTTAGGAATGTGCAAATGATTAAGACTTGGATTAGGCTTGGGTTAAGATTAGATTAGGCTTGTTAGAGATGGGCAAGTGGGTGGTATTTAATGAGGGTGGGTGAAGGAGGAGAAATTTGTTGGCTTTGGCTTGGGTTAGCAAGTCTTAACCCATGTTTAGGAAATGTGACAAGGTTAGGGGGGGGATTAGGATTAGGGTCAAAGATAAGGATTGACATCTTCTAGAAGAGTCTAGGCTTTGGATGAGGATGAAGACTTTCTAGAAGAGTCTAGAACTTCCTAGGATGAAGATAAATAAGATTTTTAAGAAATAAATAACATTTTATTTATTTCAAGGGTTTGGGTTGAGGAGATATTTATTAAAATATTTTTAATAAACATGAGGATTAATATTTAATCTTAATTAAATATTTTGAGTTGGGATTAGAGGTAGGAAATGATGGGATTAACCTTTAATTGAAATTAAAGAAGGATTAGAAGATTTTGGAAGAGGTTAGTGGTCTTAAGGAAATTGGCCAAGTTTTGGGCAAAAAATAAATAAATAATTTATTTTGGGATTTTTGGTCAATTTATTAATTAAATAATTAATAAATAAGGAAATAATGTTTAAATAAGATTTAAACATTTTTGGGAGGGATTCCTTAATTAAATATTTTAAATTAAGATAAAGGGATTTAATGGCATAAAAATAAATAAATAAATTAAATAATTAATTAATTAATAAATGATGATGTCATCAGGGACTTTTTCAGAAAATAAAAGTACTTTATTTTCAAAAAGATTTTTAGGTGTCTACACTTTCAAGCTACAATTTTGGTGGACCAATAACATTGCAAAGTATGAGGCCCTTCTTGTGGGACTAAAAATTGCCATTGAATGGAATATCACAGAGCTTTAGGTCTATGGTGATTCTCAGCTTATCGTCAAACAAGCTTTGGATGAATATCAAACCAAGGATGACAAGTTACTACCTTACAAAGATCTAGTTGATCAAATAAAGGAGCATTTCCCTTAGATCTAGTTCATACAAATACCTAGACTCCATAATAAGGTAGCTGATGCTATGGCTATTATTGGTTCTCTCTTAGAAATACCACATGAAGCTACATAATATGAATTCTTGGTTAAACATCTGCACGAACCCGCATATGAGAATGATGAATCAACACGGGTCTATATCTTGGTTGGTCCCCAATCTCCATGGTACCACAAAATTCATGCTTACCTACTAAATGGTATCATATCTCCTCACCTCACACGAATCCAATGCCAAAACCTTATTCGCGAAGCTTCTCATTACACTATCATCGCCCAAACCCTATATCATTGTGGTTATCATGATACTCTCTCTTGTTGTTTAGATCAAAATGAGGCTGCGATGGCTCTCAAAGAGGTACACACTAGACTTTGTGGTGCTCACACAAGCAGGATGGTGCTAGCAAAGAAGATCCTTCGGGCTGGATATTATTGGCCTACTCTAGAACAGGATGCATGTGAACTTGTGAAATGATGTTTACCTTGTCAACAACATGCTAATTTAATCCAGGCTCCAGTACAAGACTTGCAACCCATTGCACCACCAGGGCTTTTTGCCTGCTAGGGATTTGATCTTGTTGGTCTTATTGCATCACTTTCTTCAGAAGGGCACAAGTGGATAATCACCGCCATTGATTATTTCACTAAGTGGGTCGAAGCAGTTCCCCTTGTTACTACCATGGGAATTCAGGTGTCCAAATTTATATTGTATCATATCATATGTCACTTTGGCATCCCAACTACCATTTTTACAAACCACAGAGGTAATTTTGAAAACCTAAATATGGAGGAATTGTGCACTTCCCTCTGCATCCACCACCGCTTCTCAAGCCCATATTTCCCACAAGGTAATGGTTAGGCAGAGGCAACTAATAAAACCCTCCTCAAAATCCTCAAGAAAGTTGTCAATGACTCCGACTGTGATTGACATTTGCAAATTAATCCTACCCTATGAGCATACTGCACTTCATTTCATACAACCACTGGCACAACTCCATACTCCTTGGTCTATGGTGTTGAAGCAGTCTTGCCTATTGAGGTTGAACTCCCATCACTCCACATTTCTCTTTGAGGACAGATATCTGATGAAGAATCTAGAGTGGCTCAACTTACTCAACTTGATCTACTTGATGAAAAAAGGCAACAGGCCTATGACCATCTCATGGTCTATCAAAGTCGCCTCAAGCGCAATTTCAACAAGAAAGTCTATCTGCGTAGTTTTTAGGAAGGTGACATGGTCCTTAAAGAAAATATGAAGGTTCAAGCTGACAGAGAAAAGAAAGGCAAGTTTGAGCCCACCTAGCTTGGTCCTTATGTGGTCACGACATCTTTTGGCTCAGGAGCCTATCAACTATCTACCCTTGAAGGTGAAGTCCTAAATGATCCTACCAACATTATTCACCTCAAGAAATTTTATGCCTAAGGAAAAAATTTGCAAATCAAGGAAAGAAAAAAGGAATAAAGTAAAAATAAAGTGTCCAATGGTGAAAACTTGACAATTCAAGCGCCTTGGATAGGTCCCTGGCGAAAAACCTAGCAAATAGGCACCAGGTGTACTACAACTCTTCCATTATCTATCACTGACACACCCCCCTTTATCACCCCCTCCTTAATATAACACTCATCCCACTTTCTTTTCCAAGGTATTCCTTATCGTTATTCACCATGCTTCACAACATCATCCTCTAGCACTTTGCACTATGTAACATCCCATCTCATTTATAGCATCCCGTGTATCATACTTGATGTATCCTACCATTGTACTCTACTAGATCTACCCTATCACATGCTTTTTGTCCTTACCATATGTAGCATATACAACGCATATAAACATGTGTCTCATACTTCTTGCACTAACACTTATCTCCCGTGTACCATACCTATGTAAATATAGCAATATCCGACCCCTTATACATAAATTGCACTTTACATAATCCCACCTAAATAAACCCATGTATTATGACAATGCTCTCACCTCATCCTAAGCTTTCCCCTGTCATGCATATACCTACTACTATTTTTTATGAGTTCCCATGTCCTTAACTTGTCCTACTTGTACATATTATCCAGGTCTTGTTGCAACCCGTCAGTTGGTCCCTTTGACAAAAAGTTCCTTTTTCACCTTTGCAGAATCTTTTGTTGTTTCCTCCTCAAGATCGCCATGATCATTTCATATCATGGTGTTTTTTGACTGGCGCAACTAAGGAGGTTGGTTTTGATCACAATCTTTTGCTACTGGTGAGTCAGTTTAATATTATCCTTGCATATTTCAAACATGTTTTCATCTTTTGATGAAACATGATGCACTTGGGTAATCTCGTTTGCTTGTGGATCATCCAGCATCATTCCAACACTGATCTCTCTGAGACTCATGTGTGATCCTGGGGCAATCCTTGCATGCATGTTGGAGTCAGTCCTATGGACTTTTGGGGAAAAGGCCTTGACATTCTTAGTAACCTTGGTAGATCCCTAACAATCCTCTATCAAATAAAGTGTTTACACTACATTGTGGTACTTCCTCACGAAGTAACCCATGCTCAAGCTTCCCCTACATCTCACTTTTATTTAGAAACCTTGGTATCTTCCTCCTTGTCATCACCCCTCTTCCTTGAATTATCATTTTTTACCTCCTCAAAATCATTTGATTCAAAGCCTCGAACATAAACTCTTTTTTATTTTCATCATGATGTGATCCCTATCATAAGTTACTATCCTAGCTCTAAAATCTCTACTATCCTCTTGATTGCGAGTTTGTCGGTCACTCTTTTTCCAACATTATTCTCCTTAGAGTTAGTATCTCCTATGAACACTTTTCATATCATAGAAGGCTATCATAAGTCAAACCATTGGTTATCTTATTCCACCAACATTATTTGTCTCGCATCTCCTACAATCTCGTATGTTGTATTATCATAGCTTGTATCCTTTATCATATCGTGGAATATCATTGCATTCAATCTTTTTATGTTATTCTCGCATGCTTATCATAAATCCTAGGTGTATCTTTTAGTTTGTGTTCTTTTAAGCATATCATAAATTCACTGTTCTCTCTTATGGTTCATTTTAGCATAGTCATCTATCATTAGATTATGGTTCATTTTAGCATAGTCATCTATCATTAGATTATGGCTCATTTTAGCATCGTCATTCATCATTAGATTACCAATCATTTAGCGTAGTCACTCATCATTAGATTGGGATTCATTTGAGCATTATAGTCATTTATCATTAGGTTAGGTTTCATTTTAGGTTCATCATTAAAGTTGTACTTACTTTTTTTGTATTTTCATCTTTTATTTTGTCAATTCATTTGTTTTAATCTTTTATCCATCTTTAGTTTGTGTTAAAAGTGTCATTATATTCATTTTCCATATCATAAATCTGTTGATTATCCTTTAATTGGTGATTCATTTTCTATTTGTCACTTATTTTATAGTTTGTACTTATCATCATACAACATCATATCAAATACTCTCTAGAGCAATCAATTTTTTGGGATCACATCACATCTATCATAAAGCAACATCACATCATCAGGATCATATAAAAAACCTATCATACTACAAAAAATCTCATCATCACATCTACAATAGAATAAGAAAAATCATGTCATCAAGGATCACATCAAATCACACCACATGTATGATATCATAGATCAAAATCATATCACATCATATCTGCACTATCATAGCTGAATCACATCAAAATCATATTGTATCATGTATACAATATCATCAAAAATCACATCCTGCATCACAAACTGTTAGCACAATCAAAAAAATCATAGCACATGTCGCATCGTGCATCATCAATCATCAGCAATACCATCAAAACATCACTATCAACCCCTATACATAAACACCACCAGTCCATAACACATATAACACTAGAATCATCATATCTATATATCTCAATGAAAGAATGAAAGAATAACAGTCCATCAGTGTACACTGTCCATATAATGAAAATAGGTCCGAGCCCGCACAGAATCTCCATGTGTCTCAAAATAGCTTATATATATACGGAGTACTCAGTATCCCAAAAAGATGTTTGCTCATCGATGGTCAACCCATCATCCCTACATCATCAGTCTCCTACTGTGCCCCTCTCCTGGCCCCTAGTACTGGTGGTGGTGGAGGTGGTGGCTCCATCAATCCTCCCCCTATCCTAGAGCTCTCTACCTCCTCTCCCATCCCACACCCCTAGCTCGACCCTACCCTCTGACTATGCCCTATGCGCCGGGACCTGCCTGCACTCTCTCCCCCTATGCTCCATCCACTCTCCCCTCCTCCCTCCATTCCTGTGTGGGTACCTGCTGTCCCTAACTAAGTCAACTGACTGTAGTGCTAAATCTTTGATGTTGGAACTATGGCATGGTACCTCCCCTGGTAGAATCCAGCCCTCTCCCTCAACTCCTCCATCTCTACCCGTAGTCTCCATAGCTCCTCCAAACTCCCTCCCACTGTCACCTGTGCCTGTAAGGTCACCACCTCCACCACCAGTCTATCTCACTCCTGCTGGAGGGCATCTAGTCTAGCCTACACCCCCTTCCACTCCACAGTCATGACATCCAACCTCCCCTCCACCTATAGCCTCCCCACCTCCACTCCTTCCCTGGCTATCTGCCTCTAGGCTATATCCTTCTCTTGTCCAAACTAATCCTACTCTACCCACAACTGATCTCTCTCCTGCTGTGTATCCCAGAGTAGCTGGCTCGTCATTGCATGTGCCATCTCTAGCGAGGTATACTAGCCTGCCAACCTGTCATCTCCTCCCCTGGTAGATGATCCTCCTGCCTCTCCCATTGCTACCCTCTATCACCCCTATGGCTCCTCTCCTCCTCTCTCTGGCTGGGCTCCCCTCTCCTCTGCTCTCATCTCTGGCTGAGTTCTCCTCTCCTCCCCCACCACCCTCCTGCTTTGCCAAGCTGGCTCCTCCTCCTGTGCAACCACTGCTGCCCACTGCCGCAACCCCCTCACCACAAACTGCCCCTATCGGGCTACTCAGGCTAGCTCCCCTGCCACCACCCCTGCCCTTGTGCCCTATGCTCTCCCCAATGGTTTCAATCGTACGAAAGTATCTCGGTACTCCTGTGTGGAGCCCGCAACCGCTGCCCCGTTGAACCAATCCCACTACTAGGGCTCCAACTATCACCATGCCCTTAGCAATGCTGGCTCATACATTGACATTGGCTCATACATGACCCGCCGATACCAGTGCGGATCTCCCACTGCCACCTACTACCACCCGAACTGCCGCAGTGCCCTATCTGGCATGTACTACTTTTCCACATACTCCCATCTCCTGAACATAAAGCATGGAGAAATGGTGTAAGGGAGCTACTCTCCCTCCTTTGCCCATGGTCCCAGGCCCATGTATGGCCTCCACACCACTGCTAATATCTCATCAATCCGCACTCTCCAGTAATCCACTAAATTCGTGTGGTCATATGTCAAAGGCTTAGCCCAGTTGTATGCTACTGGCTCCTCTGGCTGCCTATCCCTACGTCCCAATGGCCTGAGCACTGCAATATGCTCCCATGCCCTTACCTATAATAGTGTTGAGAACCCAATGCTCCTCCCCTATCGGCCATTGCCCTGGTACACTATCTAATGTAGGTCTCGGTATAACTCGACCAACATCAGCAAACCCCATGCCACTGGGCATCCTGCATCCACAATCTGCATCACTATTGGAATCACCATCAACGTCACACCTGTACCACCTGTATCTGGGGCAATATACCCCGAAACCAGTCCTAGCACATAGAAGTAGATCTGCCTCTCTGCCATCAGGCAATCCAGGTGCTCATCCAATGCAAATTGTCCCCTTTGAATCCTATACTCCACTTCAGGCCCCATCAGTCTTTGCATGACTACCTCTGCTCTCATCTCTCTGGTCACCATGACTGGCATCCCCTATACTAGCAGTCTGAATATGTGGTATGCATCCTCCAATGTCATTGTCATCTCCCCCGTCGGTAGGTGAAACATCACTATCTCACTGTGCCATCTCTTGCACAACGCTATAACCATCGTCTTGTAGGTATAGGTATGGGGCAACCTCACTAGGTGGCCTAGCTTGATCACCTCAATCCATGCCCAATCCACCGATGTCAACATCTCTCCCATGTGCAATGCTACTACTCACTGCTCCCATGACACTAATGCATCTAATGACCATTGCATGCCACCAAAACAAATACAATCGTTAGTTTTCTATCTCCTTGTTTATCCTCCCACCCTCTCTTACCTCAACCCTAGCTTTTTCTACCTTTATTCTGTAAAAATTGTGTTCTCGCGAAAACAACATCCCTGTGAAGCCTACTACCTACGTTCCTACGAAACTATCTTCTAGCGGGATCATGATGTTGACTCTGCTCTAACCCTTGACCTTTTCCCCCCGATCCCGCGAGTGCGTTCCCGCGATCTCTTCACCTGGCGATCCTGCTGATCCTTAGTCCTGCGGGATCACATTTCTGCACTGTTCCATTTTTCCCCTATCCTACTATACAATGACCTTAACCTGTAGGGATGTGTTCTCATTACATGAATCACGTTCCTCTTCATGGGGACACGATCCCATTGACTCTATCCCATTCTCGCATGACTTCCCATCCTGTGATCGCTTTCTCGCAAATCCCTATTTAAACCCCCACATCATCTCACCCGACGCTATTTTTTATGAGATCGTGATCTTGCTAATCTCGCTCGCATTCCCGCTGGACCCGTGCCTGTGGGATCACATTTTTGCTTTCGTGAGAATGCTATAACAAATGCATATACAAAAATCATGAAGTGATTTTAGACCCTATCGATTGATCAGGTGTCCTTCATACTTGTACTTGTTGCACTATGTTCGCTTGGTGGTCTGGTCGCCCAATACCCACCATCATAATCTCCACTACAGAGCTCCTAATCAACAATATCTCCTCCTCAATCTGACTGAAAATGGCCCATTCTAGCCCCCTTTTCACCCCTTATAGCCCCTTCTAGTGCCCTGCCTACCCCTCTCAAGTCATCCCACCCTTCCAAAACAAATTCTCATCCCGCAAAACCAAAACCAAACAACTTTGTACACTTATAACAACTCTTGATTCGCTATTCTGCTGCATCCTTTAGCTCGACCTCCTATCACCAAAGTGTTATCATTCTTCGTTCCACTTGCTAGACTCATCCCTCATCTCGATCCCTCAACTTAGGTACTTTTTGATGGATCCTTGTAGGATATAGCTTTCCTCCTATCTAACCTTGGTCCGTTAGTACCTCATCCTACACCATCTCGTTGGCAAATGGTTCTCTTTTGGCTTTTCACTTTCTTTTGATTTTGGTGTCTTCCCTTTGGGTCTTAATGTATCTCTTCCACGTGATTTGGGTTATTCCCTCCTCATGGTCGCCATGATCTTTTATATCATGGTGTGCTACAAATGGGGCAATCCAAGTGCAAGATCTTGATCCGATCCTTTTGTTTTTTTTTTCTTTTCTTCTTGTGGGTTACCCAGTATTGGTTGCACGCTGCTTCCTCTGGGATTCTTGTGCAATGTTGGGGTAATCCTTGCATGTTTGTTTTGTGTCAGTTTGTCAGTCCTCTGGACAGTTGGTCAAAAGGCTTTGCTATTCTTAGTAACCTTGGCAATTAACCAACATTCCTATATTAAATCTCATGCTCAACTACATGGTAGTACTTCTCTTTGAAGTTTCCCCCCGCTCACCCCACTTTCCTGAATTCCCTTCATCTCCATTATCCCCCATCCAAATGTCTTTTTCTTCCCATCAACCATCCTCTCCTCCTAATTTCCTTTTATAGCACTCCATCCCTTCAACACCCCCCCCCCCCCCCCCCAATCCTGGATCATCTTAGGCTTGCTTCTACTTGTGCATCTGACCTCCCTTTATCTTTCTCTCGTAGTGAGAGTTTGAGCTAATTCAGCCCCTTCTCTTTGCCAATCTGTGTCTCTGCTCGTCTCGATTTCTTTTACTTTTCAAGAAGCTGTCGATCCTCGTCTTCTCTCTTCGCCGCCTTCTTGAGGGGGCATCTCTAAGTCTAGTCTCTCCTCTTCTTATACGAGACTGGGGAAACCTTGTTGCTAAAACATCTTCCTCATGTCATCTCCATTTGAACTTCTTTGAAATAGTGTTGTCTCAGCACTATGTCAAAGAGGGGCAAAATGTAGACACCTAAATTTGATTACACCGCTTTGGTAATCCTATTTAGCTATCTCTAAAGGCATCATTAATTAAATTCTTATTTAATTAATCCTTTTCCATCCCCTAGTTGATTAATTTAATTAATCATCTATAGTCCTAATTGATAAATCAAATAACCCATTATTTATCAATTAATCCTATTCTCCTATCTAATTCCAAGAAACCCTCATTTATTAAATAAGTCTATTTGATAAATAGAGCCCTCAAATATAATAGCCCCTAGCCTATCCTTAATCCTCCATTTAGCCTAATCCACCACATCCACCCATACTAACTAAGCTTAGCCACTAACTCATCCACCCTCATCAATGTCATCCACTTGCATATCTCTAACATACATAAACTAATCCTAACCCAAACCTAACCCATCCCCTAATCATTTTCACATTCCTAAGCAAGTTTAAAACTTTCCTAAACCAAGCCAAAGTCTCCCCTCAAAATATCTCAACCACCAAGCCATGAATGCTCTTACAAAGCCATAAATGGCTCTTACATCCTCACTCATGACTCTTACATACTCAACCACCCTCATCAAGCCTATGACCAACCCTTATCCTATCCTCTCACACTCATCCTCCTTGTGACACTTGTCACCTCCTCATTGGTGCTAAACAAGCATAATTCATGTGCTCCCCTTTGAGTGCATCCTAGCCCTCCCTCACCATCTTGCCATCCTTGCATCTTACCCCTCCATCCCTCAAGCCCTTAGCTTATAAATTGGCTCCCCTCCCAAGACATTTCATCACAATCCATTTTATTAAAGTTATCATACTAGTTTGAGAAACAAAGCCATCAACCATACCCTCATAATGCCAAATTGAGAGCTCACAAGGCTACCAATTTGCCATTATCCATCTCCAACCTTGAAGTAATTGAGCAAGAAAGTGAGCATACATCCACATAATAGACATATCTCCAAATCAAGTGATCATCCTCATTGAGAGAGCCTATCCATGGCTCATATTCTCATTTGAGGACCTCACTTTGTCTCATCTAAAGTTTATAGTAATTTTCTTAGTTAATGCTTTGGTCTTTCAATGGATTAGTATTTATTGCTAACATATTAGTGTATATAGATAGGACATAAATTGTCAAAGAATCATGGTTCAACTAAGGTGAATCAAACATTATATAGGTATATGATTGGAAAATTACAATATGTAGTACACAACAGACCTGATATTACATTATCTATTGGGATAGTCGCAAGATTTTTTGCTAATCCTAAGGAGAATCATTTGATGGCTCTTAAGAGAATAATGAGATATCTGAAATGAATAGAAGACTATGGTCTATACTATAAGAAAAATGAGAAATTTGAATTGAAAGCCTACATTGATGCTAATTGGGATGAAAATATTGATGACAAAAAGAGCACTAGTGGAGGAGCATTTTTCTTAGGCAAAAGGTTGGTTATATGAACTAGCAAGAAACAATACTATATATCTAAATCTACTACTGAAGCTGAATATGTTGTTGTTGCAATAAATTGTACAAACATTGTATGGAGCAGACAACTACTCAAAGGTATGAAGGAAGAAATCATTGAACCTATGATACTTTATTATGATAATACAAGTGCTATAAATATATCAAAGAATCCTATGGTGCATACAAAGACTAAGAACATTGCAATCAAGTATCATTACTTGAGAGGGTTAGTACAAGATAAAGAGGTGCAGATGGAATATGTTAACAGTAAAGAGAAAATAGCTAATATCTTCATAAAAGCATTACCCAAGGATGCTCATGAGTATCTAAGAGGTAAACTAGGGGTGATACCCCTATAAAATGCTACCTAAGAAGCATGAGAAGTGCCCTGCATCAAACAAGATTATAGGCATATGTTACACATTGATGCAATGGATCTTACTTTAGGAGCTACCTAAAGAAATCAAAGAGCTAGAATTACAAAATAGTCACAAGCTAGGTGATTGAAGGAGAAACTAAAAAATGTTCATATTTGCATAATAAGATGACAAGTCTTTGGCATTTTTGTCAAAGAGGGAGAAATCTTGTTGATGCTAAGGGATAAATCTTGACTATTGAGGGAGATATTTTTTTCCAAGAAGGAGATAAGGGAGAAATCCTATTGATGCCGAGGGAGAAATCCTTACCATTGAGGGAGAAATCTTGACCATTGAGGGAGAAGAAAGTAAACACAAAAGAAACATGAATACCTAGTAAGAGGAGTTAATGTGAAAGGAGATATAAGAAGTGATCTAGAGGGAGTCATAAGGATGAGTTGATTGATTGTCTGTTGATCAGAACATAATTTTGTAACTTATTCAAAAGAAGAAAAGAGATTTCAATAAAAGGAATTATTTTATTTTTGGGTTTTTGTTGGTTATACTGATTAAGTTTGGTTAGTTTGGTTTTCCATCAATGCAAAAGAGGGAGATTGTTGAAAACAGATTGATACAAGTATGAATATGTGTTTCAATCATTGTTTTGTCACTGATGTCAAACCTGCTACTTGTTGGTAAGAAAATTTCTTAGATGATTTGAGTACTATAATTTTTTGGATTGATGAAGAGCATTTGATCAATTGAGGTAACAATAGCACCTAGAGGAAAGGTTGAGCTATGATATGAAAAAGGAGAATAAGGTTAAGAAAATGATATTATAGTGTATTGATAATGTACTTAAGGTTGTAAAGGATGGATACACTAATTAAGTTCAGAAGAACAAGTTAAAAGAAGTATATTTTTCAAGCTTAACAATCTGCACAGTATGTGCTAAGAAAAGTTATTGTAAGCCAAGTAGAAAATTAGTTGGAGACAAGTAAAGTCAATTTTAGTATAAGCCAAGCAATACAGTGTAAGCCAAGTAAAGTTTAGTTGATGTCAAGCACTAGTAAACTTTAGTTCATGCTGAGTGTTTTGATAGTGGATGCAAACAACATAGTATATGCTGAGCATCAAAACTAAGTTAATGCCGAGTGTCAACATTATGGAGAGATTTCAATACAAGGAATTATTTTCTTTTTGGGTTTTTGTTGGTTATACTGATTAAGTTTGGTTAGTTTGGTTTTCCATCAATGCAAAAGAGGGAGATTGTTGAAAATAGATTGATACAAGTATGAATATGTGTTTCAATCATTGTTTTGTCACTGATGTCAAACTTGCTACTTTTTGGTAAGACAATTTCTTAGATGATTTGAGTACTATCATTTTTTTGATTGATGAAGAGCATTTGATCAATTGAGGTAACAATAGAACCTAGAGGAAAGGTTGAGTTATGATATGAAAAAGGAGAATAAGGTTAAGACAATGATATTATAGTGTATTGATAATGTACTTAAGGTTGTAAAGGATGGATACACTAATTAAGTTTAGAAGAATAAGTTAAACGAAGTATATTTTCCAAGCTTAACAATCTGCACAGTAGGTGCTGAGAAAAGTTAGTGTAAGCCAAGTAGAAAATTAGTTGGAGACAAGTAAAGTCAATTTTAGTATAAGCCAAGCAATACAGTGTAAGCCAAGTAAAGTTTAGTTGATGTCAAGCACTAGTAAACTTTAGTTCATGCCGAGTGTTTTGATAGTGGATGCAAACAACATAGTATATGCTGAGCATCAAAACTAAGTTAATGCCGAGTGTCAACATTATGAGAAGGATCATGAATTTGATAAAATGAGTTGACAAGTTTGATTTCTTGGATTGTGTGAATAGTGTGGAAGATAATCTTGATGATTTGGTGGCATAGAATTCATAGTAAACCATTTTGAGGTGAATCCAAAGAAGATTAAAGGAGAAGTTTCTAGAAGGGAATGAAATGAAATGATGGGTAGATTCATTGAATCATACCTAATCTAACCTAACCCTAAAATGGATGAAGGAGGATGAACCAAAAAATATCTTAATCTACAAAAAAATCTATAATCTGCAAATGGAGTTGTAAGTTGTTATTAGATCAAACCTTACTTCTACTTTCTAATCATTGTATTAGTCTAGGATAAATCCTTTGGATTAAGGTTGATCGAATAGTCATTTGTAAATCCTTTAACTGGGTGACATTCCAAGTGAATGATCTAAAGTCCTCTAACAAGGCTCACTCCTTAAAAGGTTATTGAAATCCTTTAACCAGATCACATTTAATAGTGTGCAATTTAACCTTTAATAGGATTTTCCTTTCATAGGGCATCACTTTAGAAGAGTGAGAATGAGTATCATCTTATTGATGGTTTTTCCCAAATTGGGTTTCCACATTAAATCATTGTGTCAAATGTGTTATTGAATCCATTATGTTTCATGCTTACATTTCTACAAAGTTGATTTGATAGTAACCTTCAAGTTCAAGTGAGTCTAATATCTAATGGATGCATGCATGATGAAAATATTTAATGGATATGGGTTCACTAATTTGTGAAAAGTTTTAATTCTACATCTAGACATTGGATAACATATTCACCCCCCTCTTATTTATTCTAAAGAATTCCAACAATCAAGTGCTAGAAGAAATCAAAGGTATATTTCTTGATGCACCGAGTATTTAAATTGATGAAAAAAACTCTATTTTGGACCAACTTGTTGACATACTCCACAAGTTCAATGAATATTTAAATGGTCAATAGAAAATGCTACAAAAGGAAGAGAGAAAATTTGAAAATAAGGTTCTGGAAAATGTGGCATAGAAGATTGCCATAGACCAAGTGGAATTGTCTACTCTTCTTGTTTCTTTTGAAATTGCTATTAATAATGTTGCTTCTTTGTTTATAAAATTAAGTGATACCACCAATTTTAGCAAGGAAATGAAAGACAAGCTATCAATGATTGATACTGATCTGAAGGCAAGTGCAAACTAGTTGTCACTTGACCCTAGTACTAGCTCAACACATTTTGTCAAGATCAGGTATTTGACCAACTTGTAGGCAATGTTATTGAGAGAATCAGAAAGAATTAGCTACACTATCAAATATTTAGATTATGATAATTCCAAACATGGATGTAATGCAAAAACACATTGTTCATGCAAAGACATTAATCCATGATAACAAATTTTCTATTGATGATCACATGATGGAGTTATCAGCTAAACTTCAGATAGCTTTGCATACTTCTAAAATTTTGCAAGAAAATTGGGACAAAACCATGTCTCTAATTTTGAAGGTACATAGTGATCCACTCACATTTTGTTATTACCTTGTAAATATACTTTTTTGGCATTTGTGTAAAAAAAAAGGGGGAAATATAGTTATATAACACAAAAAGGGAAAATATAGCATATGAGGAGATTTATGTACAAAGAAGAAGAAATCTATGTATATAGAAAAGTTACAATTTAAAAGAAAAAAGGAAAAAAAATAGAGTCAGTTTTAGCCGAGTATTATCATAGTATAGTTAAAACTAAGCTACAAACCTAGGTACATTGATAGGGGGAGTTTTGACTCATCATTTTGAGAATCCAATTTTTTTGGTATGATAAGTGTTTTTGTCACTAATCCCAAAGGGGGAGATTGTAGACCTTATGGCCAAACTAGTTGTCAATTAGTAGCAAACCAGTTAGTCATTTGGTTTGTTACATTGTTACTAAGCACCATAGAGTAAACCTTGTAGACAATGTAAATTAATCTAGTGGGGTGTAACTTGAGAAAAGCAGAAAGTAGTGTTGACCGAGCTGCAATAGTAATTGAGTTATTGCAGTGTCAACTAACCTCTTCAATGATTTCCAAGTTATTAGTTTTAGCCTAGTTCCATGCTTACTCCCAAGTGATCAATGTGTACCATGCACCGATGTCAACCGAGTGCCAAAGATTACTGAGTTCACTATGTTGCCAAGAATCAACATATCACCTAAGTGGTCTTCTAAACTCGAGTGTTAGCACTGAGCTAACTAGGTGAGGAAGGTTTAATATGGTATTGTAGCTGACTTTGGAAGGTAATTGTTTGGATTGGTATAAATGTGATATATCTTTTCTAATCCAAATGAATATATGTGAAAAAGAAACATGAAAAAGAGTATGATAGAGAGAAAATTTGAAAATGAAGATTAACTAAAGGCTACGAGTAGTATAAGAGGAAAAGAAGAGTCTTATCCATCACATTAAGATGATCATTCTACATCAAAGGAATCTCATTCAGAAAACTAAGTTTCATAGTAGAGATCAACTATCAATTTGTCCTAACAGGTGCATCAGTCAAATCCTTTAAAAAGGTGGACTTAATAGTCTTATGTAGAATATCCTAACTAAGTACATACTTCATTTTATTGTATAAATACTTTTACAAGGTGGACCTAACACTCCTTATTTCTCCTAATAGGGAAGATCACTAGAAGTGATCAACTATAAGCCTTAAGAACTCAACTTTATATTGTAGTACTAAAGCTTGTGGGTATCATCCCCACCCCAATTTTACTTTCTATTTGGAAGATTTCTAGGTTACCAAATATTGTGTCAAGGGTTATGAATGTTTTATTTCTTTTAGTATTTCATGCATGCAATTAGATTAGAATAGTTCATAAAGGATTAGATGGTGAATTGAAGTAAAAGAAAATTATTGGTTCCTGATTCACCCCCCCTCTCAGTCACCTAGTCTACTCTACATTTCCAAAAAAAACCAACATCATATTCAATGATATTATTCATCATTAGAAACACTAGAAACATTACTCAATCAATCAATATCTAAGATCTACTATCCATTTAGGATTCTAGCAACTTCTTTACCTAGACTTTACAAGACCCCTTCTCATTCTAGTCAATTCATTTCAATAGACTATCAAGGACTTTTTACCAAAGTAATTCATATGTTCAATCAGTAACACTGATCCACATCAAAACTTTATCTCAAAGATTGGAAAATACTTTAGTTAACTTCTCTTATCTCCACATAGGCATTGAAACGTTCCATCTATTAAATATGTTATTGCTTCAACACATAGTCATCAACCTTCATTCTTTTCAAGAGTACCAATTTCCTTAGTTACAATCAACAACTGATCAAGTCAAGAATTATGTATAATATATCATGTGGAAAAATATGCTCTTTAGACCATTATTTTCCATATCTAATACATAAAAATAAGTTACCTCTTAATAAGGCTATATGTGAGGGTTTCATAATAGAGTTGATAAAATATAGTTAATCTCTTGTTATAGGTCACAAACAATCAACACTCTTAGTTATAAACAAAGTTAATTCATCATTGTTTACTGCCAACAAGTTTGACTGATTATTCAATCTAGTCTCATATTAAAAATGAATGGAAACTATAACTACATGTGGTTGTTCCTTAAATTATTAATCTTTACTAAACTAACATTGAAAAATATTTATTGATTCTTAAAAATAATACATTACAATGATTGCATATGGAATATTCTTCTGTATTGTACATGGATAAATCATTACCTTGCATAATCAAACTCCTATTTGACTCCATTCCTAATTGTCTTCATACTCTATTGGGATGATAGTTAGAGTTTATTTGACAGTCTTGTTAAAAAATTCCTCTAATTTGACACCATTTCCTTCACTCAACCAAATCATTTAAAAAAAATAATATTAGAATCTAGTATGAGTTTGAACAATTGTTGAAGCTTCTCAATAGTTTGGTAAGGAAGTGAATTACATACAACCACATTAGGGGGAAACTAGAGTAGTAGGTGGTTGCATCATATCAAATGATGATATGTGCATACTAAATGCTAAGTGTTTATATTGAGTACTCCAAAATCATTCATTTCTTACCTTCATCTATACACAATGTCTTTCTAGGTTCTTTCTACTCACATGCCCATTTAATTTCATATGATCATCTAAAAATTATGTAATGGTAATACATAAATACTAATGGTAATGTGAAAGTCACAATGGACTAAGAATCCAATCAAATTACATGAAACTAATTTCCTTGAAAACTAGATATTTGGAAGGGATATGACTTCATCCAGAAGAAACTTTGTAAATTCTCTATAACTAAATGAAAAATAGTTTATTAAAAATGTGTCAAGTAAGACTCTAGTTCTCATGGAAGATCTAATTATTCTAATTCTAACAATTTTTTTTGAAGGATATATATGGGGTCAATAAGCCACCAAGACAAGAAAAGCTAGAGTAATAGAATATTTGAAAGAAGCCAAAATAATAGGCAAATAAGTAGTATTGGCAAGTGGTTGGAAACATATGTATTCGAGCATGTTTGGATTAACCTCAGACATAAATAATAATTACATGCAAATATAAACAATATCAGAAAATAATAAATCACACAAAAGAGAACACAAGACACTAAGATCTAACATGGTTCACCCAAACCCTGGGCTACGTCCACTAAACAACAAGTCCAATATTATTACAATCCAGTGATTACAAGCTAATTATAATCCGTAATCCCTTATATATTAGTACCACCGCGAAAAGTAATTTTTGCATCACACATAATGAAAAAACCCTTAACCCTAAGCTCTTTTATACAAGTATTTTTACCACTTTAGGGTTATAATTAATAATTACATGTTGGCCCAAAAATCCTGAAAAAATAGGTCCCAAAATTTTTACTACTTCCCTAATCAGTCACCACAAGCTAACAATCTCCCACTTGGGGACTAACCAGGCTCCACACTAGATAATAATCTCCCACTTGGGGACTAATCCTATAGCTATGCCGCTACTCGATGAGGTTCCCACTAGATCAAACCACCCTAGACTCTATTTTTTATTTTATTCTATTCAGTCTAGAAGACCAACTAAAACTGAAGAAGAATTTAGCTTCTCCCTTGTCACTACCTTGATAAACATATCCACTAGATTGTCATCTATATGTATCTTGTCTAGCTTTAATTGTTCATCATCCAAAATTAACTGAATGAAATGGCACCACAGCTAAATGTGTTTGGTCTTTTAATGCAAAGTTGAATTCTTTGCAAGATGAATGACACTTTGACTATCTCCAAACAAATAATTATCCTTCTAAGGGTGTCCCAATTATTCCAAAAAGAACTAAAGCCATATCATCTCCTTGGCTGCCTCTATAGCAGCAACATGCTCTACCTCTATAGTGGATAAAGCATTCACCTTCTGTAACCTAGAAACCTAGCTTACTGCTACCCCACCAATAGTAAATACATAACTTGTAGTACTCTGACTAGTATTAATATCCCCTGCTAAATCTAAGTCAACATATCCCTACAAATTAGTAGTAGAGCCCCAAAAGTGTAAACACTTATTGGATGCCCCTCTTAAATATGTGAGAATCCATTTAATTGAATTATAATGCTCAATTCTTGGATGACTCATAAACCTACTTTTGCATATGCAATATTTGGCCTTGCATATACCATAGCATACATAAAACTTCCTATAGCTAAAGTCTAAGGTACCTTAGACATCTTATCATCCTCTTCTTGTATCTTGGGACACATCTCCTTAGATCAAGTGACCAGGTAAAGGTGTGCTGACAACTTTAGCATTCTCCATAGAGAAACATTGCAACACCTTCGCAATATAATCAGATCAAGATAATGTCAATTTCCTATTCTTCCTATTTCTGCAAATATTCATACCAAGGATTTGTTTTGCTGCCCCAAAATCCTTCATATAAAACACATGTGCTAACTGGCATTTCAGCCCCTTCATGTAATCCATGTTAGGCCTAGCTACAAGTATATCATCAACATATAAACATAAAATAATGTAGTTGTCATCATCCAACCTCTTAAAATAAATACAATAACCTGAATGATGCCTACTATATCCATTCTCATGCATAAAACTATCAAATTTCAGATACCATTGCTGAGGTGCTTGCTTCAAGCCATATAAACTATTCTTCAATCTATACTCTAAGTTCTCTTTACCTTTTGACTTCAAATCCCTATGGCTGAGCCATATATATCTGTTCATCCAAATCACCATGAAAGAAGGTTTTTTTAACATCAAGATACTCCAAATGCAAATCTTCAATAGCCACAATACTTAAAATAGTATGGATAGAAGTCATTTTAACAATAGGAGAGAATATCTCATCAAAATCAATGCACTTTTTCTATGCAAATCCTTTTACAACTAACCTGGCTTTAAATATTTTCTTACCTCCATCCTCTTCTTTCAACCTATAAACCCATTTATTCTATAAAGCCCATTTACCTGCAGGCAACTTGCATAAATCCCATTTTTTTTTTTTTATATAGCAAAGAATCCATTTCATCTTTCATTGTAGACTCCCATTGAATCTTAGTATCCACCTACATGGATTCATCATAATATTTAGGTACACAAGCATCAGTAAGTAAAATAGAATACAAAGAAGGAGAAAATATTTCTAGAGGTCTACTTAGCCTTGTTGACTATCTAACGTTCACTGCGATGTGTGGTATTTGTTCTTCCAGTTGTTGCACATCATGAGGAATTGTTGGAACATAATCTTTTGGAGTATCATCCAAAATTACATAATCATTTTCTTTCTTCTCATGTTGCTGCAACAGATCTTTTTACAACACTTTCTCATTGAGTATGACATCCTTACTTCTTACAATTTTACAATTTTCAAAATCCCAAAGCCTATAACCAAATTCATCAATGCCATATCCAAAAAATACACATTTCTTTGACTTAGCTTCTAGCTTGGTTCTATTTTCAGAATCTATATGAGAAAATGCTTCACAACCGAAGATCTTGAGAAAAGAATAACTCACCTTCTTACCAGTTCATGCTTCCTCTAGAATACCATAGCCCAGAGGAGTAGAGGGATCTCTATTAATCAAATATAGAACAATATTAATAGCTTCTACCCACATGTTTTGGGGCAAACTAACATGTAATGTAATGCTCCTTGCATGTTCCATTATTGTCTTTTTCATATGTTCAACCACTCCATTTTCCTATGGAGTCCTTGGAACAATTTTCTATCTACAAATACCATTAGTGGAGCAATAATATTCAAATTCATGACTACAATACTCACCACCATTATCAGATCTAAGACATTTTAATTACATACCAATCTCATTTTCAACCAAGCATTTTCATTTCTAAAAAGTTTGAAATACATCAGATTTTTATCTAAGGAAGTAAATCCATACTTTTCTAGTTGCATCATCAATGAATGAAACATAATAATGAGAGCCACCAAGGGAAGATACCTGAGCTAGTCCCCATAAATCTATATTCATAAGGTCTAATTTCTCACTTTTCTTTTCCTTCCCACTCTTCATAAAACTCACTCTCTTTTATTTTCCATACACACAACTTTCACAAAAATCCATATTGACACATTTCAGACCTGGTAAAACTTGCTTTGAATGAAGTACTTTTATACCTTTCTCACTTATGTGCCCAAGTCTATTGTGCCACAATGCTGTATCAAAATCTATAGTAGCTATCTATTTTTTGTGCTCAACTTTAGCAACTATTCCTGAATATTCATTTTTCTATGAAACAATCAAAGTAGAAGGAATAGGATGACCTATACAAAGATAAAAGGTGCCTACTTTCACACCTTTTGCTACTACAAGGGAACCTTTTGAAACCTTCAATTTTTCATCATTAAAAGTAACTAAACAACCCTCATCACTGAGTTGCCCTATTGAAATTAAATTCCTACTCAATCTTGGAACATGTCTTACCTCATGTAGTAGGGTATGTGCAAGATCATGGTGTACCAAACTATGGCCTTAAGTGGCAGTGAAAAATCAGCAAATCAAGTTTATGTCAACTTGACACATAATTTTGAAGTGGTTATGGAGTTTATATCAAAAAGTTGTAAGAAAATAATTTGTAGAAAATTGAATGTAGTTTCTAAACTACTAGGCCTTATCCGGAGAAAAAAATAATTGATTGGTCAAAAGTTTGAATTTTAATGCAGTACTAAAAAAATTTCAGGGCGAAAATAAAAAGTAGGTGTATGTCTGACCACCTTAATCAAAATCAAATCATAATTTTTTTTAATATAATTATAGATATGAAAACTAGACTCATGCCCGGATGTGACACATATTTTTTGATATTTTTATTCCAAATAAATAATTAAATATGAATTTTCTACCAAAACATTTTTGGATTAAAAAAAGTCTCGTGTCTGACCACCCTAACTAATAGAAAATTTGATCAAATTTTTTTTTTTTGTTTTTTTCTTATACTAGGCAAAGTATAGAATGTGACACAACTTTTAGATTTTAAAAATGTTATACCGTTTGAAAGTTATAGCTATTTTTCATTCAGTATGTCAATCAGCACTTTACAATAATCTTCATTGATAATTAACTAATAAATACTTATCGAACTCAGAATTTGACATAAATTATATTGATGGAATCTAGAGAGCGATATTAAAAAACCCATTTCGTTTCATTCAATTTTGATCAAAATAACATTGTCAGATGACTACCTGAAGTTTGAGTATCACTAAAACTCTCTATAAACACGTCTTTGGGGTTGACCGAGCAGGCTTGGTAAATACCAAGCCTGATCGGATATCCGATATGGCTCGGTAGTCAAATTCCAAAAATCTTCAAATTTTGGAGGAAAATTTGATTTAAACGTTCTAATTTTTTTTTTAAAAATTATTTCACTTATATTAATATGTAAAGGCATATTTTAATATATTATATATATATAATAACGTAATGTAAACATACAAGATATAATCTAGTAATATATAATAATATCTTATGTTAATCTTATTACAATCTATAAATATAATATATATTATTATTATTTTTAATAAATATAATAACGTAATTTATATATATAAAATATGTATTATATATTATTATAGTAATATGTATGTTATTAATATATACAATAACGTAATATTTTCATTAAATGTAATATGTATTATATATTATTATATTAATATGTATAATAATATAATATTTATATAACAACGTAATATTTTTATTAAATATAATATATATTATAAATATTATTATATTAATATGTATGTTATTAATATATTTATATAATAACGTAATATTTTCATTAAATATAATAATGTAATATGTATATGTATATATATATATATATATTATTATATTGATATGTATTTTATTAATATATATGTATATTATTAATATATAAGAGTCAAAGGGGGTCATAGGGTGACCTATAACCCTCTTTGACCCATTAAACGACGATATATGTCTCTAGGGGTCCTAGGACCCCTAGGGACATATGTCATCCTTTAATGGGTCAAAGGGGGTCCCTTTGACCCATTAAATGATGACATATGTCCCTAGGACCCCTAGGGATATAGCCGAATCGGTCATATCGGTCAAAGGGGGTCATATGGTGACCTATGACCCCCTTTGACCCATTAAACGATGACATATGTCTCTAGGGGTCCTAGGACCCCTAGGGACATATTTGAATGGGTATTATGGGTCAAAGGGGATCATAGGGTGACCTATGACCCTCTTTGACCCATTAAATGATGACATATGTCCCTAGGGGTCCTAGGACACCTAGGGACATAGTCGAATCGTTCATATGGGTCAATGGGGGTCATAGGGTGACCTATGACCCCTTTTGACCCATTAAATGACGACATATGTCCCTAGGGATCCTAGGACCCCCAGGGACATAGTCAAATCATTCATATGGGTCAAAGGGGGTCATAGGGTGACCTATGACCCCCTTTGACCCATTAAATGATGACATATGTCCCTAGGGGTCCTAGGACCTCTAGGGACAAAAATGAATGGGTAATATGGGTCAAATGGGGTCATAGGGTAACCTATGACCCTCTTCGACCCATTAAACGATGACATATGTCTCTAGGGGTCCTAGGACCCCTAGGGACATATTTGAATCGTTCATATGGGTCAAAGGGGGTCATAGGGTGACCGATGACCCTCTTGACGCATTAAACGATGATATATGTCTCTAGGGGTCCTAGGACCCCTAGGGACATATTCGAATGGGTAATATGGGTCAACGGAGGTCATAGGGTGACCCATGACCCTCTTTGACCCATTAAACGATGACATATGTCCCTAGGGGTCCTCGGACCCCAAGGGACATATTCGAATGTGCAATATGGGTCAAATGGGGTCATAGGGTGACCTATGACCCTCTTTGACCCATTAAATGATGACATATGTCCCTAGGGGTCCTAGGAACCTAGGGACATATTCCAATCGTTCATATGGGTCAAAGAGGGTCATAGGGTGATTTATGACCCCCTTTGACTCATTAAACGACAACATATGTCCCTAGGGGTTCTAGGACCCCTAGGGACATATTTGAATCGTTCATATGAGTCAAATGGGGTCATAGGGTGACCTATGACCCCCTTTGATGCATTAAACGATGACATATGTCCTTAGGGGTCCTAGGACCCCTAGGGACATATTCAAATGGGTAATATGGGTCAAATGGGGTCATAGGGTAACCTATGACCCTCTTTGACCCTTTAGATGATGACATATGTCTCTAAGGGTCCTAGGACCCCTAGGGACATATTCGAATCGTACATATGGGTCAAAGGGGGTCATAGGGTGACCTATGACCCTCTTTGACCCATTAAACGATGATATATGTCTCTAGGGGTCTTAGGACCCCTAGGGACATATTCGAATGGGTAATATGGGTCAAAGGGGGTCATAGGGTGACCTATGACCCTCTCTGACCCATTAAATAACGAGATAAGTCGCTAGGGGTCCTAGGACCCCTAGGGACATATTTGAATGGGTAATATGGATCAAAGGGGGTCATAGGGTGACCTATGACCCCCTTTGACCCCATTAAACGATGACATATGTCTCTAGGGGTCCTAGGACCTCTAGGGACATATTCGAATGGGTATTATGGGTCAAAGGGGGTCATAGGGTGACCTATGACCCTTTTTGATCCATTAAATGACGACATATGTCCCTAGGGGTCCTCGGACCCTAAGGGACATATTCGAATGGGTAATATGGGTCAAATGGGGTCATAGGGTGACCTATGACCCTCTTTGACCCATTAAATGATGACATATGTCCCTAGGGGTCCTAGGACCCTAGGAAAATATTCCAATCGTTCATATGGGTCAAAGGGGGTCATAGGGTGACCTATGACCCCCCTTTGATGCATTAAATGGCGACATATGTTCCTAGGGGTCCTAGGACCCCTAGGGACATATTCGAATGGGTAATATGGGTCAAATGGGGTCATAGGGTAACCTATGACCCTTTTTGACCCTTTAAATGACGACATATGTCTCTAGGGTCCTAGGACCCCTAGGGACATATTCGAATCGTACATATGGGTCAAAGGGGGTCATAGGGTGACCTATGACCCTCTTGGCCCATTAAATGATGATATATGTCTCTAGGGGTCCTAGGACCCCTAGGGACATATTTGAATGGGTAATATGGGTCAAAAGGGGTCATAGGGTGACCTATGACCCTTTTTGACCCATTAAACGATGATATATGTCTCTAGGGGTTCTAAGACCCCTAAGGACATATTCGAATGGGTAATATGGGTCAAAGGGGGTCATAGGGTGACCTATGACCCTCTTTGACCCATTAAACGATGAGATATGCCGCTAGGGGTCCTAAGACCCCTAGGGACATATTCGAATGGGTAATATGGGTCAAAGGGGTTCATAGGGTGACCTATGACCCCCTTTGACCCATTAAATGATGACATATGTCTCTAGGGGTCCTAGGACCCCTAGGGACATATTCGAATGGGTATTATGTGTCAAAGGGGTCATACGGTGACCTATGACCCTCTTTGACCCATTAAACGATGACATATGTCCCTAGGGGTCCTTGGACCCCAAGGGACATAGTCGAATGGGTAATATGGGTCAAAGGGGGTCATAGGGTGACCTATGACCCTTTTTGATCCATTAAATGACGACATATGTGCCTAGGGGTCCTAGGACCCCTAAGGACATATTTGAATCGTTCATATGAGTCAAAGGGGGTCATAGGGTGACCTATGACCCCCTTTGATCCATTAAATGACGACGTATGTCCCTAGGGGTCCTAGGACCCCCAGGGACATAGTCGAGTCATTCATATGGGTCAAAGGGGGTCATAGGGTGACCTATGACCCCCTTTGACCCATTAAATGACGACCCTCTTTGTATTATTTATTATTATATTAATATGTATAATAATATAATATATATAACAACGTAATATTTTTATTAAATATAATATATATTATAAATATTATTATATTAATATATATGTTATTAATATATCTATATAATAACGTAATATTTTAGTATATATAACGTAATATTTTAGGATATACTATTTATACTATTTTAGGATAATAATTATAATATAAATAAACACTAAATATTAATATTATTATATGTATAGTAGTAATAATAATACTATTATAGCTATAATAATAATATATATTAATACTATATATTGTAGCTTAATATAAATAAACACTATATATTTACACTATTATATCTATATTAATAATATTAATAATATTATAGGTATAATAATAATATTGATACTATAGGTATATTAATACTATTTTATATTAATATTATTGATATTTTATACTAATACTAATATACTATTAACTTAGTTATAAATTAAAGTCGTTTGCCTCCAAATATTTTCATAATATTAATATTATTGTGGCAAAGGAGGGAAACCTTAGCAAGTTTTCCTCCCAAAAGTCCTTTTCCTATATCGGATATCCGATCTTGGATCAGATATCCGATCTATTATCAGATATCCGATTATACTGGCATCAATTCCAAATATTTGAGTTTCCCTACAGACCCGAAAACTTTACTTTTTAACCTCTTTTTTCACAGGATTTGTAAAAAGTCGTGTTTTGGGGCCCAACCAATCGAAAAGAATTCGAAAATATAACCTTAGGTGTTCGAATTTTTCATCTGAATGGGGAGCAGTAGTCATCGAAAGAATAAGCGTAAAAGGAAGATATCCAATGAAGACATTGCAACATATAGGGAAAAGGACAAAATGAAACACCGAAAAAAAAGACAAGGTATGCTAAATATCAATCAAGTTGACGATGAATTAATAGAAGGTGAAATCATAGAGTCAGATAATGAAAATGTACAGTTGGGGAATGAAAATGTACCTATTGAAAATGATAATGCGGAAATTGAAAATGTAGAGATTGAAAATTTTGAAGAAGAAATGCCACCAAGTCATAATCCAAATTGCATAATTGACCATGTCGAAGATGACAATGCACAGGAACTTAATGCACAAGAACCTTACATATCTCCTAATTATAATCGACATGAAGGTTCTAAAACACCAAAATGGATAATTGAAATTGATGAAACAATTATGACTAGTTTGGAAGGAAAAAAATCAGAAAGAACCATTCGGTTATGGACTTCAAGACTATATCAGATGTTTTTCGGCAACAAGACAGTGGTAGAGCAATGTCAGCTTTTCATGCACTTGTTAAAGATGCAAAAGATGAGACCTATGCTTTCCAAATTGAAAATTCGTGTCAATAAAAAGTTGGAAAGAAATGCCATTATTGTGAAGAATCTTTTCAGTGCTCTCAATAGCGTTGGGAAAAATAGTAGAGAGAAGGATAATAGAGCTGCTCGAAGGGTTATTACAACCTCTTTGGTAAGTCATCATTTGAGAAAGGGTAGATATATGAGACAAACTTGTATTGATTTGAATCTAAATCATACTACTTTGAGAAGAGTACTTGGTCGACGAGAGAAAATTGATGATCCTCTTCAAAATGAAACATGGGCATTTGGTGGGAGACTTCCACGTTTTGATAAGAAGCTATCCGACGATGTGAAGGAAGAAATTATATAATTTTGGCACTCTAACTCACGAGTATCACCCAATGCTAAAGATGTCTTAAAGTTGAGAATTGGCATCAGAGACCGCACGCCACATCCTAAACACTATTTGGAGGTAAGTCAAACTATGTTGTTCAAACAATTTAGAGAGAGTCATCCAAGTGTTCATATATCACAAAGGGCTTTTGAATCTTTGAAGCCATTTTATTGTGTGCCACTCAAAATTTGAAATACATGTTGTTGCAAATATCATGTTGAGTTTTCTATGCACCATGAACTATTATGCTCCATCCATTCTACTTTGCATAGTAAAAAAATGTTGGAGGATTGTGGGGCTAGTGGGCTTCCAAAATCATCAAGAGACTTGTTAGATCAACTCTTATGTCATAGAGTTGATGGTTGTTCCTTTTATAAAAATGCTTGCTTAAATGAGAAGTGTTCAGAATGTGGTGGCTTATCCAAGTTTGACACATGTTTCCATGAGGGGTGTGAACAAGATCTTGGAAAGACAATAGTGAAAAAAAGGGTCTATAAAATGGTGAAATACACATTGAAGAGTGGGAGTGAGAGCTCTAGATGTGAATTGGTTGGAAAAGATATCAATGTGGCTAATTTTATTTCAGATTTCAAGGCAAATCTTTTTTACAAGTATGCAAGACATAGTCACAGGTCTCAGTGGTTGGATCAACAATTCAGAACGTGTAAGGAGACTTTTTCCATTGGCACTATTATATCAGTTGTTGATTTTGCTGAGAACTACACATTGCAACCTCAAAATGAGACACAATCTCAGTATTACAACTCTATTCAGATTGCAATTTTTATTCACATAACATATAGACATGCCTCTGATAGTGCGGAAGATAATCGAAAGATTATTAGAGAGTATCATTTTTATATGAGTGATGATAGATCTCACTCTCACGAGTTTGTGCAACATTGTTTCGAGAATTTTTTTTATTTCTTACACGAGCATGCAATTGCTATGGATAGACATATCATTTGGTCAGATAACTGTACAGGTCAATTCAAGAATGCTCGCATGTTTTATTGGTTGTGTAGGATGCATGTAGAGAGAGGGGTGCCTCATATTTGGAGTTTTTTTGAGTCCGGCCATGGAAAAGGGGAACATGATGGAGCAGGGGCATGTGTGAAGAGAGTTCTAGTTAAGGAGCAACTGAAGATTTCAACAACAGAGCTTCTTGATGCTTGTAGCATTGTTGATTGGTGTAGTTTAGCATTATCACAGGGGGGGACTCTTAATTCAGTGGTACGCAGGTTCTTTTGGTTGGTTGAGGAAGGGTCCATAGGTGATAGATCAGATTGTGCTACAATGACAGACTCATAAAAAATGCATTCATTTCGGATCTCTAATTCTAGTACATGGACCATTTGGACACGACAACTAGCTTGTTTTTGTCGTACTTGTTTTCAGTGTGATTGGGATCACTGTGAATCAAGTGAGTGGATGGACACATGGGCTCCACATTATCTTACTCCATTGTCTATCATACCCTCTATCAAAAATGATGACATGGAAAGTTCACTTGAGCATAATCATCTATCAGATCTACTTTAGCCAGGACATGTCTTTGCATTGGTTGCACCACAGGGGAATGATGAGAAATCCGATTATTGATTAGCACGTTGTGTAAGAGGAAATCAAAAACTTGCACAACCGATCATAGATGATGATGGATTCATGTATCCTACTGGTTCAGTATGTAGGGCCCATTTGCCATTGCACCAAAAGCCATGACTGTTAGCGAACATGGAACACCACATAATTAACCACCACCTATGGGCAGGGGAGCGCGTCACATCACCCAACAATCTCCCCCTTGACACGCATACCAGGTGCTTACGCAGGTCAGGAAGGCACCGAGGAGATTTGAACCCATGACCAAGCCAAAACCAGGCTCTGATACCAATTGTAGGGCCCATTTGCCGTTGCACCAAAAGCCATGACTGTTAGCGAACATGGAACACCACATAATTAACCACCACCTATGGGAAGGGGAGCGCGTCGCATCACCCAACACAGTGGTTGTTGCTGGAACATGGCTGCGAACATACATGCTTAGAAGGAACGAAATTCTTGCATTCGAAGACTATCAGAAGCACAAAGTAATTCTCATATATTCGCATCTTATTATAGCAACAAATGTAAAGTTATTGAAGCATCAAGGAAGACCAGAAGTAAAAGAACTTTTTACTATTGCTAATGCTGATCATGAAGCCTTGTTGGAGACCCTAAAACAGAGAGAGGACCCTATTGGAATACTTGACTAGGTATATATACTTCTTATGTTATTTTCTTCATAATGATTTAATGAATTGATGATTATCTTGTTTAATACAATAAGTTACTAATTTTTGTATGATATTGGAATGTAGGTACATCATGAAGAGTTGGAGGGTGGTGGTATTGGGGAGAATTTCTAAAATTTATGATGTATTATGATGTAAAATGTGTAGTTTTTTGTATATGGTTTTTGTATTTTGGTAGGTTCTTTGTAAGGAATTATAAGAGGAAGATATTGAACAAGTTCTTCCAAATCATATTTGCATGTGATACAAGGCTATAACGACAATTTTAAGAGCATTTATAACTATATGAAAGATAATTGCATGCAGATATCTTATTACAAATTTGGTTTTTTCCTTATTTGACATAAAGCTGACATTATGATTATTAAAACTATTTTTATCAAACTAATCAAATAAGAAAAATCCATAAAGTACGAATGAACAATTAGAATACTTGATTTCTTCCATTTTACAACCAATCATAGCATTTGAAAGCATAAAGAGTCATAATATTGTATAATGTTTTGAAAGACTTTCATATTGAAAAGTTGTATGAAGCACATTTGGGATAAGCCATAAAATCCATGAAAGAAAATAGCATGTAGGATAAGCAATTAAAGCCAATAAGCAAGATAGAACATGCATACTGACATGATATGAAGTTGGATATGAAGGCTATGAGTGGATGAGTCATTAGAGGTATCAACAATCCCATCATAAATGAGATCTTGGATTTTATGTTTCAACACTATGGAATCTTTAGTTTTATGAAATTTTCTTCCATGGAGATCAATTTAAGAATGCCCCGTGTGTATGTAAAGGTCTTAAGGGAGATTAATTTAAGAATGCAATATTCTCCTCTAACCTTTTCTCAAGTTTAGAATTGATTTCTATCATGTGCTTAGAGAGATGAAGGTAAGAAAGATTATTTGTCTCTTCTAGCTCTTTGTATTGAACATATAGAAAGAGAGATGACAAGTGAACAAATTTAAGTGTAGTCAATAGATCAAGGAAACCATTTAGTGAAAGAAATTCTTAGTATGCATATCATAGACCATGAAGTTAGAAAATATCAATAGCTCTAAGACCAAAGAGCCATTTTAAGTATGTTCAAGCACTAGAGACATAGAAAATCAAAGTCAATTTATGAAACTCCCCTTAGCAAAAAATGCAAACAAATATTTGCATTTGACATTTTGACTTGGTTGAAAAAGTTTGACAATAATTGATAATATTGCAAGCTTGATGTTCAAAAGCAATTTTTTTTCCAAGAAAGATAGTGACACATGGAGTAGTCTTCAAACAATCATCCATCATTTGCGGCCACCCCGTACCGAGGAGTCTCCAAGGTGCTCTAAGTGCATTTGGAGGTTGATCTTCTGAGGGTCATAACTTAGAGCTCGTGAGGGCTATTGATGAACTGTCAAATGCTACAGGATGATGATCTTAAGGCCTAAAATAACCTATCTCATTTTTGAGATATCACATTCCGTTTGGATTCAGCACAGCGATCTCGCTCGATGCCAAAACTCGCAGTGTGCCTCAGTTCATAGGTGCACCACAGTGTAACTTTGAAACTGCTGATCTTGGCATCGAATCATCAGTTCCATTAGCTCTAGATGGGAAGGTGAACACTAGTCACACTCTTGTTCTGGCCATGAAGACCATCCATCATTTGCGGCCACCCCGTACCGAGGAGTCTCCAAGGTGCTCTAAGTGCATTTTGAGGTCGATCTTTCGAGGGTCATAACTTAGAGCTCGTGAGGGCTATCGATGAACTGTCAAATGTTATAGGATGATGATCGTGAGGCCTAAAATAACCTATCTCATTTTTGAGAGATCACATTCCGTTTGGATTCAACACAGCGATCTCGTTCGATGCCAAAACTCGCAGTGTGCCTCAGTTCATAGGTGCGCCACAGCGTAACTTTGAAACCACTGATCTTGGCATCGAATCGTCAGTGCCATTAGCTCTAGATGGGCGGTTGAACCCTAGTTACACCCTTGTTTTGGCCATGAAGACCATCCATCATTTGCGGCCACCCCGTACCGAGGAGTCTTCAAGGTGCTCTAAGTGCATTTTGAGGTCGATCCTTCGAGGGTCATAACTCAGAGCTCATGAGGGCTATCGACAAACTATCAAATGCTACAGGAAAGTGATCCTGAGGCCTAAAATAACCTATCTCATTTTTGAGAGATCACATTCCGTTTGGATTCAGCACAACGATCTCGCTCAATGCCAAAACTCGCAGTGTGCCTCAGTTCATAGGTGCACCACAGCGTAACTTTGAAACTGCTGATCTTGGCATTGAATCATTAGTCCCATTAGCTCCAAATGAGTGGGTGAACCCTAGTCACACCTTTTTTCTAGCCATGAAGACCATCCATCATTTGCGGCCACCCCATACCGAGGAGTCTTCAAGGTGCTCTAAGTGCATTTTGAGGTCGATCCTTCGAGGGTCATAACTCAGAGCTTGTGAGGGCTATCGATGAACTATTAGAGGAGACAAGTTCGTAAGGATGGAGTGGCTTAGTGTTTTTGCTAAAATAAGTTAGTGGGAAGGCTTTATTAGAGGGTCTTGGCCAAACTAGTGGGGTGTTTGCCAAAATTTCTTGTTTTATTTCTACTTGGTTTTGTTTTCTTGTTTTGTGCTTGAGTATTGTTATGGGATTGGGACTTACACTCACCCTTGTGGGAAGGGAAGAGAAGTCCAGGGTGAAGGGCTTAAGTTGGGTTCGAAAAATGTATTGAGAACCTTGGAGTATGGGCTCCATTGTATGCCATAACATTTCATATCTTGCTGGGGGTGATAAGGAAAGTATGGTGTAGAAAGGAAGTTTGAGGAGTTACAACTGATGGTAGTGGGTTTGGAGGAGGAAATGTGGAGGCCCTGAGAGGGCATTAAATGGTTCATTTATGATAGCCCCGAGAGGGCATGAAATTTGGTAAATTATGATAGCCCCGAGAGGGCATGAAAATTGTTTATTGCAAATATGGTTTGGTATGGCAAGTCTCCATTTTAGAACACATCTTCACCCTATGTTTATGGTTCCATCTATGAAGCCATTGTGAAATAGTCTTGGGGGGAAATTTTTCAAGTTTGAAATGTAATGTTTATGCATTGAAAGATTGTATGTGTATCCCAGTTTGAGCCTTGTTCCCTAGCACGGGGGTGGTCTCTTTGAGGCCTATGGTTGGGTGGAAAGCACCCATGGTCCTTGTTATTTTGTTGTGTTGCATATGCAGATTTGTGTCCAAGGGAGCAATGGAAATGACTTGGAATGATCATCTTGCAGATTGATGTTGGATGAGAAAACTTGACATTGTGCCCTCATTTGTGAAGGAGGATTCACCAGCTTGTTCATGTTCTCAACGATCATGTTGGACAATGTTCATGCTACTCATTGTCCATATCTTTCAATGTCCATGTTCCTTATGATTTTGAAAAGTCCCTTATGTTGCCCCATTGTGATGGAAGGAGATTGTATCACTGTTACCTAATGGATGTGTAGAAGAAAATATTGATAAGGTTGTATATGCATGTTTCATTTGGAGTTTATATTGTTATGAAAGCATTGGTACGAGTCATAGATTTTCTTTGACATCATTGTTATCATTTGAAAATGTGAAAGAAAGTTTTCTCCTTGTGATATTGTAAATGACTAGTTGATAATAACAATCCATAGATGTTATGTGATACCATTGATTGTATAAATTTAAAACTTAGTAGATTGCTTACAATCTTGTTGTGCACTCAATAATTTGGTGAGGAAGCAATGTTGATAGATAATGAGGATATAGTAATATACTAATTGTCACATTAATATATATTGTAATGATTAATGAATGTGTGTACATTGGTAATGAGGATAATAAGTAATTCTGATCCCCTTCCCTTACATGCTAGAATCACGACCTAGTCCATATGATACAACTGACAGACCCTAATAGAATATTAGTATCAGAGGCTTGTTAGGATATGAATTACCTCACTAATTTATGAGTGTTTTATCTTGAACTTTCTCGTTTGACTCGTGACGCTAACTTGAACTAGACTGTCATCCAATCTATTTGAAAACCACCTGTGACTAAAATGTTAACACCTTCACACTATTCACATGAGTCTTGAACTCCTATTCAATGATAACCTTGTTTTACAATATGTAATTTCTTATGCAACTTCATAAGCTAAAAAAAAAAAAAAATTTGTTGTGTTTTTACTAGTAAAATTTAGGGCATGACACATGATCCACGATAAATTGAACAATACTAGATACTAAATTAATATGTATATCATTGTGCACGTAAATGATAAAAATATATATCAAAATTACATGTATCCATAGACAAAATTTTACACAAATATATATCAAAGATCATGTATCCATAGACAAAGTACTCAAATATATATATATCAAAATACATAGATCCATATACAAAATGTGGCTGATCCTGCCATCAGAATGTGTATAATATCAATGTTTCTATATACAATGTGGCATATGCCATCTCAAAATGTCTCATGATGCATCCTATGAAAACTATACTATCCTAGGGTGCTGGTGGATGATCAAAATGCAGCCTCTTCACTGCACTAGGTGGATCGGATGCCTCCTACATAAACAAAAAAGGAAAACCCAAAGTTAGACTACTAAATTTATATGATTCTACATATCTAACATTGAATTACTCAAATGCATAATGATCTTTTCCATATTGGAGATTAATACTATCAAAATTTCATAATAAATACCTCTCTCGTCGACCTCCTGCGCCAGTCAGGAGTCCTCTCGTATGCCCTCGGCAATGCTGGTACCTCTGTGATTGTGGGCTGTATATGTTCAAATACCTTTGTCAGATGAATCTACAATTTAAACTATAACATTATAATTCATAGCATGCTAAATTTATAACATATTTAATCATGAATTCAAACTACAACTTACTATTGTAGGCTCCTCCTCAGGAGTGAGTGGCCGCATCATCAAATCTACATAACTGTCCCGTCGAACCTCATGTGCACTAGGAGTCTCCTATGAGATACAAAATAGTAGTTGTTAATATCCCAGAAATTAGTTTTGAATTTATTTATGAAGATAAGTGATGCAAGAGCATCCCATGCTCATCAGGGGAACATTGAAGATCCAAGGCATTACAGAGGTCATGGAACATCTCTTGAAGTCAATTGGGCAATCCTTGCACCAATTATGGCTCATGGAAGCATACAAAGTTATAATGTTGGACTCATATGTGGAAGAAAGTTGTAATTGGGCATGAGATAGGATTTTAGGATTTCATATGGTAGATGTGTCATTTGATAGGTTCATGTAGGTTGTCATGATCATATCTTGTCATTAGACAAGTCAAAACGTTCTAGAATTGAGTTTTGGGGTTTGAACAAGTAGGCCCTAGTTTTTAAGCCATTTTAAGGAGGGTTTTGAAGTTTGGGTGTTTAGGAGTGTGACCAAGACCTATAATCTTGAAAATCCTTAGTGTGTTGGTCCCTTTTTTGAAGCCTTGGTGTGTCTAATTCCTCCTTGTGTGTCCTAGAGTTGAAAGGTACATAAGTGATGTCCAGAGATTTCTTGGTGAGGAAAGAAAGATAATCAGTGAGTTGGCCCTTGGGAAGGAAGAAAACTTGTTGTGAAAATGCCTCCTAAAAATCAAATGGCTAGAGAACTTGAAGAATTGAGAGAAGAGTTGGCAAAAGAGAAAAGAGAGAGGAGAGAACTTGAAGCATCTAGAGTGAGGGAAGAAAGATAGATGAGAAGAGAGAGGCTGAAGCTTATTGCAAGGATAGAATCCTTAGAAAAGGAAAGGCAGGAACCTAGAGGAGAAGAGGTTAGAGGAAGAAATCATGGAGAGAACCATGAAGAAGAAGAGGTTGGTAATGCAAGGCAAGAGCATGAGACAACAGATGATCCTGAAGAAAAGAGATTTATGAGAATCATTAAGGCAGTACAAGGTAATGGTGGGAAGAACCATATTGATTTTCCAATATACCAGGGTAAAATGGATAGTGAAGAAGTGCTAGGGTGGATAGAGGCCCTTGAGAACTACTTTGATCTTGAAGACATAGAGGCAGATAAGAAGGTAAAAGTAGAAACAACAAGACTGAGAGGAACATCACTCACTTGGTGGACTATTGTTCAGAATGAGAGAGAGGAAAGGTGGTGCAGGGCACCTAACCTATGTGGCAGGGGGGAACAAGTATCTCTGTTGCCGGACACCTTGCCACTCCATGAAAGCGAGGATTCAAGTAGATTAGGAAGTTGGAATAAAGGTTTGGTCCATATTTTACAAGTTGGTCTATGTTTTGTAATAAAGGCACATGTAAGGCCCACAAGAATTTTGGTGTGGTTATAAACCAAGTGACTCCATGGGACCAAAAGGCCTTAGAATAGGGTATTTAGAGTCTAAACAGTATTAGCAAAAAGTGGTTGTTTGTTTGTTTTATGGTTTGGAATGCCTATATTGTTGTTCCAACGGTCATGTAGACGTTTATATATGTCATATGTGATCTCAGTTGAAAGTAGGAGATCAAAGTGTACGGTGGTTTGGAGAAAAAATAATAAAAACTTCAATTTTCTGGAAATTTACTTAGTTGCATTTAATAAATCCATATGACCA
Source organism: Cupressus sempervirens (assembly GCA_028749045.1). NCBI lineage: Eukaryota > Viridiplantae > Streptophyta > Pinopsida > Cupressales > Cupressaceae > Cupressus > Cupressus sempervirens. The sequence goes on from CM053793.1 coordinate 221,312,038, forward strand.
ATCTTGAGTCAATGGAATAGTTTAGAAAGTTAGGGAATGCATAAAAACTATAGTTTGAAATTTGAATTTCAAATTCAAACAGTCATATTAGTTTTGGAGGGAAAGTAGTAATTTGGTATTTGTTTGATTAAATAAACCTTTGTAACCAACTTGGTCAGTTGGACAGGTGCATATAAGCCTATTTAAGTTGTAATGAACATATGCAAGACATGAATCATTATTGGTACAGAAAAAATCATAGAAATTGTATAGAACAACAATCATACTTTCCTCTACATCAATTAAAAAAATAAAAAATAAATGATACTTATACATACAATGGGGCTCTCTGTGCGAATGAAAATCCCTGATGATCTAGGACACCGAATCTGTACAGGCTCATTGCCAGTAGCCACACCCTATATACAATAAATAATGTAATTAAATGAGATTACCACAAAAATTTTACAAGAATGCATCAATATTTAATCAATTAGAAAACATCTAATTACCTTTCCTTTGTCAATGCATGCTGGCTCACCCCCTGCACTTTGTCCCCCTGGGGCAGGTGGTATCTACAAGATAAAAGAAAGATTAGCAACCATATATGCTACAATATCAAATAGAAAAAAGAAATGTGAACACAACATAATGTACCATAGATTTCTCAAGGCCAAATGAAATGGCCGAGAGTGTAGCATCATCTATTTGTTTGAGCTCCTCCTCGATCATCAACTAAACATGAATGAAGATCACATACATGTAAAAGTCAGTATGGCTTAAAAATTAAAATTACTCTATTATAAAAATTAACTTTAAATCACATATGTCATAACAAAAATATGTATACACATACCGACACCGAAGGAGTCCATGCCTCTACATTACCCTCCTCTCTCGCATCAGGTTCTGTAGCCTCTGCATGTGCGTCTGGTGTATCCTCGTCTAATACAAAATGATACTCAGGAAGATCACCTATGGGACCCAAGAAAATATTCTTGCATGTAATGCAAGTGTGAGGCACACAAACGTCTGATGAGCTAGCCGATGATGAACTGGAACCAACATCATCAACACGAGGAGGCAAGACTGACCTAGCCTAAGATATCATTAGGCTACTCAGCCTATGAATGGCTCTAATGGTCTGAGAGCTAGCCTCTGCCATAATATCTGGATGCTACACTCGAGGAGGGGGGGAGATATCGAGGGGGGGGGGGGGGGGGGACAAAAGTGCCAAGTTTCTTCCGCTGGGAAGAGGGTCTATCCTGAGGAGCTCCTAGTCCTAAGCCCATGTTGGGCTTCATGCTCCAATAGTTCACTTTAAGTTTCAACACAAATTCTGCATATAATTTTTTAAGGAAATAAAATGGTATGTCTAAATTGCCATGTGGAGGGATATCAAAGACCATCCACCAACGGTCCCAAAAATTTGCACGTATGGCATCATTTGTGCACCATTAAATCGATAGTTTGGTTTTTTTTGGGTCAACTGGTATACCTATTTTTGGGTTAGCAAAAAGGCTTGCCAAATCATCTTTGGTTATGTTGAGGGTCGCGACCTCATCATAATCCAAACCATCATCAAACATCTGGTGCATTTCATCACGCCAACGAAGAGAGGCATTTTGTTGGTTTGTAAGAGTTTTGATGTTATCCACTATAGTGTTTAACGTGGATAACATAGGAGCCAGTGCAGGTACATTATTGTATGTTCTATGCAAACCTCTCAACTCAGTGAGATTTTCATTTATCAAATCCTTGATTCGAGGAGGGTTTTGAGGAGGTAGAGGATCATTTGGTGGACGGTTTTGTGGGGATACTAGATCGTTTGGTGGTGGGTTGCGAGGAATATTATTCCCTGCCTCAGTGTCATCATTTTGATCAGCCATTCCTATTGAATTGCAAAACGTAATATATATTAAAAAAATCTAAATTTTAACCATTTTTGTCAAAAAAACCCTAGATTCAACTAAAACAAACAAAATCTTGTTAAAATCTATTAAATTTAGGTTAAAAATGAGTCAGGGGGGGGGGGGGGGAACATACCTGATATCTGATATCTGATTTGCTATCTGATATCCGATTTATTATCTGATATCCGATCTGACTGGCCCAAATTCGCGTGAAAATAAGGGCCGCGGGTTTGTGATGTTGTGTTTAATCCATGCCCAGGTATTGGATATCCGATATTATATCGGATATCCGATATTATAATATATATAATATAACATATATATTACATTTTATATATTTTTATATTATATTTTATATTTATTATATTAATTTACTATATATTATAATATAAAATATTATTATTATACTATATTATTATAATTTATAATATATTATACTTTTTAATTATATATTATATTATAAGATATTACTTTTTATTATTATATTATATTATATATATATATTATATTACATTACTATATATTATAATATATGAAATATTATATTATATTATTATAATATAATATGTTATTATAATATTATTATTATAGTATAATATTATACGATTATAATATAATAATAATAATATTATTATATTATAGTATAATAATTATTATAATAATAATATTATTATATTATAGTATAATAATAATTATAATAATATTATTATATTATAGTATAATAATTATTATAATAATAATATTAAACAATAATAATATTATTATAATATAATAGTATGATATATTATTTAATATTATTATTATTATTTTATATCAATAATAATAATATTAAATAATATATCATAGTATTATATGATTTTAATTATTAGTCAGACATTGGATTTAAAATCGGATATCCGATATCAAATCGGATATCCGATATGATATCGGATATCTGATATGATCTAATAAGGCTCGGCTTAACCTTCCAGGTTTGGTTCCTGGATAGGTAAAAAAAAGTCAGAGCAGATTTTGAAGTGCTTTTAGGCGTCTTCAAACTCTTTTTTTTTCACATCGCCACTTTTTGGCACACCATGATCCTGCACATACCCAGTAGCCAATGATTTCTATTCTGCAACTTAATCTTAACTTTTCCCTTTCCAACAATTTGATAGGGTTCATTATCCCCAAATAGACAAGCCCAAAATCCCCTTGGACATAATCAATGAAATGACCTCTATGAGGTGTAGCATGAAACGAAGCAACAAAAGATAAAACCCATGAATCATTAATACTTTCTAAAGACAGAAGCAAAGCATCCTATTTAGATTTGTTACTTACCACATTTGCCTCCTTGTTCCCTTCTGGTTTATCTCCTTCATTGTTCTTTTGAGTGCAACAATATTTCTTCTTATGCTCTAGTTTCCCACATTACCAGCAATCTCCTGGTACTCTAGATTGAGATCCTTTCCCCTATGACTTTCCTCTTTATTTCTTATGATTTTTGGAATTATTTACTCTCTTGGTCGTTCTTCCTTTGCTTTATGCATTCAAAGCACTTCTTGATGTAGATCCACTTGAGGTTTTCCTATGAGTTTCCTCACTCAAAATAACACCAATCACATCATCAAATTTTAGGGTATTAGATCCAAAAAAATTTTTACTTACAACCATTACCAAGCCATTCCAGCTTTTAAGCAAAGAACACAAAATTAAGAGAGCCCTAATTTCTTCATAAAAATTAATTCCCATAGAAGATAATTGACTTGTAACAATATTAAACACATTTAAATGATCTACAATAGGTCCACATTTTACCATCTTCATATCAAATAAATGCTTGATGAGAAATACTTTAGTTGAACTAGAGGACTTTTCATACAATTTTGCTAGGGTTTCCATCAGCTCTTCTATCATCTTTGCTTTTGTAATACTAGATGTCAGTGATGGTGCTAGGCATAATCAAATGCTTCCAAGTTCCTTTCTATCTAAAATCTCCCAATCCTCATTTGTCCTAGTTCAATGGTTCTTAGTTTTTCCTTCTAATGGCTTCCATAAATCCTTTTGATAAAGATAGTCCTCCATTTGCATCTTCCATAAGTGAAAGTTCTACCCATTAAACTTTTCAACCCTCAGCTTACCCTCATCTGCCATCACTCTCACTCAATTGTGAGACTTTCCAATAGAGGATAACTAAAAAAAAAACCTTGCTTTGATACCACTTGTTTAGATTAACCTCAAACAAAAATAACAATTACATGTAAATATAAACAATATCATAAAATAATAAATCACATAGAAGAGAACACAAGACAAAAAGATTTAATGTGGTTCAACCAAAACTTGGGCTAAATCCACCAAATAGCAAGTCCAATATTATTACAATCTAGTGATTACAACTTGATTACAATATGTAATCCTTATAGCTCAATACTGTTGCAAGAAGCAATTTTCACATCACAAATAATAAAAAAACCCTAACTCTAAGCTCTTTTATACAAGCATTTTTACCACTTTAGGGTTATAACTAATAATTATATGTCAGCCCAAAAATCCCAATAAAATAGGGCCTAAAAATCTTGAGCCCTAAATAATTATGAAGTATGTACAGTACTTCCCTAATCAGTCACCAAAAACTAACATAGAATATGCAATCTTAAAGCCTTATTTTCTTATGATATTCCAAGTGATAAATTTATTCTAATAAAAGAACCTATCAGATTGAATTATTCTATTACTCTTTACTAATAAAAGAACCTTTCATTTAATCTTTAAGGATCAAAAGATAACAAAAATATGATGATAGTGCTAAAACCCTTATAAGACACATTGAAGAAAGATATAAGGCTAAGTACTCAAAAGGTTTGGTCCCTAGTCTCTTATAAATCAATGAAAAGAAAATAAAGTGATCAATTTAATAATTTACTAATAGGAGCAACAAGAGGCTAGGTCAATTAGTTATCGAGGTATTAATAGTAGTAATAGTACTAACTACACATACTATACTATACAGAGGAAGACTATATTATGATCATAAATAATAACTAGGCTTAAGCATATTCATGCCCATTATATGACCATGCAATAGAAAATCCAAATAATCCTTTATCAATCTTAGCTAAATTCCCATAAACTCCTTTATTTTGGAGAAGGAAGAAAGGGAAAAAGAAATGGAAGTGTCTTGTATACATAGTGTACTACAAGTGGCTTGCATACAACCACATTAGTGGCCAGCTAGAATAGCATGAGGTTACATCACTAAGAAACTATGACATGTGTATACTAAATGTTGAGTTTCTAAACTAAGTACTCCAAAATCATCCATTTCATACCTTCATCTAGACACAATGTATTTCTAATTTCTTTCTACTCACATGCCCATTTCATTTCATATGATCATCTAAAAATTATTTAACATGTCATGTTTATTTATCTCATTATCATTTTAATTATTATCTTAATCAAATGATATCATTATATTTACATTATATTATATTTATATTTATCATCTTTATATTATATATTATAGTTTTATATTGGCTATATTAGTTATTATGTAAGTGGAAACACCAAAAAAATGGATTTGATTGATGTAGATCTCTAATTATCTATCCATTATTTTCCATTATTTCCATGTGTGCAAGGGATTTGGGAGAAGAAATAGAGTGATTTGTCAAACTATATTTTACTTTCTCTATACACTATTATGTAAAGGACAAATGTGGCATGCATACATCCTATATCTACAATGTCATCCTTGACCTCTGTGAGTATCTAATGTAGTGATCTTGTAGAGTTACAAAATCAACCATGAAAATCAATAGAGTGGATACCTTACCTAATGATGGATGTGTGCCAATTATCTAACATGTTCTTTTTGATGTTCATCAATCAATATACAAGCTAAAAATAAATACAATGGAATGGAGGAGATTAGGAAGAAAGAACATACCTTAGGCATATCAAGGGGTTGAAACATAATTGTATGGTATTAAAAACTATTGAGATGTTGTTTTTCTCGATGTTGAATGACAAGAATCCTTTCAAATTCCTCTCTTGAAAAGCTAATCAAGGATTAATTGCAAGGTTTTAGATGATCTTGCAACCTACTGACATCTGCTCAATTGATCATAAATTTGTATGTTCATGAAGAGGCCTTTGCTGGTTGTAAATTTTTTTGGATTAGATATTTCATCTATTGTTATTTGAAAAAGTAACTAGAAAAAGGTATATACTTTTGGTATTTTCTATTTTATGATGAATGCAATTTATCAATGCAACTATATGAGTTCCTATTTTAACAAAGTGTTAGAAAAGAAAATTAAAAAGATAGAGTAATGAGAAATTTAAGCAAATAATTTGAAAGGGGAATTTCTAATGGACATTAACCATGGTAACAACATGTCTACGAGTTAAATCATTGAAAATATTGGGTAGGAAACAAATGAAAATAAGATCAACACTTCCTCAATTCCACTAATGTAATCATCAATGGGAATTCAATAATAACTGAAAAATGTTTCACTTCTCATCAAATCGCAAGGCCATAGAAAGTGTGTTCAAATGAGACAAGAAGCTATGCAAGAACAATGGGTGATCCTTTCTCCAATTTGTTACATCAAAAAAATTCATCAACATGTAGCAAACACCATAACTAAAAGGTTGCACAATCATAACAACATAATAAAACCATTGGCTCCATTATAATTGATGAACATGGATTCACAAAAATAACACACTCTAGCAAGAATAACTACACTCAAAATGAGATCACCAATAACATATATGATTACATCAAAATAACAGCCTAGAGTATATATTACATCCATGTATTTATAAGAAATCATATCATCTTTTTGTGTTGAGAGTGAGAGCTCTTAAAATGCAAACACATGCTAAAAAATAATAAAACAAATGTAATTATATACAAACTGACTCTCTAAATGGTGCTTAGTAGACCCTTGTTTATATCAATTAATGGGTGTATGAGCCTTTATATAAATTAAAAACAATAAAAGAAGAAGAATATAATAAGAAAAAAGCTTTAAGATGATCTAGGAGTCTCTAGAAGCTCTAAAAATGGAAGCTTAGCCTTCTCTAGGTGTTTCTAGGAGTTTAACTACAGTCAAAATGCATTTATGGTGCATAGAAAGCTCTAAATTAGGAATTGAAAGTTAATTGACAGTGGACTACTTCTTCTTCAAAACCATTGGTGCACCTCTATGAATAGCACACCTATGCACCTATACGCCTGCGCACATGCACACCTATGCACCTTGATGATAGGTTCAAAAAATGCAAAACTTTCGCAAGTGTCAAAATTTTTTTTCTAGCATTTGGGTTTTCTTCCCCTTTATACCAAAATGATGTCTAGATATTTTCTCTTTACCTATTATTTCCATCGTTTTGAAAGTTTCTAGAAAATACAAAGCTCCATATTTATCCTTTACTAATTGCTAATAGTTGTTAACTCCTTTTCTGGTTGTCGCAAAATCCTCAAGTTTAGTGTTAACTCCAACAATACCTCTTCAGTCTTTAATGCTTGCTTGATATATTCATCTGATGAAGCATCTTACAAAATTCCTCAAAGTTTTTGGACCATTGATTGTAATGTATTGAGTTTAGTCTTTGACTCATCTTCAAAAATCTCAATGAAAGTAGCATTATAGTACCTTTCTATTTCCAAAAATTTCTCTTGAGTTTGGTCTTTTATTTTCCAAATATCTTCATGTATACCCTCCATAACTTTGTTGCTGAAAGATATCTTTTCAATCTAATTGTTGAGCTTATCAAGCTCCTCAATAGTGAATACTTCCACAAGTGTGATAAATTTAGCCTTTTAATGATTGGAGCACCTGAAGATCTTTAGCCCAAGTATGTACTATTAGAAATAATAGTCCACAAAGATAGTTGGGGAGGGTGGGCGGGTGAATTAGTTATCCAACTAAAACATTAATCAACTTAATTAATCTTAACCATGTAACCAAAGAAAACAACAAACATAACAAGATGTACATACACAATTACACCAAATTTGTTAACTAGGGAAACCCTTGATCAAAGGGAAAACCCCAGTGGGAATGATGCCCACAAAGATATACTATATATATATATATATACCTTGTTAGAGTATGGACCTACTAGAAGTCTATAAACACATTTAGTACATAAGAGCCCCTGTTAGGAGACTTTTAATCCTTATTAGAAGATTCCAACGCTATTAGAAGTTGTAGAAGCTAGTAGAACTCACTATCCAAATAGCTTCTCGGGAAAGACCACTGAACTTCACTATTCAACTGATCTCTCAACTATTCCTTATAAAATAATTATTCTTATTTTTCTTTATCCTCTTTACTCTATCCTATCAACTAGACCAATCACTATTAGACCTTGTAGACTAGGTCACAAACCTTGGATCCAAATATCAAACCTCAGATCTCAAAATAAGACCTCGGCAATGAAGTTTTCTCCAATTTCACTCTACTCTACTTATCTTTGCATATCAACCTAATTACTTAGTGTTCATATTTTTTCTCCTCTTTTCACTCTTCTTTCTTTCTTGTATAACAAAGGAAAATGTCCTTCCTTTATACAGAGTTCATAAAACAATTCCCTTGAGTCAACTATTACATCTTCTCAATTAATTATTATAGGACATCATTAGGAACACATTTTAATTAGTGATAACATCAATATGTCACCTTTTAACTTGAATAAATTTTTGTATGTGTAATATTATGATGAGAGAGGTTAGCCACATCATCTCTAGCAACTCTACTAAGAGATATAACAAGTTTACCAGAACATGCTTCTGTAAACTCTATCTTTGAACAGTCTTCACCAAAGCTTGCATAACTTCTTCCAGAATTAATATTTTTTGCACTGAAGGTTAGATGAATATACTAGACACTTATTAGTATCTCCCATTAACCTTGCTAGTGAAAAATACTCAATGATCTATCAGTACCAACTTAATCTTTACTATTGTTCTTCTGTCAAATACAACAAAAAATTTCTATGTTGACATTAATGAAAAACATAGTCATGAATGTAACATATCATCACAATAATGATCTAATCATGTTTCTACAATACTCTATCATAGGAATATCATCAAAATTCATGCTTCCAACAATCTCCCCATTTTGTATTGAAGGCAACATACATGAAAAACATCTAGTTCCAAAAAAACCAACTGTTAAAGATTGTTATCCTTTCTTTTCAAATGCTCTTCATCAATCATACTGGCTTCTTATTACTAACTCAATTGTTCACATGCTTCTCCCATGTATCAAAATGTTTTTCATGCTATAATCTCTCCCCCATTGACATCATTGATAAAGGTTTCAACAACCATCTATCATTTCATCCTATCAATCTTCTTCAACAATTGTCTTTGACCTGCTCAAGTGCTAAAATAAATTGTTCAAAACATCTATCAAGAGTCCTAGATGACTCTGTCCATTATAGATACTCCCTCATATAGAAAGCATCAACATTTAATCTAGACAAACAATAGTGCTCTATACCATTGGACTGATGCACTCTTGTATCATCTACTCTAATGTAGGTAGGGGCATAACCCCTATCATAACTCTCAAATATTCAAAAGTCTCTTTAGGAAGAGGCTTAGTGAAAATATCGGCAATCTTCTTTTTGATGCTTACATACTCCAATCTAATTTTCTTTTCTGCATCTCTCTCTCAACATGTGATATTTGATAGAAATGTACTTAGTCTTGGTCAAAAAGTGGTCATTTTTTAGAGAAAAAGGTGGGCATTTTTTGACCGTGGGTTGTGGGCAGGGGATTGTTGGGTGGGTAGAATTTTAAGTGGGAATATATGCCCTAGAAGAAGGAAGGAAAAAGAATTTTAGGGGGGGAGGGAATGCAATATACTAGATTCTTAGACATATTCAACATGCTTGTGTTATCACAATGCATGACAATAGGTTCACTAAATTCTATCCTTATATCCTTCGACATCTACTTAATCCAAACAATTTGACTATAATTTTTTGTTGCTATAACATATTCTGCCTCTACTATACTTTGTGAGATATAATCATGCTTCTTGCTTAACCAAGAAACCAATCTTCCTCCAAGAAAGAATGCTCCACTAGTGGTGCTCTTTCTATCATCCATACTACTCACCTAATCAACATTAGGATAAGCATATAAAGTGAAATCATTAGATCTGTCATACCAAAATCCAAACTTTGAAGTTCCCCTTAGATATCTAAATATCCTCTTAATTTCTGCATAATGTGCTTCTTTGGGGTTAGATTGAAATCTTGCAACAATTCCAACTACATTTTCTATATCTAGCCTTGTGTGAGTCAGATATTGCAATCCTCCAATCATAGATCTGTACATTTTCTACTCAACAATAGGTGTCTCATCCTTTGTAGATAACTTGTATCTAGTTATCATAGGTCTTCCAACTAGTTTATATGTTTCCAAACCAAACCTTTTCAATAGATCTTTCAAATACTTAATCTGAAAAATAAAAATTCCTTCTTTATCTTGCACAATCTACAATCCTAGGAAGTATTTCATTTCCCTTATCATGCTCATTTCAAATTCCTTCATTTCTTTTGCAAACTTGTCACTCTCACTATCATCTCCTCCAAATATGAAATCATCAACAAATATTACCAAAATTAACAATCCATCACCTAATTCTTTCAAGTATAGATTACTATTTTCCATACCATTGCTAAATCCAAGTTTTGTCAAATGCTTGTCCAACCTCGCATACTAGGTTCTGGGTGCTTATTTTAAGCCATACAATGCTTTCTTCAATCTGCATACCATTTCCTTGTCATTTTTTAAAGGAAAGACTTTAGGCTATTTTATGTATACCTCTTCTCCAAGTTCTCCATTTAGAAATGCTAACTTGACATCCATCTGATATACTTTGAATTTTTATTTTTTGCATAGACTAAGAATAAAATACTTTCCATAGGAGCATAGGTTTCTTCATAGTCTATTCCTTCTTGCTATGAGCAATTCTTACATACCAATCTTGTTTTGTTCCTTACAATGTCACCTTGTTCATTCATCTTGTTCCTGAATATCCATTTTGTTCCTATCACATTCTTGTCTGCTAATTTAGGGGTTGATTCCCATGTCTCATTCTTCACTATCTGATCCAATTCTTCTTTCATAGCTTTCTTCCAATAGTCATTTTTGCATGCCTCATCTACATTCTTTAGTTCTACTTGAGATATCAAACATAGTTCTTCATTGATTCTACTTCTTGTCATCACACCTTTATCTTTGTTGCTGATGATCTTCTCTAGTGGATGATTCTTTGTCATATTCTTACCAAAAAAAGGAGTTTTTATCTCAACTCTTGGCTCTGTTCTAGGTTTCAAACTTTTTTCTTGCCTTATCTCACCTTCATTCTACAAATCATTTTTAGTCTCAAAGAATACTTCATCATTCTTTCTATCAATTCTAGAATTATCTTCTTCTTCACAATCATCAATAATAGTTACCAAGGCTATCTCTTCTAATACTTCCTCTTTCTTAACCAATTTAAGATCACTATCCTTATCATCACAATCATTCAAGAATCTTTCCATACTAGCTTTAAATTATTTATCTTCATCAAAAAGTGAACTCTTTCTAGTCTTTCTTACTCTCTTAGGGATTGTAGATGAAAAATGACCAAACTCATTACATGTTCAACAAGAAATTTTTTGCTTACCTTGTTTCTCTCTTTTCATAAGTAGATCAATACCTTCTTTGATCTTCGTGTCTTCTTTAGATTTGGATCTATCTTTTCTTGTGCTTCTATCCAGAAACTCAATGCTTAATTCTGTACATAATTTTGATCTCTCACCAAGAAGCTCCATCTTTTGGGTGTCAAAATTTCCTCCATCAAACTTAGGACCATTCTTTCTAAAATAACTTGCCACTGATACCAATTGTAAGAAATAATAGTTGACCAAGATAACTGAGAGGGGGGGGGAGCAGGTTGAATCAGTTATCCAACTAAAACATTTATCAACCTTAATTAATCTTAACCATGCAACCAAACCAAACAACAACCATAACAAGATTCAAAAAAATAATTACAATAGATTTGTTAACTAGGGAAACCCTTGATCAGAGGGAAGACCTCAGTGGGAATGATGTCCAAAAAGATATACTGATATATATTCCTTGTTAGAGGATGGACCCTACTAGGAGTCTATAACAAATTTAGTACATAAGGGTCCCTATTAGGAGACTCTGAATCCTTGTTAGAAGATTCCAAGCCTAGTTGGAGTTGTGCTAGCCCTATTAGGAGTTATGCCAACCCTGTTAGGAGTTATAGGAGGTAGAAGGTATGATTTTCCAAATAGCTTCTGGGGCAAGACCACTGAACTTCACTATCCAATTGATCCCTCAACTATTCCTTGTAGAATAATTATTTGTACTATGATTTATCCTCTTTACTCTATCTTGTCAACCAGACCAATCATTGTCAGACCTTATAGACTAGGTTACAAACCTTGTACCCAAATATCAAACCTTAGATCTCAAATTAAAACCTCGACAATGAAGTTTTCTCCAACTTCACTATGCTCTTCTTATGTTCACATATCAACCTAATTACTCAGCATTCATATATTTTCTCCTCTTTTCACTCTTCTTTCTTGCTTTTATAACAAAGAAAAATGTCCATCCTTTATACCAAGTCCATAAAAAAAATTCCTTGAGTTAGATATCACACCTTTTCAATTAATTATTATAGGACCTCATTAAGAACATATTTTACTTAGTGATAACATCAATTTTTCACCTTGTAACTTGAATAACTTTCCATACATGTAATATTATGAAGAAAAAGATTAGCCACATCATCTCCAACATGTTTTCTACATACCTTTAACCTTGCTTCTCAAAATAACAACTTTGCTAAGAGATATAACAAGTTACCCATAGCATGCTTCTGTAAACTCTATCTCTAAATAGTCTTCACCAAATCTTGCATAACTTCTTCTAGACTTAATATTTTTTGCACCCAAGGTTAGATGCATATACTAGACACTTATTAGTATCTCCCATTAACCTCTCTAGTGAAAATACCCAATGATTTGTCCATACCAACTTAATCTTTACTGTTGTTCTTCTGTCAGATACAACAAAAGACTGCTATGTTGACATCAATGGAAAACATAATCATGAATGTAACATATCATCATGATAGTGATATAATCATATTTATACAATACTCCCTCATAGGAATATCATCAGAATTTATGCTTCCAACATGTACCTCATTCGTCAATCCAATATCCTGGTTCACTATAGATACCAGCTTATCCACACTTGACTGAATATGGTGCAATAGGTTCAAGTTTCCTTGTGTTATTTGTACACCTCTCTACTCAAATTTTTTATTTCATTATTGACATGCTCTAAAAAATGAATCTAATTGTACAATTCCCCTTTCTTCCCTCTTTAATGTTGTAGCAAGAGTGATCTTTGGATTATCTAGATTGACTAGGCCCACAACTCCATGGAAATAGCCTTTCAAAAGCTCATTCTATTTCCATAGTACTATCAATTTGGACTCATCTCTATCCATGTGTTTGAACACCTCTTTCATCCCTGTAGTGAGCATCACTTTAGTAGTGTCTACCATGGGTCTACCCAACATGACCCCCTTTATTTGATAGTCCTTAGGAGTTAATTGTTCAATTTCAACATGTGGAGGAGGAATGATTATGTGCACAAGAAAGTCCTGATCTTGGTTCTTCATTATGAAGGCTAGTGTTCATGCATCACCCATGGGTGCCTCAGGCTTCTTGATTGATTTTACCAGCTCTCTCATTCCATCCTTGGTAGTTAAATCCAGCTACTTATTTTGTCAAAACATAACCTCCTTCTTCAACTATATCCATGTGATTCCCATTTGAGACATGTACTTGATTGAAGAGGTGGTTTCCACTATAGGCCCCTTTCCCTTATTAGTCCTCTCTAGAGTCTTCTCCCATTGAGAAAGGTCACTAGTTAGAGTCTTTGTATTTTCTTGGGATAAGATCATAGCCTCTATATTGCAAGGATTTTGCTGAGGCTCTTCAAGTATTTTCCCTTCCTTTGATACTTCATCAACTTGTAGTAATTGGGGCTCAACTTCCTCCTTTACTTGTTCTTCTATTTTTGTTGCTTAAGGAAGTGGTGTTACTAAGCCTTTATCAAGGAATGATAAGTTCTGAGATGGCGGTGGTGGAATACCCAAAGGTCCTTCAGGTAAGGGTGGCAATTATTTCTAGTCCTCTCCAAGGGATTCACTCATGGGAGTGTCTCTTATCTTCTCTCCCACCATCTTAGTACCTACTGACATGAAATTAAATTTATAGAGGTCAAAGACGTCCATTTCTTGCCACTCCATATTAACTATCCATTGCTACTACTCATCTTCTAATGTTGAAACATGAATAGGTTCTTTCAAAGTAGATGGAGGTGTCATATTTGAACTTCTTCTTCTTTCATCTTCCATTTCCCTAGGTGAGAAAGTCCTTTGACTCAAGGGGATATTAAATTTTCTACCCCTCTTCTTCTTCAGCTTCAACTTCTATGATTGTTTATGGGACTTGAGGAGTTGGAGTAGTTTTCTTCTTTAATTCTCTCCTCCTTGTACCAGCCACTTGTGATTAAATTCTTTCTCTATTGGGAGCTTAGGGGGAGGCTTCTTCCTCTTTAGTAACTATGGTTGGTACCATTTTCTCTTCTTCTTCCTTCTCTTCTTCTTTCTCTTCCTCTATCATTTTAGCTTGCAATGACACTTGCTCTTGACTGGGTCCTTGAGCTTCTGGCTTAGCTTGAGGCTTAGCTTATGCATGTTGTAGCTATTATTGTCAAGGCACTTGAGTAGGAGCCATTATTTTCTTTTCCTTTTCAGGAGCTCTCTTCCTTTTAACATCCCTATCTACTTCAAAATTCTTAACATCCTATTGCTGTTGATGCATCATTTCAATCCTAATGGGAGATTGAGCCAAGAAGGTGGGTATTGGAACTTTTGTAGCTTTACCCTTCACATGGCATGTTGTGGCTTGGAGAGGAACAATCTAAGGAATTAGATCAAGTCTGAAAGGTTTCTTGATGCATTCCTTCATTAATTAAATGATGTACCTAGCTCTATGATTGATGTCTTCATTCTCCTCTCTTCTGATATTCACATTCATTATAGGCCTATCATAAATCTTGTCTCTATTGTATAGAGGATCCAAGATTTCTTTTCTATCCTTCTCGATAGCCTTAAGAGGGATCTTCATTTTGTATCACCTTTTCCACCAGATATAGAGTCATTCTACAATAATCCCTTATCCAGATATCATAGTCATCTATCATATTCATCCAATGATCCTCTAATGCATCCTCATGTACAAACTACTTCCCTACCAGATGTTGTACCATCCCTATGTTGTGAAGGTAGGGGTGAGGGGAGTTGTACTCTTCCAAAGGATATTGGTCCAACTTTGAATCAAAAGTGGAAATATCCTACTTTTTCTTGACTTCAAAATCACCAATTGTAATGGGGCATACCCATGTCTTCTTATGCTATTTCCTCACTCTGTCATATGCATAAGTGAGATGGCATACAATTTCTAGAAGGTTGAGCCTATCCAATGGATATCTTGTGAGATTATTTGTATTTTCAAGAGTTTCACCCATCCTAAGATATGTGAATGTCTTGAACTAGATATAATATGCACCAACCTCTGTGATCTTGGTTGATTCTTCTATTGACATCCTTTTAGCATAACCCCCCTCAATGAACTAGATGATTGTAAATATAAAGCCATCATTTACTACCCTATATTCCACACATTGTAGTGGGAGTTTCTTTTTCACCAATTGTGGATATACCACATAGAGCCAAGCATTAGGATTTTCCATGCTTCCCTTTTGTAATGTTCTGGGTAGTCAATAGTTCTATCCATTAGTAAATAAACCAAATATGATGCCATGTAGAAACTTGGGTCAGCTTTGATAGCTACCACTTGTTCATCCAAGTTATTTCTCAGAGTAGTGGCCTAGTCAATTTATATTCTTGCTATCCATATTGTTTCTATGAAATGGACCATTCAAGTTTGAAGATGTCCAACCATAGGGAGTCCCATTGATCTGATCAAAATCACAATTGCATAGCCAATATCATCCTTCATATATCCTCATGTCATATCCACTTTGCCAACTGTATGGTCTACTGGTGTTCTATTAATTAGGAAGGATGATTAGATTATCTCTCTAGCTTCCTTTTCATTCTCCCAGTACCATCTCTTAGCTCCATAAGAAATATGTAAATACTGATCTACCCTTGGGAGATGGAATACTTTCTTAATGTTTTGAGGTCAAAGGTTGAGAACTATTTCTCCTATAAAAATATTAATGACTTTTTCTTTAGACATATAATGTTCAGCCAAGGTCATTATCAATTCTAAGGACTAGACGAAGGTTAGATGTGAGGCTATGTTTACGAGGCCTGAACACTTAAGCACAAATACCATTGTGGACCATTCTTTAGGTTTATTATAGATTGTGAGGAAGGGATTTTAGTCTATATGTTTGAGCTCTATGTCTTTGATCTCCACATGCCCATCTTTTAATTGAAATTTTCTAGGCACTCCTTGGTATTTGAATGTCAATAGTTTTGGAGCTATCTTTCTCTTCCATTAAAGAGGATGATGACACCATCTTATCTACATAGGAAAGGAAATATTAGTTCAGAAAGCTAAAGTTTTACCAAAAAAAACCTTAATTAACCCTAACCATCAGAACCCAACCAATTCCCCCTTCAAGCCCTATTATGCAGTTTAGTGCACCTAGCACACCCTTACATGGGTAATAGTGCACTAAAATGGCTCCTATTTGGCTATTTATGCCTAGTTGCACACCTATGCATGTACACACCTTGGCAAGGTGCTCATGTGTGCATGTGCGTAGTTGGGCACATGCATAGTGCAAGTGCTTTATGTGGGGGGGGGGGGGGGATGCTTAAGTTTTTTTTTGTTTGAAAGCATAAGGGTGCACACATGAAGACGTTAGGTGTTTTTGCATTCACTTAGCTTTATGAAAGAAAAGAGCTACACATATGAGTACCCTTTCATTGACTTAGGTGTTGCATTTAGGGTTTGGTTAAGAAGGTGCACACCTACACATGCTAAGGAGGTGCACATGTCTGCACCTTCTTGTTACTTAGCTTTTATTCTTTAGGGTTCCTATTTTGTGTTTTAGGTTTGATAGAGGGTGTACACATGCACACCTTGAAGAGGAGCATTTGGTTGTGGTGAGTGCAGATGTGGAGTGGAAGAGTGTATGCCAAGGGAGTGTGAGGGTGTAAGAGTCTAGAGAGTACAGAGGGTATTGAGATGAAGGAGGGGGGTTTGGGGTCTAATATAGACATTGGGCCTCAGTGCACACCTCCACAGGTATGCACTCTCATAGTTGTGCACCCTCCAAAGGTATACACATGCACTAGTGTGCATCTCTAGAAGGAGATGAATGTGCAATTGCACACTAAGCACACCTGCACACCTTTAGAAGGTGCACATGTGTGCTAGTGTGCTCATGTGAACTTAAGAACTTTAAAAAAACACCAAGAAACTTCATTTTTTACTAGATTTGACACTCCATACTTCCTAGTCAGTGGATGAGGCTTGACCTAGACTCCTAGGGGAGCCCAAAAATGACCCAAACCCTAGACTAGGAATCTAGTAGATAGAAAAATTGGTTCTCATTTATAGGAGAAATGGTGTTTGTGTTGTGAGACCACAACAAATATCCCCAACAAAAGGAAGAAATGAAAAAGACATTTCTTCATCAGCAAACATTCTTCTATCATATGTCAAATGACAATTGAATTATGAACACTTCAAGTAGCTCTCAAGTTCCTTGATAGTCAAACCCTCATAATCTTTAATTTTCAAGCTCAATGTATCCACAATGCATTTATTTATTTTGACATTTCATAGTGCAATCTATCATGAGATTCTAGCAACTTGGAGACAATCTTTCACTCTGCTGGTCCATTCATTAGTAATCATCATAAAACCTTTGTATCAATCACTATCAGACTAGATGAGAGAACCCCTTTTGAGGGCTCTTGATAGGTTACAATTCTTTCATTTGGATCCTTAGTAATCTCTTTTGATTTTCTTTTCAAAGCTCACATGTTTCCATTTGATTCTTCTTTGAAGTCTTTATATATTTGATAGCCATTTTGAAGTGCATATCCTTTTGGTATGATTTACCTTAGAATATTTTGGAATCTTTAATTATAACACCATTTTAAAATTATTTCTTTCTTTTGTACCCTAACCATGCTTAGACTATGTGGTCAAGGAATTGGCATTATTTTTGAGTTCCTTTCTTTGATCTGATAACCCTTGTGTTCCTCTTTTATTGAACTTTTAGGTACCTCTCATGCCAAATAGTGATCTTTGAAGTTAGTTGAAGAAACCCTTTGTTTGAATTAGCGAGTAGGAATAATCCCTTGCTACCATCAACCTAGATTTGAAAATCACCAAGATAGTCAATCCTTATATTTGTAAAGTGTTGAGAGCTATCGATCTATGATTCTAATTTCAAGACTAAAATTCCTTTACAACTACAAGTCATATCCATCCTCAGTTGGTACAAGGAAAAAATTCATTAGAATTCTTTGACAAAGAAATACCTCTTCTCAAAAGTCAAGACCAAAATAAGTGCTATGTGGGATGCATCAAAAAGAGTCTTGATTGCACCTATTCCCCAGACTGACCTAACTTGTAAAGAAAATACACAACTAAAAGCAATAACACTTTCCAAAAAGTAGACACATAACTAAAATAAAAAATACTTGTAGAAAGTAAACACACAACTGAAAACATACACACTTGCAGAAAGTAACACACACACACACACACACACACACACACACACACACACATTTATAGATATTAAAACTACTATTAAGCCTCGAGGTAATGTTTTAGAAACTAGCCATGAACTAGAAATAGTACCAGTTCCCCTTGTAGAGAACTCAACCTAAAAGTATTATCTCCCAAAATCTCTACAATTTGATATAGGCCAATCTACAAATGTTGAAATTTAGTGTGACTGGCCAGTTTTTCTTTCACCCTATCCTATAGGAGAATAAGGTGAGATATCCTAAAATATTTTATTGTGGCCTGCTTGTCGAACCATCTTTTGATGATAGCCTAATGTTTCTCCATATGCTCTAGAGTTGTCATTCTTTTCTCATCTAATTCCAAGAGATTCATTAATCTGATATGAACTCTATCAATGTTCTCAGCATATCCCTTCATAACTTTCAACACTAGAATCCTAACATTAAGTGGGAACACTAGTTCTTGTTCATAGATGAGTATATATGGAGATGTCCCCAAATCATTTTAAATCCTAACTCTATCCATGCATAATGCATATTTCAGCTAAGTGTGCCAGTCTTTTGGATTATCCTTTAATAGTTTCTTTATCACTATTATCAAGTTCTTATTGGTGAATGTTGCCATTTTTTGTCTCCCGCCAAAAAATTCAAATTTGTATGCCCAACCTATCCAATGGCCACTTCCCAATTTAATATTATTTTAAATATCCCAGGGATATTGAAAATTAAATGCTAACCTTATAATTCTTCTTCCCTGTGCATGTTAGTGTTTCGATGAGCTCACAAGTCCCCAACGTCAGATCTTGGTAGATCGACGATAGGTGCTATGTCACTATTGAAAGATGCAAGGAGATTACCCATAGCAACATAACACCTTTTGTCCATGTGGTAGGTGGGTTAGCGATTCATAAATCAGAAAATCTATGCTTCTCGTCGTTAGCAACATAACGCCCAGTCAAAAAAAATACTGTAGCAACATCAAGTAGGTGTGGGTCCTACTTCCCTCGGTGGACCACAAATGAAGATTTGTTAGATAGTTGGCACATGGCTAGTTCTTATTGGTTGATACACTAATGGGATAGACCCATCTTGCTCACCGTTAGATTAAGGAACATCAACAGTGGGAATTATTTCGCTATGGGAAGTTGTGCGATATATACCCATAGTGACATAATGCCTTGGTGATGCATGTCCCAGGTGACATTACAACAGATGGTTGTAGACGTTTCAGAGTGCATGTTTTGATCACCATTAGATCTTTAAGGATCGAGGGCTAGTGCTTCCTCACATTATCAAGATGCGAAGACTTTAAGTAATGCAGGGAAGTAGTTTGGCAACACCTGTCTCAATTGATGTCATAGGCCCACCCTTCCCAAAAGTAACATTACAGCTCATCCTCTATGGAAGAATTTTAGGTGAGTTAGTGTATGATAAGGAGCATCTCATTGGTCAGTCTAGCTGACTTGGCTTACAATTTTATAGATCTCTGAGCCCTCACCGTCTGATGTGATCTGATCCACAGCTGATGCTTTCCCATGAAAACAAGGTGTAGGCAAGATAAATAATGCAGGAATATGCTTTGGTGACACATGTCTCTGCAAGACTAGTTTCCCTGTGGATTGCTAGTTGGACACTATGTGTTGCCTAGTGTGGTATGGATTTCCAGGTGTGCTGATGTGTTTTGTGGGCCCTAAAGGTTAAGGACAGAGCATAGTAATGTGACGAGTCTTCATGATAGTCAGATTAAGGAAGATCCATGGTAGGTGCTATCTCGCTATGAGAAAGTGCTTAGAGGATACGCATAATGACATAGCACCTAAGTGACATGTGTTGCAATGGGTCTAGTGCAGGCAGTAATAGTTAGCAGCTGATAGTTAACATGATCGTCGTAGTTGGAGTTTGAGAAGATGGTGCGGTTAGTTAGAGAAAGGCATGGTCAACTCAGGAGGACCCTGCAAGGTGGCAAAAGGAAATAAACTCATCAGTCTGCGTGGCTCATCCTAGTGCCAACGATAGGTTGACTCGCTGACTCTGCTGATTCATGCACCAAAAGTCATAAGAGGTTAGGTTTTCTGCGCGATTTGATATTTATGATTGATCCCAACCACCTTCAAATGAATGCTAAACAAGGGAGGAACACTCTACCCCACTTCATCCAACCTATCTACTTGGTCAAAGCATAGTTATGGCATCATTTCTATCTTCTCAAGGCATTATTTGACACAGAGGATCATATATTATTGCATCTAGATTTGTACCTAGATTAGATTTTCTTTTGGATCCCCATGATTGTTCTCTGCAAGACTTCAATGCAGTGGTTGTAGCGTAACTACAGTTAGAGGACATCTCAGTTATGCCTGCACTATAAAGGAAAATTTTGTAGATTTTGTTCAGGTTGGATCCTTCTCTGATTTTTCTCTATTGTTGCTCTGCAATTTTAGTGTAAAATTCCCCTGTGCCTCTGAACTGTATGATTTTCTACCTTATCTCCTTTAGCCATTAGTATGAAAGTGCAAGAACTCTTATCCTTCGCCATTCATTTGTGAAAGTCTGTAATCTACATGATAGTATCTCTTCTAGCCTGTGAATGATATATAAGTGAATCTTCTCTTTCCTTATGTCATTCATTTTGGTTTTTCTGATCTGCATGTGATTATTAGATTAAATCAAGTTTGAATGTGTATATCCTTAGTTTCATTCTGGTTCAATAGTGCATACATGGGTAGAGATTGCTCTGAACACTCTATTTTGGTACATCACCTCTTTAGATTAGATTAGGTAGATCTACTTTCATGCTCTCCTTTTCCCTTTTCCTCTCCAAGAGTAGTTAGGTGCATCCTAATAGTAAGAGGAAGTTGGCCTTCTCTAGAGACTCAACCTCACAGTTCAAGTCCCACAGCTTGGAGGTTGTTTCCATGTTTCACTAGGTTGTCCTCATGCATAGGCTTTGGACAAGGGTGCAAATCTAAGTGACAACAATTTTTGGCATGCTCGGCAAGACAAAAATGTTTCAAAACATTTCAAGTGTATTGGTGTCAAAAGGGAAGATTTCAAGATCAACACTGAAGAGATAGTATTGGCTTCGATGTTCAGGCCTTCAAGAGGTTCATTCTTCAAGTACTTGGTGACTTTGAGCTTCAAATACATATCTGGTTCTAGACCAAGGCTACAATAATTCATGCCCAAAGCTGAAACAAGGGTATCTTCTAGAGGTAAGTTTCAGTATCAAGAGCTTTCATTTTCAAGCTCTAGAAGGAGGAGGATTAGAATATCCTTATCACCAGTTAGGAGTGCAATAGTAACAAATATACCTACAAGATCTATTTCTACTCCTCTTGCTGTTAGATCTCATCCTAGACTACCATCAATACATATCAATAGATCACTTGTCTGTATGGCTTTTCCTAGAGCTCATACCTTTACCACCTTTAATGGTGGGAGCCCTCTCTTATTAGCCCAAAGAAATGACATACCAGTAGCTGCACTCAAAAGTATACTTGAGTTTACTAGTGAAACTTCTATCTCCCCCTCAGAACACATTCAAGAGATTGCAAATGTCTGCAATATCCATAGTATTATAGAGGATGATGTTGTAGTTAGACTCCTAGCCTCATCCTTGAAAGGAAAAGCACTACAATGGTATAGAGGTTTAGCTCATGGTTCTATAACAGATTGGGATGGATTAGGAGTAGGATTGTGCAAACATTTTAAGGATAAAAGTGACTATTTGTCACTTTTAGAATAGTTGACCACTATAAAAAGAGCCCCCCATGAATGTATGACAGATTTTAATTATAGATTTCAAAAGACATGGGATAGAATACCTACTTTAGTGAAGTCTACCCCTAGTAATGCCTTCTTGCATTACCTTAGAGCTTTTAACAGTGATATTGCCACCACAATCCAAACTATGGGAGGAGATACCTTGCCTAATGCTTATGACAGCAATAAAATCAGAGAACATCCTAATACAAGGAGGTAAACTAGCTCCAAGGCCTCCTATGCCTTTCTTCCCTGATGTTCCAAATCATCAACTAGTAATGGCTCCCCTTCCCACAACTTCTACATCATAGTCCCTTGTGCTAGTTCCTCAAGCTTCCACATCTTCAAATGGGATAGATGAAATCAAAGAGATGATACAATCTCTAATGTAAAACATGGATAAAAGAGAAAAGAACCTAGAGAAAAGATTGCAAGATCAAGGGAAGAAGTTAGAAGATCAAGGAAAGAGGTTGGAGGATAATTTCTTTATGATGTAGAAAATGAGAAACAAGGTGGTGAATTTAGAAAGACAGCAAGCTCAAGGTAGTAAGCCTCACCAATTGCAATATCAAACTCTAAGTAGTGGTAGGCCTCCAAATCCTAATCATTGGAACAATTCTTTTGATCAGAGTAGGCAGGGTGGCCATGCTTCAACCTCAAATGTAAACCAAAGTAAGGCCATAGTCCCTAAAAATAATATGGCTCAAGATCAAGATTTTTGTCCCTCCTATAACTACTCCTATGCCTATTGTATGTGTCAAAAGGCTGAATCTTTTATGGCTTTGATAGTCCAAGAACCTATAGTGAAACAATCATACAAGGAGGAACAAGTTAAAGATGCCTCAAATATGCAAAGACAGGGTGATTGCTCTTTTATGAATCATCAAATGGAGGAGCATGATAATGTAAACCAGGATTCCATTGCTCATAACACTAGAAGCAAAAGAGAAGCTATGGAAGATGCTATTCCTCCTTCTAATCAGGCCTCAACTTCAAATGCAACATCTCATGAGCAAGCAAATAATAATCAATCAAGTACCTTTCAATAGCAAAGGCAAAATCATGGGAGAAAGGATGCAAGTGATCCTCACATTACTCCATCTCAACCTCATACAATTGAATCTCCCAAAGGTTCTACCAAAACACCTGCTATGCCATTTAGTGTGGTAGAGCAAATGAAGAGGACAAATGTGAATATCTCCATGTGGGATGTTGTCGCTACTATACCCATGCAAAAGAGGTTGTTGCAGCAAGAGTTAGAAAGAATTGAACCAAAGGATCAGATACTCAGTATGGAAAGTGCCACAAGCCTAGTACAACCATCAAGGGAGGTAGAAATAAGTAAAAAGGTTAGACCTCCTCCATTCTTTGTTTCTCTAATTATAGGGGGCAAAATAGTTCATAATTGCATGATTGATTCAGGGGCTAGCGGTTCAGTGATGCCTAGGTGTGTTGCTGATGCTTTGGGAATGAAATATGAGCCCATTGTTAGGGATGTATTATAGCTGGATGGTAGTACTATCAAGACTATAGGGATCCTTAGGGATGTGGAGATGGCCTTACATGCATGCCCTAGTTGTACTATAACCCAAGATATCTCTGTTACTGATGTCAAGCCATATTTTGCCATCTATCTATCAAGAGACTTTACTACCCAAATAGGTGGTTTCATATTTTATGATTGGTCATATATGTCTTTTAAGATGAGATATGGAGCTAATGCTTCAATCAAAATAGAGCCTCAAGCCCTCCATCATACTGAATCTTACACCCCTAATCCCATCAAAATGAATTGCACTATCCTAGAGATGGATGAGAGTGACATAGTGAATGAGCCCACCACTTCCCTAGCAAAGATACCTGATTTATTCTTAGATGAATGGGCTGATGCATATTAATTTGATTCTACATCAGAAATCCTTGAAACGGGTCTCAGTACATATTGTATATTGGAAAAATATGCTCTAGTTCCCAATCTTATGGGTGCTAAAGAAGATATGAGTGGGATATGGAGTATGTGCTTTGATGGATCAAGGAATAAAAATAGATCAGGAGCTAGTGTGATGATGATTTCTCTTGCACAAGTAAGGTACTCCTTCTCCTTTAGGCTTCAATTTAGTTGCACTAATAATGTGGCTGAGTATGAATCCTTGATTCAAGGTCTCCTACTTGCTCAAAATAGAGGAATCCAAGCCCTGAGGGTGTATGGAGATAGTGAGTTGGTGGTTAATCAAGTGAGAAATTAGAATACCACCAAGAACAGTTTGCTCAAGTCTTATAAAAATAGGTTATGGGATTTTCTTGAAGGTTCAATGCATTTAATATTCAAAGCATCCCTAGAAAGGAAAATAGACATGCTGATAGACTTGCAGCAATAGGTGCATCTTATGATGTACCAGGGAATCTTGAGCAGGAGAAGAAGCAACAAATTAGAGTGGTAGTAAGCCATTGGATGTAGACTGCATGATTAGTATGGTGATCAGATCATTCATCTCAGTTCTAACAAATTTCCTAAAGGTCTCATTACTCTAGAGAGTTTTTTTAATCCTGATGATCAAGCAAGAGGCAGGGCTATGAATCTAGCTACTGATGAAAGTGACTACACTCTAGTCATGGTTGCTGATGAAAAATCCTTAAACACGGGGAAGGTATGTTTTGAAATTGAACAAGAAAATTTTGTTCATCTATGTCAAGAATTTAATGATGTATTTGCTTGGCTATATGATGACTTAAAGGGCTTTGACCCAAAGTTGTTTCAGCATACCATAGATCTAATTAATGATGTAAAACCAGTAAGACAAAAAAAGAGGCCAGTGAATCCCAAAATTGAACCCATAATGAGAAAGGAGCTATCTAAGTTGATTGAGGCCAATATAATTTTTCCCATCAAACACTCATCATGGGTAGCAAACCTTGTCCTTGTTAGGAAGAAGAACAGAGAAATTAGATTGTGTGTGGACTTTAGGGACCTTAACCAAGCTTCCCTTAAAGATCACCATCCTTTCCCTTCTATGGAGAAGATTTTGTCCAAAGTCAGTGGTTCAAAGAGATTTTCATTTCTTGATGGATTCTCTGGTTACAATCAAGTGCTAGTTAAAGAGTCTGATAGGTACAAGACTGCATTTACCACTAAATGGGGTACCTATTCTTATTGTAAGATGCCATTTGGGCTAACCAATGTAGGTGCTACATTTCAGAAGGCAATGGAGATGGCCTTCAGGAAATTAATTGACAAGTTTGTCTTAGTTTACCTTGATGATATCACTATATATTCAAAAAATGTAGAGGATCATTTTGATCATCTAAGACAGGTATTCCTAAGATGCAGAGAGTTTGGGGTTTCCCTTAACCCAAGAAAGTGTGTCTTTGCTACCAATCAAGAAAAAATATTAGGACATATTGTATCTGAGGATGGCTTAACCATTGATTCAGAGAGAACAAAAGTGATACTTGCCCTCCCTCTTCCTAAACAAAAGAAAGGGCTGCAAAGTTTCCTAGGCAAGATAAATTTTGTGAGAAGATTTATTCCAAATCTTGCTACTATGGTGAAACCTCTTACAAAAATTCTTAAGAAAGGTATGGTCTTTCCATGGACCAAGGAAGGGAAGGAAAGTTTTGAAGAGATCAAGACAGCCATAGTCTCAGCCCCTACTCTCATGAATCCAAATTTTGAGAAGGATTTCATTCCTTATACTTTAGGTGGTGAGTGAAGTATTTTTGCTATCCTGACTCAAAAAAATGATAAAGGTGATGAGCAACCCATAGCTTTCTTTAGTGAAGGGCTTAAGGAATATGAAGATAAGTACAACTATGTAGAGAAGCAAGCCCTTGTAGTCATCAGAGCTTTAAAGAAATTTAGACACCTCCTGTCTCATAATAAGATTCATTTGTTAGTACCCCATGCCAGTGTGAAGGATTTCCTTTTGAACAAAGATGTTAGTGAGAAAAGAGCTAGCTGGATTACAAAGGTAATGGAATATGATGTTGACATTCAGATTACCAAGCTGGTAAGAGGGAGGGGGTTGTGTAAATAGATGTTATCATCTCAGGAACCTGATGAGGAAGCTGCTATGATAGTAACAGAGCAATAGGAGGCAAGAAATTGTGACCCAAGGAATTGGGTGAATGACATGAATAACTTCTTATTAGGGAATGGATACCCTCAAGGATTAGATAGAACTAAAAGGAGACAGTATAGATTATAGTCAATTCCTTATGTCATAGCTGATGATACCCTTTTTAGAAAAGATTTTAATGGAGCCCTATTGAGATGTATTGATATAGACCAAGCTAAAAGAATAAACAAAGAACTTCATGATGGTCCTGATGGTGGCCACTTCTCAGCAAGGACAACTACAATGAAGATCATGATGGCTAGTTATTACTAGCCATCCTTGTTTCATGATTGTCATAAGTATGTGAGGAAGTGTGAAAAATGTGCCTTCTTCTCTGGCAAGAAAAGGCTTGCAACTCTTCCCCTTCATCCTATCCTGGTGGATCAACCTTTTTCTCAATGGGGATTGGATTTCATATGCCCTATCAATCCCCCTTCTAGTTGTGGTCACAAGTGGATTTTAGCTGCTACAGATTACTTCACTAGATGGACAGAGGTAGTTGCATTGAAGGATGCCACAAAATCTTCAATTGTTGAGTTCCTTGATGGAATTGTGACCAGGTTTGGTGCCCCTCCAACCATTATTTCAAATAATACAAAGTCTTTTGTTGGAGCTCAGATTTGGCATGGGTAGTGGATCATAACATCTATTTGAGCATATCCTCAAATTATTATCCTCAGGGTAATGGTTTGGCTGAGTCCTCCACCAAGAACCTGATTAGAATCATGAAAAGAACAATTGAGGATAACCAAAGGTGTTGGCATAAAAAATTGAAGACTACTTTGTAGGTTGATAGGATAACACCTAAAAGATCAATAATGAATTCACCATTTGTGTTGGTATATGGTAGAGAGGCAAGGCTTCCAATTTCATTAGAGTTCCCATCCCTAGAGTTAGCTCATCGATTGGAACTAATTAAAGATGATGCCATGACAGTGAGAGTGGCAGAACTGATGGAGCTAGAAGAGAAAAGGAATCAGGCTATGCAGACCCTAGAGACACACTAGCAGCAGGTCAAAAAGAGTTTTGACAAAAGGGCTAGGGTCAGGATCTTCAGGGAGGGAGATTTGGTTCTGAAATGGGATGCAAATAGGGCAAAACTAGGAAGACACTCAAAATTTGACACACTATGGAGTGGTCCCTACCTGATTGAAAGTTGTAAACAGGAAAGTTCTTTCTAGTTAAGCAGGCCTGGTGGTGAAATTCTACCCATCCTAGTCAATGGGATTTATCTCAAGCCATGTTTCTGAGGGTTTGAGATTCCATGTATATAGTTAGCTTAGTTTTGTTTTCCTATTTTGTTCCCTGATTTTCCAAGAAGTGCATGAGCATAAGTTGTCTCTCTGTTAGATAGCTAGTTTTCAAAATTTTGAAGGTTGCAAAAGGAATTTTGGTCTCTAGTTCCAGTTGTAGAGATAGGGGTTTCAGGGTTTTTTTTTTTTTTTTTTTTTCTCTTAGAGGTGGGGTTAGGGTTTCATAGTATTTGTAGGATCCATTTCTTTTCTTGACTCTATAGCCTAATGGATACTTTAGGCCACAGGTCTTATGCATAGTAGGCTAGCATCCCTTGTGAGTTGCCAAAAATGTTGCCATTTTTTGTCTCCCGCCAAAAAATTCAAATTTGTATGCCAAGCCTATCCAAAAGCCAATTCCCAATTTAATATTATTTAAAACATCCCAGGGATATTGAAAATTAAATGCTAACCTTATAATTCTTCTTCCCTGCACATGTTAGTGTTTTGACGAGCCCGCAAGTCCCCAGCATTAGATCTCAGTAGATCGATGATAGGCGTTATGTCGCTATTGAAAGATGCAAGGAGATTACCCATAGTGACATAATGCCTTTTGGTCATGTGGTAGGTGGGTCAACAATTCATAAATCAAAAAATCCATGCTTCTCGTCGTTAGCGACATAGCGCACAGTCGAAAAAAGATACTGCGGCAACATCAGGTAGGTGTGGGTCCTACTTCCCTTGGTGGACCACAAATGAAGATTTGTCAAATAGTTGGCATGTGGCTAGTTCTTATTGGTTGATACACTGACAAGATAGACCCATCTTTCTCGCCGTTAGATTAAGGAACATCAATGGTGGGCATTATTTCGCTATGGGAAGTTGTGCGATATATACCCATAGTGACATAACGCCTTGGTGAAGCATGTCCTAGGTGATGTTACAATAGATGGTTGCAGAGGTTTCAGAGTGCATGTTTCAATCACCATCAGATCTTTAAGGATCGAGGGCTGGCGCTTCCCCACATTATCAAGATGTGAAGACTTTAAATAATGTGGGGAAGTGGTTTGGCGACACCTATCTCAGTTGACATCATAGGCCCACCCTTCCCAAAAGTAACATTATGGCTCATCCTTTGTGGTTGATTGTCAAGTGAGTTAGTGTATGATATGGAGAATCTCATTGGTTAGTCTAGCTAACTTGGCTTATAGTTCTATAGATCTTTGAGCCCTCATCGTCTGATGTGATCTGATCCATGACTGAGGCTTTCTCGCAAAAATAAGGTGCAAGCAAGATAAATAATGCAGGAATACGCTTTGGTGACACATGTCTTTGTAGGACCAGTTTCCTTGTGGATCACCAGTTGGACACCATGTGTTTCCAAGTGTGGTATGGATTGCTAGGTGTGCTAAGGTGTTTCATGGGTCGTAAATGTTAAGGATAGAGTGTAGTAATGCGACGAGTCTTCAAGATCATCAGATTAAGGAAGATCCATGGCGGGCACTATCTTGCTATGAGAAAGTGCTAAGAGGATATGCATAGTGACATAGTGCCTAAGTGACATGTGTCCTAGTTGGTCCAATGCAGGCAGTAACAGTTAGTGGCCAGTAGTTAACGTGATCATCGCAATTGGAGTTTGAGAAGATGGAACAATTAGTTAGAAAAAGGCATGGTCAACTCAGGAGGACCCCACGAGGTGGCAAAAGGAAATAAAGTCATTAGTCCACGTGGCTCATCCTAGTGCCAAAGATAGGTTGACTTGCTGACTCTATTGATTCATGCACCAAAAGTGATAAGAGGTTGGGTTTTCTGCGCGATTTGATATTTATGATCAATCCCAACCACCTTCAAATGATTGCTGAATGAGGGAGGAACACTCTACCCTCCCCCCCTGATCTAAACTATCTACCTAGTCAGAGCATAGTTATGGCACTGTTTCTATCTTCTCAAGGCATTATTTGACATAGAGGATCATATATCATTGCATCTGGATCTGTACCCAGATTGGATTTTCTTTTGGATCCCCATGATTGTTCTCTACAGGACTTCAATGCAATGGTTGTAGAATAACCATAGTTAGAGGACATCTTTGTTATGCCTGCATTATAAAGGAAAATTTTTTAGATTTTGTTTAGGTCGGATCCTTCTCTGATTTTTCTCTACTATTTCTCTGCAATTTTAGTGTAAAATTCCCCTGTGCCTCTGAACTATATGATTTTCTACCTTATCTCCTTTAGCCATTGGTATGAAAGTGCAAGAACTCTTTGCATTTTCCATTGTTTTGTGAAAGTCTGTAATCTGCATGACTATATCTCTTTTGGCCTGTGAATGATATACAAGTGAATCTTCTCTTTCCTTGTGTCATTCATTCTAGTTTTTCTGATCTGCATGTGATTATTAGATTAAATCAAGTCTGAATGTGTACATCCTTAGTTTCATTCTAGTTCAATAGTGCATACATGGGAAGAGATTGGTCTGAACACTCTATTTTGGTGCATCACCTCTTTGGATTAGATTAGGTAGATCTACTTTCATGCTCTCCTTTTCCCTTTTCTTCTCCAAGAGTAGTTAGGTGCATCCTAATAGTAAGAGGAAGTTGGCCTTCTCTATAGACTCAACCTCACAGTTCAAGTCCCACAGCTTGGAGGTTGTTTCCATGTTTCACTAGGTTGTCCTCATGCATAGGCTTTGGACAAGGGTGCAAATCTAAGTGACAATAGTGAACTCAACCACAACATTCCCTTAGGGATAGTAGTTAAATAAAATCTTGATTATGACCCAATTTTCTAATTCCCATTGAGTAAGAAAGATTGACATGAAAGATGAATTGTTGTCACACACAAGGAAGAAATACATCCCAAACATAGTAACAATGTGCTCATCCAAAAAGTCTAAAACCACTTTTTCCATGTAATTCTAAAAAATCTCTTCTTCTATCCAACGAGTATAATAATCTATAGCTATAAGATTGCACATGTGTCTAGTTGATGATGGTGGGTTCATGGGACCAATAAAGTTGAGCCCCCACTTTGCAAAAGGGCGTATCTCAAACAATGGTTGTAGAGGCATAGCTAGATGTCTTTCTCTATTTGCACTTGTTTGACACACAAGACCTGATTGTCTAATTCCCATTGAGTAAGAAATATTGATGTGAAAGATGAACCATTGTCACACACAAGGAAGAAAGACATCCCAAATCTAGTAATAATGTGCTCATCCAAAAAGTCTAAAACCACTTTTGCCATGTAATTATGAAAAGTCTTTGCTTCTATCCAACGAGTATATTAATCTATAGCTATAAGGTTTCACATGTGTCTAGTTGATGATATTGGGTTTATGGGACCAATAAAGTTGAACCCCCATTTAGCAAAAGGGTGTATCTCAAACAATGGTTGTAGAGGCATAGCCATATGTCTTTCTCTATTTGCACTTGTTTGAAAAATGTGGCAAGAATGTACATGTTCAAATGTATCCTTGAAGATGGTAGGCCAAAAATAACTTGATCTTAAAATCATATGGGCCATAGATTCTACTGATCCATGTCCTATGCCATACTTATCATGAAACTATTATAAAATCTCTTTTTCTTCTTCTCGTCCTAAACACTTCAAATAAATTCCCTCATAATTTATTTTATACATCTTCCTATCTTAAAGAATATAGGATTCACATTTCATCTTGAGTCCTCTTTGTTGGGAACTATTGATCTAGTCAGGGTATTGAGTCTGCAAAAGATAGTAAACAATGTCTTGATACTAAATATTTGTGATTATTCCTTGATCAACATCCACCTAAGTCACTATGATCTTTTGTTGATTTTTAGTTTTGATTTTATCATTAGTACTAATCTTATTATCTACTACCATCTTAGTGAACCCTTGTCCTCTTACAAAATTCATTGGTTGAATCTCCATATTAAATTCTTGCAATATAGCCATCCATTTCCCTCAGCTTTTGCCTAACTCATTATGCATTAGTAATGTTTTAACTGCAGAATCATGCACAATTTCACATAACTTATTCCTAAGTATATAATGATAAAATTTCTTGACCATATTTATCAAAGATAAAGTCTATTTATTTAGATTGGAATAATTGAATTCAACATTGTTTAACAGAAAACTAATGAATGTGATGGGTCTCTCATCTTCTTTATCTTTCTTTTGAGTTAGAATTTTGGTACATGAGTGTTCTAAAGAAAAATAATAAATTTTGAATGGTAGATCATAATTTGGACTCACAAGTACTGGAGCCATGTAGATAGCCACTTTGATGTCCTTGAAGGATTTCTTAATTTTCAAAACTCATTTAGTTTTCACTCCTTTTTCTAGAAAGTCATCAAGAGGGCATAATATCTCAACAAATCCACTAATAAACTTATGAACAAAATTGGTCTTTCCAAAGAAAACTTAAGTTCTTTGTGGCTATGAGAGAGTGAAAAAATGAGAATAATTTCTATTCGCTCAAGATCAATGGACATTCTTACTTCAGAAATTATGTGACCCAAAAGATTTCCATTAGTAACCCCAAATGAACATTTCTTAGGATTAAGTGATATGCCATACCTCTGGCATCAATTAAACACTCTTTGTAAATTAGTAATATGCATATTCCTGTCTTTGGAAAAGATAATTAGATCATCCATGTAGATAAGTATCCATTTTTTTATCATTCCTTTAAATGCTTCATCCTTCACTCTTTTTAAGGTAGCTCCTATGTTGATCAATCCAAAAGGCATACTTCTATATGCAAAGGTTCCCCATTTTTTCATGAAAATAGTCTTCAACCTATCTTCTTCATTTTCCATCATGTGATTGTATCCTGAATATCCATCTAGAAAAGATATCATTTTGGATCCATTCATAATTTGTAATACTTCATCAAGCAAGGGCAAAGGGTAATTATCTTTTTGAGATGCCTAGTTTAAATTACAAAAATATACATAGAGGTGAATTTCTCTTGTCTTTCTTATTACTAGAACCAAGTTAACAACCCATGTAGAATGTTAGATTGGAAAGATAATTTTAGCATCAAATAATTTTTGGACTTCCTTCATTATTAATGGTTCAATAATGGGTTTGACGAGTCTTTTTTGTTGATGAAAAGGTTTGGCATCCGGCTTTAATGGAATGTCATGCATAATGATTTTAGGATCATAGGTTTTGAGTTCTTCATAACTCTGTGCTATGACATCTTTATATTCTTCAAGCAACTAAAGCATGCTTTCTCACTCTTGATGAGTACATGCCTTTCCTATTCTTACCATAATTGGATCTTCTTCCATGCTAAGATTGTATAAATCACACTCTTTGATTTATTTCTCTTCAATAGATCTCTTTCTATGTGCTAATTCATCTTGATCAAAGATGCATTCTAACTCTACCATTCCCTTAGGAATAGTATTAGTTTTCAAATTTTTAATCCCATCTTCATCTTCTACCTCATTATCCTTAGGTTTATCATTAGTAATATCATCAATTTCTTGTCCTTTAAAAAGGCCATTACACATGATGAACTCTAGAATGTGTTGGTGATCTCGAAAGAATTGGAATTTCATAATGTTGTCTAGGATAGATGGGGAAGCAACCAATTCTACTAATAATCTTTTTAATTTTATTCTTTCAATAGGCTGTAATGCACTAGCCGAAATTTCTAGAGCATCAAATACCATATTTCTCCTTCTTGGAATAGATCTTATGTTCAATGCTTCAAAATCTTTCATCAAGTCCCAAACTCTTTTTCAGTATGCAAGTAGTCTTCTATCATTGCAAGAGTAGATTGATTTAACCTTTCTAATCACCAATTGAGAGTCTCCTTCTACTATGAGTGCTTCAAAATCCTTCTCTAATACAAAGAGAAGTCTGTGAATCAAAGCTTCATATTCTACAATGTTTTTAGTACATCTAAATTGTAAGTGATATGCAACATAAAGACCTACCTTTGAGAGTAATTAATTCAATACCTACACTAGCTTCTAATTTTCATTTAGAATCATCAAACCTAAATGTCCAAATTGGTTGTTCTTTGAGCTTTCTAGACTTGTGTTTATTGGTACACAAATTTTGCTTCACTCTAGTCTTAAAATATTGTTTCCTCAAGATCCATTGTAATCATGTACATGGTGGACTTGGTGAGTTACCATAGTTTATCTTTGATATCAAGAAAGTTTATTTTTAGATTGTTGATCTTGAATATCCCCAATTAGTTCCCTAATCTTGTCAATTTAGGGTTGTGGATGAACTACAACTAAAGTCCAACCTTGGCCTTTTACAAAACATCTCCTTCTTAAGACTTTAATCATTCCTAGTAGAGGATTAGACAACCCACCTCCATATGAAAAAGTGTCACTAAATGATGCATTAGGATCTTCCTTTTCCTCTTCATTAGTCTTCATAGATTTAGATGTGCATATGGGACTTGAAATTTCCTTTTGTATCTCATTTGGAATTTGGCTATCTTTAAATTACTTCATCTGAGTTAGTACCTTGGCAACTACTTGTTGAGAGTGTGAAGACTTGAACTTGGAATGGATAACTTTGTGTAACCCACAAAACCCAGGGAGTAGAAAAAAATTTTGAGTTTTCTTCTTCACCTACGTACCAAAAATTTACAACCATGTTGTCTATAAACTGATTCATGACTTCTTCATTTGGAGAAAGAATCCTGGAATCCTTATTTAGATTGTCTAGTTTCCTTGTTGAAGTTATGTCAAGAGCCATCACTTTGTAAGATCCTAAATCTAAATGAAAAAATTCCACCTCATTTAGTGCATTTTACTCTATGATCATTGTGTTTAATTTTGGCTCAACATCTATCTTGATCTAATTATTTAGTCCCTTTGAAGGTAACCATAATTGAGTAAAATCAGTTGAGAACCATTCTCTCAAACACTTCTTCCATTCTCTACTCAGCAACATTCCTTAAGTCTTTGGAATCTCCACCACATGTATGTATATAATGTCTTGAATCTAGGGGTTTACAGTTAACTGTATCCTAACATCTTTTAAAACCCTAATAACTTTTACTTCTATTTTGTCAAGTTATATCACTATCCAATTTGAGGGTTGAGGAGTGACTCCTAAACTTTGGTCTATCAAAAGTGGCATGACATTACAAGAAGCTCTTGAATCTATAAAACAATTGTTTAAGTTTCTTCCAAAAACTCTAAGACTAAGCAAAAAAGGAGGTACTTCAACCTTGTCTTTGTACATAGTTGGCATGGGCTTAGAAGTGTAGACTTGTTGTGAAGCTATCTTTTGAAAAACTATATTTACATTAGGCATTGCCTTTGTATGATCAAGAATCTTTGACAATGCTTCCTTTTGATTGGGAAAATTTTGTAGCATATCAAACATAGACATATTAGCCTTGGTTCTCTTTAAATCATTCATTGCACTGTACTTTTTAGTTGTCCATACTAGATTCTTTAGGATTGTAGGAACATTCCCTTAATTTTGATTTTTTTTTCCAATGTAGGGTGCTCTAGTAGGTACTAGATTGTTATTCACTCTTGGATTAAGAGGTGTTGGCTGCAAGGTAGGAGGAATATCATTTATCATGGGTTATTTTCAGCTACATAAATTGTAAGTACTCTAATTGTCATTCCAAAAAGCTAGAATCTTTTCCTAGTGAGGATCTAATTCTTGATTGAATGGTAAAGTGAATTATTCATTAGCCAGTTGTTCCATTTTAGGATTTTTTGGAGATTTGTAAGATTCTAACATCATAGCATTGTATTGTATATGAGACTCATTATTATTGCCTTGTGAATTTTGGTTCACTTCTTGATCTCCATTGTAATATGAGCCACCGTCGTTAGGTACACTTTGATTATTGTAATATTGGTTGATGTCCACAAACTAAGCTTTGTTGTTGTTATCAGCAAGGATGCTTCCATTTTTGGATAGGTATTCCATTATCGATTCTATCTTTGAAAACCATTGTTACGATCCAGAGGATTGTAGTTGTTTCCTGCATTATTATTCCCACTCAAGTTCTTATTGTAATTTTGACCATAGTTGTTGTAAGTGCCTGCATTCATTCTTTGAAATTTATTGTTTTGCCCTTGTGACAACCTCAAACGAGTTAACTCATTAGTAATTTGAGACATGGTCTTTTTCATTTGACCAATCTTAGATGCCACATTGTTTTATGTTTTAGCAAATGTTGCAGCCTTTTGCTCAAAGAAAGAAACCTTTGCAGGTTCATATCTTGGATAAGTTATGGCTAGGACTAGTATAACTGGTGCCTATTGTAGTGGAATTAGATTCATTGGAATGAACTAACTAGGCATCATTGGTGCTCCAACAAGATATTGCTACATTATTATGGTAGCTTGGGCCAGAACTATCAATCCTCCTCCATTTAGATTAGCTTTCTTGGTAAAGGTAACTACTTCTTCAAAGACTTTTTATAATGTATCGATATTTGTAGTAGGTAGCCTCTGTAGGAAGATAGCACTAAGATGGTCCATAGCATTAAGATCAATCTGGATTGCAACTTCAACTTGTATAGTATAGGGTGTTTCCAACTTGTGGTAAGCCATGTGAAAGATATGATTGAAACATGAAATGGTTTCCGTAGGATCCCTCTTGATTGATATGAATTAATGATGTATCCTAGCAAAGTTGATGAATGTTTTAAATTGTTCAAAGACCAATTTTTTGAAGGTAGCCCAATCCTGGATGCATCCTAGTGGAAAATTCATGTACTAGTTAAAGGAAACTTCTCCCAATGAGTATGGTGATAAATGAAGGGGCATGCTCTCTTGTTGAATCTACTTTTGACTACAAATTTCTTTGAAGAATTTGATATGGTCTTCAGCTACTCATGTTTCTCCATACATGAACCTAGGGTAGAATTTGTAAAGATTCTTAGGAAGGTCATTGAGTACACCTTGTAAATTGATTGGTGAATCTACTGCATTTGCAAAGAAAGCCATCAATGGAGGTAGATTCAGAGGTGGAATGAGAGATGATGAAAGTTGGAATGGGAGTGGTAGAATTCTTGGTAGTTCTTGTCACTGGAGGCTTTTGAAAATGACTGAGTTCTAGAAACTCTTGTCCACCTTCTGAAGACCTTAAATCTCATTGGAATAGAGATGGTGGATCAAGATATTCTAGTTTGCATCAATTTTGGAATAGGGAACCTCTATAGAAGCACACTCTTTAAAAATAGCACACCTATGTACCTTCTAAAAGTTCAAAGACATAATTTTTTGAACGTCTAAAAACTATAGAATTTTTGAACAAGTTATTTTTCTAATCTGAATAGTTTGTAGCCCTCCTTCTAGCACCACTTCTATTGAGCTATCATGTTTCATGATGTTGAGCACTAGGAATCCTTTCAAATTCCTCTCTTAATAAGCTAATTGAGGATCAACTCCAAGGTTCTGGTCGATCTTGTGACCTATTGAAATATGCTCAATTGAAGATAAATGTGTATGCTTACAAGGATGCCTTTATTGGTTCTAAACAATTTCAGATAAGATGTTTGATCTATTATTGTTTGAAAAAGTAACCATAAAAAGATATTTTTTTTGGTATTTTCTATTTTATGATGAATGAAATTTATCAATGCAACTATATGAATTCCTATTTTAACCAAGTGTTAGCAAAGAAAATAACAAAGATAGAGCAATGAGAAATTTAAAGAAAATAACTTGAAAGGGAAATTCCTAATGGACATAAACCATGATAACAACACATCTGCAAGTTAAATCATCAAAAAGATTAGTTAGGAAACCAATCAAAATATGAGTAGTGCTTCCTCAATTCCATTAATGCAATCGTCGATGGGAATTCAATAATAACTAAAAGTTGTTTCACTTCTCATCAAATCAAAAGGCCATGGAAAGTCTGCTCAAATGAGACAAGAAGCTATGCAAGAAAAATGAGTGATCGTTTCTCCAATTCAGTATGTATGTAGAATTTGTCAACATGCAAAAAACACCAAAACTAAAAGATCACACAATCATAACAACACAATAAAACCATTAGCTCCATTATAATTTATGAACATCCATTCAAAAAAATAACACACTATGGCAAGAATAACTAAAATCAGAATGAGAGCACCAATATCTTATATTATTGCAACAAAATAATGACATAGAGTACATATTACATCCATGTATTTATAAGAAATCATCTCCTCTTTTTCTATTGAGAGTGAGAGTTCTTAAAAGACAAACACATGCTAAAAAGTAATAAAAAATAATCTAATTATATAGAAACTAACTCTCTAAATGGTGCAAGGTAGGTTGCCGCCCTTGTTTATTTCAATTAATGGGTGTATGAGCCTTTACATGACTTAATAACAATAAAAAATAAGTAGATAAGAAGAAGGAAGCTTAAGATAATTTGGGAATCTCTGAAAGCTCTAAAAATGGAAGCTTGACCTTCTCTAGGCATTTTTGGGAGTTGAACTGCTGTCAAAATGTACTTCTAGTGCATAGAAAGCCCTAAATTAGGAACTAGTAGTTAACCATCAGCATACTACTTCTTCTTCAAAATTATCGGTGCACCTTTGTGAATAACACACCTGCGCACCTTAATGACAGGTTCAAAAAATTCAAAATTTTCCCAAGTTTCAAACTAAATTTCTCACATTTGAGTATTCTTACCCTTTATGCCCAAATGATGTCTAGATGTTTGCTCTTGAATTTCTCTATTATCTTCATCACTTGAGAATCTTCTAGCAAATCCAAAGCTCCATATTTATCCTTTACTAATTGTCAATATTTGCTAACTTCTATCTTGGTTGTCACAAAATCAACAAGTTTAGTGTTGAGCTCCAATAATACCTCTTTAGTCTTGAATGCTTGCTTGATATCTTCATCTGACAAAGCATCTTTGAAGGTTCCTCAAAATTATTGGACCACTAATTGCACCATATTGACCTTAGTCTTTGAATCATCTTCAAAAATCTGAAGGCAAGCAGTGTTGTAGTACCTTTCTGCTTCCAAAATTTTCTCTTGATTTTGGTCTCTTATTTTTTGAATATCTACATGTAGACCCTCCATAACTTTATTTTTGATATATATCTTTTCAATCCAATTATCAAGCTTATCAAGATCCTCATCAATTAATACTTCCATAAGTGTACGATACCTTTGACCTTTTATTGATTGGAGGCACCTATAGGTTTTTATCCCATGTATGTACCTAATCCATCAATCCAAAATCCTGGTTCACTATGGATACCAACTTATCCACACTAAACTAAATATGGTGCGACAGGTTCAAGTTTCCCTACATTATTTGTACACCTCTTTCCTCAAAATTGTCATGCCATTGCTGACATGCTTCCAAAAATGAATCTAATTGTACACTCCCCTTTTCTTTTATATCTAATATCGCAACAAGAGTGATATCTAGATTATCCAGCTCGATTGGGCCCACAACTCCATGCAAATAACCTCTTAAAAGATCATTTTATTTCCACAATACTATCAATTTAGACTCATCTCAATCCATGTGTTTGAACACCTCTTTCATCTCTATAGTGATCATCACTTTAGCAGTGTCTACCATGGGTCTACCCAACATAAAATCCTTTATTTGATACTCCTTAGGGTTCATTTTTTTGGTGCTAGCATGTGGAGGAGGAATGACTATGTGTGCAAGAAATTCCTAATCTTGGTTTTTCATTTTGAAGGCCAATGTTCATGCATCACCTATGGGTGGCTTAGACTTCTTGATGGATTTGACCATATCTCTCATTCTCTCCTCAATAGTTAAATCCAACTACTTCTTTTGTTGAAACATAACCTCCCTCTTTAGCCATGTTAGTGTGGTTCCCATTGGAGACATGTACATGACTAAAGAGATAGTTTCCATTGTAGGCTCCTTTCCCTTATTAGTCCTCCTTGGAATCTTCTCTCATTAAGAAAGAGCACTAGTTAGAGTCTATATATTTTCTTGGGCTAAGGTCCTAGACTTTGTATCATGAGGAGTTTGTTGAGGCTCTTTAGATATTTTTCCTTCCTTTGATACTTCATCAACTTGTAGGTGCTAGGGCTCAACTTCCTCCATTAATTATTCTTCTATTTCCATTTCCTAAGGAAGTGGCATTACTAAGCCTCTATCTAGGAATGGTAAGTGCTAAGATGGTGGAAGTTGAATATCCAAAGGTCCTTGAGGTAGAGGCAGCAATTGATTATAGTCCTCTCCTAGGGACTCACTTATGGGAGTGTCTATTATCTCAATAATTACTAGCATGAAGTCAAAATCAGAGAGGTTGAAGACATCCATTTCTAGCCCCCACCATATTAGCTATCCATTGCTACTGCTCATCTTCTAATGTTGAAACAAGAATAGGTTCTTTCAGAGTAGATAGAGGTGTCACTATTGAACTTCTTCTTTCCTCTTCCATTTACCTAGCTAAGTGATTATTTTGAATCAAGGGGACATATTCAATTTGATCCCCCTTTTCTTCTTTAGCTTCAACTTTTGGGACTATTTTAAAGACTTGAGGAGTCAGAGTAGTTTTCTTCTTTAACTTTCTCCTCCTTGTACCTGCCACCTGTGATTCAATTATTTCTCTTTTGGGAGTTGAAGGGGAGGCTTCTTCCTATTTTGTAACTATGGGTGACACCTCCTTTGTTCTTCTACCTACTCTTGTTCTTTCTCTTCCTTTGCCACTTTAGCTAGTGCTGGCACTTGTGGCTCTTGACTAGGTTCTTGAGATGCTAGCTTAGCTTGAGGCTCTACTTGTGTAGGTTGTACATGTTCTTTTTGAGGTACTTGAGTAGGAGTGATATTCTTCTTTTCCTTTGAAAGAGCTCTCTTCCTTTTCACACCCCCATTTTCTTAAAAATACTCAACCTCATGTTCATGTCGATGCACTATTTTAGACATGATGAGAGTTTGATCTGGGAAGGTGGGTACTATAAATTTTGCACCTTTACCCTTCACAAGGTGCATTATGGCTTGGAGAGGAACATCCTAAGGAACTGGATCAATCTTCAATGGTTTCTTGATCCATTCCTTTGTTAATTGAACAATGCACCTAACTCTATGATTGATGTCCATGTTTTCATCTCTTTCAATCTTTGTATTCATTATAGGCTTGTCATATATCTTATCAGGCTATTGTATAGAGGATTTAATATGTCTTTTGTATCCTTCTCCACATCCTTAACTGAGATCATCATTTTGAGCACCTTTTCTGCTAGATATAGTGTTATGCTACAATAATCCCTTATCTAGATATCAGAATCATCTATCATATTCATCCAATGATCCTCTAATTCATCCTCATGTACAAATTGCTTCCCTAACAGATGTTGTACCATCCCTATCTTGTTGAAGTAGGGTTGAGGGAAGTTGTACTTTTCTAGTGGATATTGGTCCCACTCAAGATCAAAAGTGGCAATATCCTACTTTTTCTTGACTTCAAAAGCACCAATTTTAATGGGCTATAGCCATGTTTTCTTATGCTATTTCCTCAATCTGTCATATGAAAAAGTGAGCTAGCATACAATTTCTAGAAGGATGAGCCTATCTGATGGATATCTTGGGAGCTTCTTTGGATTTTCAAGAGTTTTGACCACCCTAAGATATGTGAATGTCTTGAACTAGATATAATATGCACCAACCTCTTTGATCCTGGTCATTGCTTCTATTGACAACCTTTTAGCATAACCCCCCTCAATGAACTAGATCATTGCAAATATGAAACCATCATTTACTACCCTATATTCCACACTTTGTAGTGGGAGATTCTTTTTCACTAGTTGTGGATATGCCACATAGGGTGAAGCATTATGATCTTGCATTCTTTCCTTTTTGTAAAGTCTTAGGTAGTTGGTAGTTCTAGCTACTAGTAAACACACCAAATATGGTGTCATTTAGAACTTTGGGTCAGCTTTGTTAGCTACCAAATATTCATCCAAGTTATTGCTTAGAGTAGTGACCCAGTCAATTGGCATTCTTGCTATCCTGATTGTTTCTATGAAATGGACCATCCAAGTTTGTAGATGTCTAGCTATAGGGAGTCCCATTGCTTAGCTAAAAAGTACAATTGCATAGCCAATATCATCCTTCATATATCCTTGTGTCATATCCATTTTACCAACTTTGTGGCCTACTAGTGTTTTATCAATTAGGAAATATGATTGAATTATCTCTCTAGCTTCCTTTTCATTCTCCTAGTACCATCTCTCAACTATTTCATAAGAAATCTATAAATACTAATCTACCCTTAGGAGATGGAATACTTTCTCAATGTTATGGGGTTGGAGGCTGAGAACTATTTTTTATGTAACACTCTTAATGACCTTTTCTTCAGACACATAATATTCTTCCAAGGTCATTATCAATTCTAAGGACTGGACGAAGGTTAGATGTGAGGCTATGTTTACGAGGCCTGAATGCATAAGTGTAGATACCAATAGGGACCATTATTTAGGTTTATTATAGATAGTGAGGAAGGCATTTTAGTCTATATGCTTAAGCTCTATATTTTTGATATCCATATGCCCATCTTTAAATTGGAATTTTCTAGGTGCTCCTTGGTATTTGAATGCCATTGGTTTTGGAGCTATCTTTTGTACTATTGAAGAGGATGATGATGCCATCTTATCTGCACAGGAAAGGAAAAATTAGTTCAAAAAGGTAAATTTTGACCAAAAAACAAACCTTAATTGACCCTAAACAGATCAAAATCTAGCAAAACACAACCAAAAAGCATCAAAATTTAACCAATTACCCCCCTCAAGCCCTATTATGCAATTTAGGACATGTAGTACACCCTTATAGGTGCACTAGTGCACTAAAATGACCCCTATTTGGCCATTTATACACAGTTGCACACCTTGGCAAGGTGCACACATGCATAGTGCAAGTTCTTTGTGGGGGGGGGGGGAGGGTGGGGATGATAAAGTTTTTTAATCTTTGAAAGCATAAGGGTGCACACATGCACACCTTGATGAGGTGTGCATGTGTGCACCTTAGGTGTTTTTGCATTAACTTAGCTCTATAAAAGAAAAAAGGTGTGCTTATGCATACCTTGAGGAAGTACACATATGTGTACCTTTTCATTGACTTAGGTGTTGCATTTAGGTTTGGTTAAGAAGGTGCACACCTTGAGGGGGTATAGATGTGCACACCTTTTTGTTACTTATATTGTGTTCTTTAGGGTTTCTATTTTGTATTTTAGGTTTGATAGAGGGTGCACACATACACACCTTGGGGAGGTGCACATGTGCACACCTTCTTAGTAGTGTTGACCTTGTGTTTGGTTGTGGTGAGTGTAGATAAGGAGAAAAGGAGCCCATGTCAAAGGGGTGCAAGGGTGTGGGAGTTTGGAGAGTGCAAAGCATAATGAAATGAAGGAGGGGGTTCAGGGTCTTATATAGACCATAGGCCTTGGTGTGCACCCTTTGAAGGTGTGCACATATGTCAGTTCACATGTGAATATATCTAGAAGGAGATGAGTGGACACTTGTGCACTAAGCACACCTTCAGAAGTTGTACATGTGCACTAGTGTGCAATTAAGCACATCAAAAAAAAAACCAAGAAACTTCATTTTTTACCAGATTTGACACTCCAAAATTCCTAGTCAGAGGATGAGGCTTGACTTGGAATCTTGGGGGAGCCCAAAAATGACCTAGGCCCCAGAATAGAGGTCAGGGAGAGAAAATTTCTACTATAGGGTCCCTATTTCTACGAGAAATGGGGTGTGCGTTGTGAGACCACAATAGAAACAACCTTAGTACTACCTTCTAATTTATGGTAAGAGAGTTCACTAGAGTTTGGAGCCTAATCCAATGCATGTAATCAACTATCCATAAAATGATAGTCAAACCCATGGTTAGTTCCTTAACTAAACTTTGGAGGATATGATGTGATGTTTGAAAAATGTTGTACCTAGTTGAGTTAAAGGGAATTACTATTGATTTCCAATCTATTGGACATATGTTTGAATAATAAATATCAATATTGAGACTTTGAAATAGTGTAAAGGTATAATGTGTGCAAGGTATTTGATAAGAAGTTAACATGACAAAAAAAAAAGAATCTTGAATGATACGATGTAGCTGATTGTTGAAGATTGAATGCAAGCCTAGAATAGAAGACCCAATTTGAAATATGAGGTATGATTTTCTTATTAATCAATGCTAGTATTTTGGTTGAATGTAGTCCTTGGACACAATCAAATGAATAATGATATGTGATGGACTAGGATGGTGATGCATATGTGAACATGTAACTCAATATTATGAGAAAGTCTTAGAAAGCTAATGATTTAAATATGGAAAGAGGATTTGGAGACCCCATCAAAGAATTTATTAGCCATATGATGTGCAATCATGAATCTAATTATTAAAATGATAAGTTCCTGATTAAGAAGGATTGAGGAACCTATGATGGTTCCATATTGGAATTGATTTTCTTGAATGAATAAAACTAATTAAGACACTTCTAATAAATTGAAATACTATAAACTACACAGTCGAATCCTAGTCTAATTTATCCTTCTATTTTTTTTGCTGTTTTGGATGCTTGTTTTATTGCAAAGTGATGTAGGTTTTTACAAATGAAGGTTGCAACTTGATCTTCCTTGTCCACGATTAAAGATCACTACAAAGGCCTAGATTCTGATGGCACAAAAAAAAGACAAAATATATATTCAATGTTGAATCCTAGAAGAATGAATGAATTAAAATGATAGGCATTGACTACTTACATTGACACAATTTTAGAAATGGGCATGATAGTAGAAAGAAAATATAAAGACATTATGTATAGAAGAAGGTATGAAATGGATGATTTTGGAGTATAGTTGGGTTGCACTCACCATTCACTATGAAAATATCATCATGATGTAGTGCAAGGTAGGAAAATCCCCAAAGAAGATTTCCTAGCCCCC
The DNA here is from genome assembly GCA_028749045.1 of Cupressus sempervirens. Lineage (NCBI taxonomy): Eukaryota > Viridiplantae > Streptophyta > Pinopsida > Cupressales > Cupressaceae > Cupressus > Cupressus sempervirens. The sequence continues at coordinate 221,356,783 of CM053793.1, forward strand.
AACAAATAACCATGCAATAAAAACACAATAACAATGCAAGATCTGATATTAAATCACAACTCTTTATTCATAAAATAATTGATTGCATGCAATGTGCTGGGCTGTAAGGCCTTCATGGTTATGGCCAAACATAAAGAAAGTAATAGTTCTACAAGATCCCTCAAGATCGAATCCATACCCTAGCTAGTCTATATCCACACTTTGGTAGAAACCTCGAAGGAAGATCTAAACTTGTGCTCACAAGCCCACCAAGAAATCTCCTTATTTCTAACCCTCAACTACTGTCCCTTTGAAAATTTTCTCCTCTACCACCTCCTCTTCTCCAAGATGGATGAATAATCACAATCCTATTGTAAATTACCTCACATATGGTGTTCTATACATAGACTTAGGAAAAATTTCCCTTCAACCACTCTCCAGACTCACTCCTCCTCCTATGAATGAATAAATGACTAAAGAATTCACAATACCCCCTACTTATACCCAACTATGCCACAAGTCAGCCTAGTAAGCTACAAAATAAACATCCCTTACATTTAACTACTTAAAGAGCCACAAGTTAGCCTCCAACAAAAATTAAATATAAAATTTATTTGATGACTTACAATACTTATTAAATAGATTAAAATTAATTAACCAAGACCCAAATAGGTCCACAGAACTCCAACAAAATCCTTTAATCATGTAGGATAGCCAAATACCCCAGGATGCTCCTACATCACATCATCTTGTTGATCTCTAAGCCTTGTTTCCTATTAGTGTCCAACACTTAATTCATTTTTTGGGTCATGTTGATTGGTCATCACTATGATCAAGCCACCCAATTAAGGCCAAGCTACATGAAATTTTTAATATTTTATCACATGCCAAGCAAGTCAAAGGTTGTTGAGAACTTAGTACAAACCGAGTTACAATATATGCTAAGAGACACATATGGACCTTGATAAATGTAAAGTTATTTTATTCTGATTGTGTTAGTACATATTGAGTATATAAAAGCTAGGGGACAACATGATTGTTAGTTATGATTGAGTGTCAAGATATTCAATTCCCGAGTAAACCAGTTTTGGCATATGTGTTTATAATGGCACAAACACCCATGTAAATAATTTTAGTCAAATTCTATGCAAGATTTATGAATTGTAGAGAAAAATAAGGAGAAAGCTATGCATTTTACTAGAGGACATCAATCCTTAGAAATAAAAAATAACCGATCAAAAAATAGGACTAAGTGGCAAAAGAATGAATTTTGAACTATTGACTATACTCTAGAACCTTACATTGTTTTCTATTAAAGAAGAGATCAAACCCTAAATTAGTGTGTGTGAGAAGGAAGACCATGAAGGCATGATAAGGATAAGGACATAGTGAGGGAGGATAAATTTGATCAAGTGAACAAATAGAGAAAACTAATGGTAAAGAGAAGAACATAGAAAATTATATAAGGAGATCAGATTTAGACATTGAAGAGAGAAGATCTATAATCAATTTGATGAGAGAAAACTAAAGGATCAGGTACTAAGACATTATAGCCAGTGTATTAGGGAAAATATCTTAACAAAATGGTTTTAATAGACCTAGTTATATCTCCTAATAGAGTGCTTACTTCATTGTAAGTTTAAATCCTTTAATCAATGTAGACTTAATAGTCTTATAATGCTTCTAACCAAGCACACCCCTCACAAGGTGCATGATCAAAAGTGATCAACATTATAGCCCTAATAGCCATACTTTATTACTATAGTAGTGGAGATTTGTGGGTGTCATCCCCACCCCATTTTTACCTTCACCTTGGAGGGTTTCTGGGTAACCAAAATCTTTGTGTTATGTGTTTACATTTTCATGTTAATAGATGTCAAGCATAGTTAGATCTATTTTAGTTCTACAGTACATAATCATATGGTATATGATCTAAGATATGAGATGGATTAGGAGTAAATTTAGTTAATCTATTATTTTTTCAAGAAGTGAAAACTTTTATAGATCCTGATTCTCCCCCCTCTTAGCATCTTGCTTCCCAATAAGACTTCCAACAACTAGTATTAGAGATAGATTCTCTTTTAAGAAATCTAGCAACTTGAGAGTTTAGATTTTGGAGACAGAAGCTTACAAATTTGGGAAATACTATTCATAATTATATGATTGACATCCAACTCATAGTGCAACAACTTGAAATAGAAAGAGAAGAATTGAGAAAATCCTCAAAGAAAAGAAGAGAAATGGCTATCTAGTAGAATGACACACTTTATCAAAAAATTAGCACTAAAGGATTGTTTGACAATGGGAATTCTAGTGAAAGTGATGCAACAATAGAAGACCTATTAGAGAAAAACAACATTCTAAATGAAGAAGTTAGATGATTGAAGAGAGAGCATGAATTGCAATTAGTAAGGTTGTGTAAAGTGACTAAACAAAAGAAGAAAATTGAAGAAAATAAAGTCATGAATGAAGAAGACAAAAGAAAACTGACTATTAGACTTGAAGAAAGGTCATCTAATGTGCAAAAACTTACAAACACTTAGTTAGACACGATGAATCAAATGTTACTTACAAATCAGGAACTAAATAGAAAGGACACAAAGATTGCAAATTTGAAATCACAAAGTGACAAACTAAGAAATGAATTAAGATCTCAAAAATAATTACTAGAAAGGATGGATAAACCAATTAAAGCTATAACATACTTTGAAGAACTGATGAGATCACCAAGGTCATCTAGTGAAACTTTTGGATTAGAGCACATCAAGCACTACTCATCTACTGAAGAAGGTGAATCATCCAAGAGTGGAGAGAAAAGAAACGTAAAACCTAAAGGAAAACCTACATGTCATCATTGTGGAAAGATGGGACACAAACAAAACATTTATACGAGCAAGATTGGTAAGAAAAATCCTCAACCTAAGTTTACTGGTAACTATTTTAATTGCAAGAAACAAGGACACCAAGAACATGAGTGTAGGAAAAAGGAAAGTCAAATACCTATTGCACCTAGATTTGAAGGACATTGCTACATCTGTCATAAATATGGAGATAGAGTCCAATAATGTAGTTCCAAGAAAAAATCTAATTGGACATCTAAGAAACGAGTAAATTCACCTAAGCAAGGTAACTCTTACAATTGGGATTGAAACACATGGTATAATTATTGTTACTATGGAGAGTATGATCACATTAAAAAAAATGCATTAGGAAACATTTTAGAGGAAATCACAAGAAATGTTTGAATGAAAGCTTATTTTTATTTTAGTTGTCACAAGTTTGGACATATTAAAAAACTTTAGGACTCGAGCACCAAAACCAAGCAATGAAAACATCAAAGAAAAAGGAAAAGTTTACATGGAACAAACAAACAAAGAGATAAATTAAACCTAAAAAAAGAAAGTAGAAGCTGAAAGTAGTAGATTTAACAAAGCTAAGATCACCCAATCCAATGGATCATGTGATCACACCACATCTAATTGACTAGAGAGGGTATGTAAGGAACTGTACACTTGAATGGAAAATTACACATTAGTTCCCAACAAGAAATATGATTAAAAGTCCATATATACATGAATCAAGATGAACTAGGATATATTTAAGGGAAGAATTGAGAAAAATAATTTTCATTCCTAATAGATGTTGAGTATCACTGTTATGATATATAGCATCTGAGTGATGTCATATGAACCAAGTATTTATACAAAACTAAGGTAATGGATTGACCAAGCTAAGAAGTAGTGATCTAGTATTGAAAGGGAAGAAGCATGAACACAATGCTATGTGAAGGCCAAAGACAACTATAATGCACCTACTTATATTTTTGGGAAAGAGATGTTGAAGGAAAGTAATGCAAAAATTGTGAGGAATGACCAATGTCATCCACCCAAATTCAAGGTGTACACTAACATTACAATGACTAGAGATGCATTTGGTGCCCTATCATCAATTCCACCTATAGTCTTATGTTGGAAACATTCAAGATATGATAAGTTACTGAGAGGGGAGAGTTGAATCAATAACTTTAAAACTCTTCTTTTAAATTTACCACAAATCCATCTATGCTACTGCATACATTAGTACTAAAAGATAAAACATTCATCACAATAAATAACACAATGTTTTGGTGACCTAGAAACCTTCCAAATAGAAAGTAAAACTTGAGCAGGGATGGTACCCACAAAAATCCACTACTGCAGCACAAAGTTGGCCTATTAAGGCTTACATTGACCACTTCTAGTGATTTTCCCTATTAGGAGCACAAAGGATTACTAGGTCCACCTTGTTAGAGGATTTACAAACATACAATGAAGTATGCACTCAAATAAGAGATTTATAAAAAGACTATTAAGTCTACATTGTTAAAGGATTTAGAAATTGATTCACTTGTCAAGATGAATTAGTGGATCTACTTACAACTAATTTTTGATAAGATCCTTTATGCATTGATCACCTTATTTGATGGATATAACTTTTCTGCTTCTGTATTAACCTTGATGTATTCCTTAAATTTCTACTAATAATCCTTCACATGCACTTCTCAAAAATACTTCATATCACTTCTCTATATCAATATCTTACAATAAATCTTACATATATACCTTTCAAATTTACAAAATTGCAAGGTTGGCCAAAATACAAGTGAACAACACATTACAAAGTCGGCCCAATAGTAAATAACTCGGCTTCACTGAACTAACTCGGTGACCTTCTAATACTCAGTGTCCACTACATTACATGACATCATCATGCACTCAGTAGAAGTGAAGGCTCGATCCATACCGATCACTCAATGACCACTAGTGACTCGATAGATGTAGTGTCACTTGGTAGATACTGCACGCTGATTTTACCTTGCTTCACTCGGTAAACACTACTACTTCCAACACTTAGTTTACACTGAATTTCCATGACACAAACTTACTGCTTAGTAGAAACTATGAAGCTTGATAGACACTATTGGTCTTCACATTTCCTGTATTCACTTGGTAGCCACTGTTCTACTTGGTGTAAACTATTGAACACTTTGAAGCTTGGTTAACACTAGAAAGCTTAGTGAGTGTAGGAAACTAAGTGCTAAGCTCGGTAGATATACTGGAATAGATAAGTGTTGTCACTAATGGCAATAATAACTTAATGCCAACAATCTCCCCCGTTGGCATTAGTGACAAAACACTTATAAGCCAAAACATATGTACATAATCTGACTCATTGAATTTTGGTTTTTCAAAATTGATCTTTGTAAAGTTGCTGCATATACATTCCTACATATATCTCCTTGATGACACATAATGTATATACAAAGATACTTATGTACATATCTATACACATATACATGCTGACTCAATTAAGTGCTATCTCCCCCTTTCACTTATACTAAAATCTCTTCTTATATACAGAGTTTCCCCTTTTTGCTTATACTGATATCTCTCCCCCTTTTTGATAGTAATGCCAAAGGGCTACATATACTATCTATATAGTTACACCAAAATGAGAGAAATTCTTGATGTACCTTGAGAATGAGGGCGAATGAGTTATCCCAATTCTCTTACAAAATTTGGCAAGTGGAGAGGGCAATCTAAACTTCTACTGATAATTTGATCATTTGATCAACCACTGAGAAGTTCTAATCCTAGACCAATGTTTTGCAATGAGCAATATGTTTTTGCATTGTATTTATTATTGGCAAGACCATGCTCTAAATATCAATCAAGTTTTCTCTTATTCTTGCTTCTTCTCTTAGATATTTTTCCTGCACATCTGCCAGATATTTCACCTTGGTGTGATGAGAAAAGTTGGAGGAGGGGTCCATCTGCAACATTGATGCACTTGATTGCATGTCAACATCAATCTTATTGAGCTTCTCCTTTATTTCTTTGGTAAAACTAGAGACATCACAAAGTTTGGCAAAAAGTGATGCTGCATTATTAAAAGAATTTTCAAAATTACTCAAAAATGCAGACAACTCAACTTGTTTGATTGCGATTTGCTGAGCAATATACTTTAGCACCTTGTCATCAAACTTCCTTTCAGCCTTTTCATTTATTTTCTCTTGTCCAGAAGAGTCCTCATTATATTTCTGTACAACCTCTTCTAACTAAACAAAAATATGTTGAGTGGAATCCACTTCAACACCTATAGCTTTAGTAATTATATTCTTGGCATTTTCAATTATTCTATACTCCTTATCCCTTTCAGATCCTAACTGCTTTTGCATAGCTTTCTTCTCTATGAGTTGATTGGCTAACCTCATCTCTTCAATAGTAGCAGTCTCATAGTCAATCTTAGGTATTACTATCTCTATGTCTAAGTCAATGTCTTCTTCAATTTTCTTTCTAGTGATTAGAATTTTTAATGGTTGCCTTTGTTTTACTTTAGTGATTACTGGTTTAACCTTTGGAACAGACACAATAGTGGAGATAGAAGGGCTAGCAGTGAAAAATGGGATAAGACTTGAGGATTAAATATCAATAGGAGTACTAACTGAATAAAAAATTGAAACACTTCCAAAAAATGGTGCCACAGTTGGTAGAATACCCATAGAAATATCTAAACTAACTAGAATTGAAGTGGATGTAGACAATGCTGATGGAAACAAAACTATACAGCTAATTAGAATTGATGAAGACAAAATTGTAGAACTCACTATTGCACTTATTGATGATGTAGGAGTAGAGGGAGCTAACTTAGTAGCTAAAGAAGTAACAGTCAACTTAGTAGATGAAGTACTTGACACTTCCATTGTAGACACCTGGAGCTGGGAGGTGGTTGGTGAAGATTGAGCAAGTGATGTTACTGTTGTGCTCACAATATCACTAGTAGAAGCTATCTGCATAGATGTGATAGTATGTGGTGGAGTGTGAGGTAGAGATGCAATTGCTTCAACTGCTATCCTCATCAAATCATCTTCATCCTTTTCTTCCTCTTTTTCTTCTCCCTTCTGTCCTTCTTCTTCCTTCTCCTCCATTAGAGCATGCAATTCTCCTGCTATAACTAAGATTGAAGAAGTGTTGTCATCATCATCATCATCATCATCATCATTGTTGTCATCATCATTAATTTCAAAAATTTCTTTTGATGGCTTGTTGAGATGATATATATCTTTCCAAATTTTTGAGGCTTGCTTAACCATTGATTCTATATTTTCCATTAATATGAAGCATGTTTTAAGCTTTAGAATCATTCTGTCTTCATGCTCTTTTATTTCCTTCTTCACTTTTGCATCAGTTAGATTTGGTACTAATTGTCTCGACTATTGTTCAAAGATGTCCTTTACAATTTGCACCATGTTTTCCCATCTAACTTTGATTTTAGCACAAAGATCTCCATGGATTTGAGGTTGAATTTGTGCAGGGGAGTATTTCCAAATACCCATCTTCTCCATAACAAAGTCCTCAATCTCTTTTTTCTCAAATGGAGTCTGAGTCTCATATTTGAAAACTTTGAAGTTTCAAATTCTTGCTCCAACTCTTAGCTATTTCATCCTTTCCTCAAATGAAGGTGTAGAGTGGATCAATACTAGTTCACTTTTACCTTTCCTAGCTCTCCTAGAGAACACTACAGTTGGTTGCTTCTAAGGTTTGGTGATAATCACTCTACCTTTCTTCCTTGTTGGTTCCTCTTTCTTTGATTCTTCTTCTTCTTCTTCATATTCCTCCTCTTCATCCTCACCCTTGCCCTTGGTAAGCATTAGAGGACCTTCAGCTATCTTTAATTTGGTGATTCTCTTCTTGCCTCTACTGAGAGCTTGAGGAATCTTAATACTAAGCTTTATCCTCTTCTTTGCTTCATCGTAAGTGCTAAATGAAGGGAGATTAGGATTGGCTAGCTCATTTACTAATGCCTTAATGATGTCTCTAGCTTTAGCAATGTTAATTTCATAAGGCAATGGTTTTACCCATGCCACTCTTGATATGACTGCTTGAATGTATACTCTGTCATAGTCTACCATGAAACATATATCATCCTTGTAGTCTTCTTCAAGCTTGGATGGGATTTAGAATCTATTGTTCATTTTCTCCTTGAATGCCTCAAAATAGTTATCCAACACCCTTTCAAAAGTTTCACCCATTTCTTCAATAAATTCACTTATCTAATAAATAATAGGGGTGTCTTTCCTCCGCACAACTGTGCCCTTAGATGGAAAGAATTTTTGAACATAAAAGAATAAACAAGTAAGAAATGAACCAAAATTGAAGGAATTGTTCTTGGAAGTCTTCACACTTTCAATGTTTTTGTTCAATTGCTTCAATAACACATCTGATAGATAAAATTCAAGGTTCTTCTTTATAACCTTGTATGCTAGGTCAACTGCTTCATAAGGAATGTTGTTTGATCAACTCAAGTTGTAGATCTTATGTACAATGATGTGGATGCCAAACCTAAGCTCTATGTTAGTGACATTTTTTATTTTCAAACCTCTACCATCCCACTTGGCTAGGGTTTTCTTTTGCAGTTCCTCCTGACCTAGGGTTTTAGTTTTCTTAGCTTTGCTTAGTATTGGCAGACCCATAACATTGTGTACCATCTTCTTTGTAATCAGAATGGGTTGCTCCAACCATAATTGTCCATTGTTGAACTAACTCAATATGTATCTTATCCATTTTACTTGGAAATTTTGTGGCATGTGAAGGATATGAGTTCATCCTTTCATTTCCAAATGTTTATGCTGAAGTTTCAAAATTTTGTCAACACACATTTTAGCTAGGATATTATCCATTTCTAATGTCCCTAATTCTTGAATAGTGCATTTAAACTGAGTTCTTATGTCATTAATTAGGAGTACCTTTGGTAGGATTTGCAATTGAGCACCATAAGGATCAAGTGATTTAGTAATGGCCAAAAAAATCTTGAAGTTTGGTGCTTTCCATTTGACACCCTTAATTGTGTGTTTTAGAACCCTTCTTTGGTTTAGTGCTGCTTCCACTAGTTGATGCCATTGCTTCTCAGCAGATGATAGGATTCATGAAGATCTCACTGCTAAATTTCTCAAAAACACTATAATGCTCTTTCAAATCACTTTTCTCTTCGAATACTATGAATGTAGTGAAAAATGAAGTCAAAATTGCCCCTTTTTTGAGAAAATTTCATAAATGCTCAGTGCCATAATGACATAGTGTGTGATAGACTGTCATCCACTGACCTAACTTGGCAAGAGTATCAACTTGGTAGATAAACCAAATTTCTCTTACTCCCGACTGCGCTCGATAAGGTCTTCAACCAACTTTCCTTGGTGGAGTTTGATGCAACTCAGTGAAAGATAACCTTTTGTGATCCTGGTGTATTTGAAATACTGATTGGATCATTTGAATTCCTCATATTTGTTGGAACTACTTATGATTTTCTTGTTGAGTATAGTTCCAACACATTCTTAGGAATTTAGTTTGAGGGGATGGAGTCACCCACTTCTTGAGTGACTTCACTTCCATGATTTGAGCTTGTATCCTTAGTAGATTTAGGAATCCATTGCTACTTCATTTGTTTCCTTATGTTGTGAGCCCTTTCTTTCTTTTGATCTTCAAATTGCTTATATTCATGTAGTTTTTAGCTATATGACCGAGTTCAGTGCATGTGTAACACCTTATAGTAGTATCCTTCTTTCTTAGGTGATGCCTTGCAAAATTTATGCTATTGTGTCCATATTCTCCACAATAATGACATCTGCACTAGATATTGTAGTCCCATCCAAATATTGCCTTTACAAGTTGTTCAACTAGATTGAATGATTTGGATCTGCATTGAGATGCCTTGTGACCATGATTTTTGCATTTGTGACATTTACCTTCAAAATTTTGTTTCTCGTTGCATTCATTAGCTTTGTGACCATGCTGATTGTAGTTGTAGAACTTTCCATTGAATTTTTCTTTTCCATTACTCCAGCATTTGTTTGATGTATGACCAATTTTCCCACAATGATTGCATGAGGGTTTTGGATTCCTTTTTGTACCTTCCTTGGAAGATTCACCTTCTTCTTCATTATATCCAAGTCTTGATTTACCTTTTTGCCTATGAAGATTTTGATCATTTTGCTAATTCAATTAATTCATGTCTTCTTGAGATTTCATCATTCTCCCATTGATTTTTTTTTCAGCATTTAGGTCATTCTTCAATTTTTCAATGATTTTATTTTCAGATCTCAATTCTCTCATTATTCTTTTATTAATTTCCCTTTCATAATTTAGATCACTTCTTATTCTTTCATTCTGTGCTTTGAGAATCCTGATTTCTTCATTTTCTTCAGTTATTTGATCAATAAGGTCTTATGCTAATTGGATTGATTTTATTCTTCACTGTTTCTTTCCTCCAAATCTTCTTTTGCTTTATTCCTTTGTTCCAAGATTTCACACATTCTTATTGACTAAGCTTCTTGTTCTCTTTTCAAGTTTCTTACCTCTTCTTGTAGAGAGCCATTCTTTGCTAGGAGTTCTTTGATTGCCTCATTAGCTTCATCTAAATTGCTTGATGGGAAAAGGTCTTCTATCTTTTCTTCAACATACTGATGGTCATTCATTTTTCTTGCAAGTTCCTTTCTTCTTTTTAGGGATTGCGAAAGATGCTCCTTTTCTTCCTTGAGTTGAGCTATGGCCATCTCTAGATCTAGCTTTTCATTTTCAATTGCCTTATCAAGTCTAAATATCTCCATTTGTCCTTAGATCTTTGCTCAAGCTATTAAACTTTTATCTTGAGAACCATAATGCTTTGATACCAATTGTTGGAAATATTCAAGATATGATAAGTTACTAAGAAGGGAGGGGTGAATCAGTAACTTTAAAACTCTTCTATAAAATTTATCACAAATCCATCTATGCTACTGCATACATTAGTACTGAAAGATAAAACATTCATCACACAAAAGAACACAATGTTTTGGTGACTGAGAAACCTTCCAAATAGAAAGTAAAACTAGGGTGGGGATGGTACCCACAAAACTTCACTATTGCAACATAAAGTGGGCTATTAATGCTTACATTGACCACTTCTAGTGATCTGCACTGTTAGGAGCACAAAGGACTGCTAGGTCCGCCTTGGTAGAGGATTTACAAACATACAATGAAGTATGCACTCGGTTAAGAGATTTATACAAAGATTGTTAAGTCTACCTTGTTAATGGATTTATAAACTGATTCACCTATCAAGATGAAGTAGTGGATCTACTTACAACTAATTGCTGATAAGATCCTTTATGCACTAATCACCTTATGTGATGGATATAACTTTTCTTCTTTTGTATTGAATTTTATGTATTCCTTAAACTACTATTGATAATCCTTCACATGCACTTCTCAAAAATACTTCATATAAATTCTCTATATTGATATCTTACAATACATCTTACATGTATACCTTTCAAATTTACAAAATTGCAAGGTCAGCCAAAATACAAGTGAACAACACAGTACAAAGTTGGCCCAATAGTAAATAACTCAAGTTCACTAAACTAAATCGGTGACCTTTTGATAATGTCCATTGCATTACACAAAATCATCATGCACTTGGTAGAAGTGAAGGCTTGGTCCATACCGATCACTCGATGTAGTTTTGAAATTAGTGGCCACTGATGACTTAGTAGATGTAGTGTCACTCGGTAGATACTGCATGCTGAGTTTACCTTGCTTCACTCGGTAAACACTACTACTTCCAACACTTGGTTTACACTAAATTTACATGACACAAATTTACTGCTTGGTAGACATTGTGAAGCTCGGTAGAAACTACTAGTCTTCACATTGCTTGTATTCATTCAATAGCCACTATTTTTCTTGGTGTAAACTGTTGACCACTTTGAAGCTTGGTTAACACTAGAAGGCTAGGTGAGTGTAGGAAACCAAGTGCTGAGCTCGGTAGCTATACTAATATAGATAAGTGTTGTCACTAATGGAAATAATAAATTAATGCCAGCAGTCTTAATGGTTCATGATGTTTGATTGATGTGCAAGATTGTAGAGATTGGAGACTATGAATTATGAGTTTCTTATGACAAGCTATGTGATAATGGAATTTTGAAAGATGAAAATAAGATTTTTGTTGAGAAAAGGCTTATTTGTGCCATAAAATTTCCTAAGGTATTCAAATTAGAATGGATAAATATTGTACAAAGATGAGTACACAACATGAAATTATGGTTGGAAGGTGGACTAGTAAAGATCAACAAAGAAATCATTCATCAAGTTACTGATTATCCCACACTAGACATAGTAAAAGTGATGAGATGTGCAACAAAGAATATTTTTGAGGATCAAACAAAGGCTAAGTGGAATGAGCAAGGAATGTCCATTGATGGAATTGAAGATCTAGTTATTAAGTTTGCAGTGAATGTAATTGCACATAAACTATACCAGTCAAGCTGATTGAATAATGTTTTGTGCATTGCACTTGACCTAGGTTAGAAAATCGTAAAGAAAGATCACAATTATGACCTGGCTCAACTACAACTACACCAACTATTAGAAAATATTGGAGCAATTTGGAAGGCCAAGAAAACTTTATGTAAGTTTGGATCTTTGCTAGTCTATATATTTTTCTTTGTGTAGAATTTATTTCTTACTGTAGGGAGAGTTGTATGGGATAAGACTAGACCATTCATCAAGATAATCAATGTTTTCATTGAAAAATTGGGTGAAAACTTTGAGACAAATATGGCTAAATATTATGATGAGTTTAAGGGAAAAAAGAAGAATAGAATGAGGATCCCATAATTGGTTGTGGATCACTACTATGAAGACATTTGTTTCATGGTAGATAAAAATTTCACATATGCATACACAATGGTACCTAGGGTTGCATGGTTAATACCAATTCAATATGAATTAAATGTGGACCAAATCACTACAATAGTTAATAATTTTTTATCTGAAGAAATATATAGGAATGTTGAGCCCTTTGGCAATTATGAGTCAACCAAGATCAGAATGCTAATGCAAACCAAAGTTCCCAAGATGGATAAGAAATGAAAGAAGATGATAGAAGATCTTGATGGAAATCTTAGAAAAGGACCACTCTAGATAACAAAGGGAAAAGGAAAAGATGAATAATCTAAAGAAGAAGAAGAAGAAGAAGAAGAAGAAAAATAGTCAAAGGGAAAAGAAATAGTTGTTTTCAAGCCCAAAGCAACCAAACAATTTTTTTTTTATCATTGTTGATCCTAAGGTAATGAAGGACCTAAAGATGAATGTGAAGAAAGTAGTTATACCTCTTGAACCTAAACCAAAGAGGAGGACAATAGCAAGGTCTAAGGTAGAACAACCCTCGACTACTAAAACCAAGAAAATTCTAACTAAAAGGAAATACTCTAAAGGGATTGAGAAGAGCCTACCAAAGAGGCTAAGAAGAAAACTAATTGTCACACTTGATGAGGAGGAAGTTAAAGAAGAAGAAACTGAGTTTGGTTATTTGAGTAAGCTTCAAATTGTACCCAAATAACCTCCCATGACCATTGATTAGATATATGAAAATATTAGAAACTCAGCTAGCATAGTAGGTTTCAAACAAATAAAATATGGTTCTAATAAAGAAGATCATAAAAATATTAAGAAGGCCATGCTAGACATGATGGAAAAATTTAAATATACACCTATTGAATTAGGAAAGGTTATTTATGAGGATTTGTATAATCAATTAGATGCAAAGTGGAAGTGGGAATTATCCACTAAAAGGTAAATAAGGGAGACCCCATTGGCCCAAACTATGCTTGACTTAGGGAACACACATATGTCTATTGACCTAAGAGATTTTTGTAAGAAATTTGTGACAAAAGTAAGGGTATATAAAATTTTGAAGAATAAAGAAGATTAATTTGAGAAATAAAGCAGTTTGATATGGAAGAAAGAATTTTGAACAACATGACATTGTCACTATAGAGGATGTTCCTAATTCATCACTGCAAAATCAAAACATATTAACTAAGGAAGACTTGAAAAATGGTGAATCAAAATCCTCAAAAATCTCTCTCCCATCCACCAATCTAGTTTTGTTGTGAATACAAGATTATACATGGATTGACAGTTCAACAAATTCTACTACACAAGTCACATCTATAATAGTTGTTTTAGAAGTAAGTGCCAAGAAATAGGGCAAGGCCATCATTATGTTACTAAAGTCTACATATGCTACTAACCAAAAAGTAGAATAGAAAGGTAAAGTAGATCAATCTACTCAAGATTCCACAAAGGGACCAAAGAAGGAAGGGCTATCCAAGTTGACAGAGATTGAGAAGCCTAAGGAGAAAGAGACTATCCAAGCTCTTATTCAGCTATTTAGTGTTGTTCATACTAATACATTAAATGTTACACTTGTTCAATAGGTTACTTCAACTCAACATGAGCATACTCCCATTGAATGACGTACATGTAAACTAAGTGCAAAGTGGAAACAATTCCACATATCACTACCAAGTGACAACACCCCTTGGTCATAGATAATGACACAAATTTTTTACACATAAGAGACTCCAATAAGTTCAGATGAGGTCATTACTTTACCCTAGTATGACCCTAACAATACAAAATTGCAAGAAATGCAAGATCTACATGCTTTGCTAAGTCAAAAGACAAAGCAAGAATAACTAAGAAGGGAGATCAAGAAAAAGTAGGTACTCCATGATATAAAATAAATTTTTGTAGATGCTTTTGATATTTAGGATGTAAATGAGAAAAATCCAATTTTGGAACAATTGGTGTATATAGTTGAGAAGGTGAATAATGAAGATATAGAGACCAATGATAAGATGATGAGATGGTCTAAGAAAAAGTTTGAGCACAAAGTTTTAGAGAAAGTCTCAACAAAACCTACATTAAGGTATGTTGAGCTTTCTAACCTTGCAACTAATTTGGAATGGATATTGACAATCATTCATTCATTTTATATAAAACTTTGTGATGTTGATTTCTTCACTATAGAGAATCAGTTCTCTATTGATCACCTACCAATAGATTTCAAGGCTTGTGCTAATTCTTTGAGAAAGAACACAAGTTTAAGCTCACATTAATTTAATAAATTGATATTTGGTCAAGGAAGATTAGCCAATCTAATGGATAAAGAAAAAGTAATAATGACAAAATTGATTACTATACAAATCATGTTACTGCCTCATATGGAGGTCATTCAAAAGGAACTATCAGTTGCACAAGACTTAGCCAAAAGAGATCCTCATCTCTCAAATATAGATAGTTTAGTTATTCTAGCTGCCCATCTTAAAATCTAGATTCAAGTACTAGAATCAGCTTGATCTAGATGGAATCAAGGATTAGAGGTGATCTTATCAAATCAGAATTTTTTTTGGATAAATATCAGCTAACCGATGTAAACCCCAAGCCATAGAGTGTCAAAAACAAGGGGGAAATCAACCATGACACCAACAAAAAACATCAGATCTATCATAGGGAAACTCAAATTAGAATAAAAAAAGGAAAATTAGATGTATCAACATCAAAGATCATAGGTATACCAAGACATACACATATATTGTGTATAACAAATTCAAGTTTTTGGAGGCCAAATCATAGTCTAAGGGGGAGTGCTAATTTTACTATTTTGCAATTTTAAATGGATTGCTAAGTCATGATAAAGTTTTTTTCCACTAATGCTAATGAGCCTCTAAAAGCCACTATTTTGAGAACCTTTAATCTTATTTTTAGACAATTATCTTGCAAGAAACATTTTATGACTCTATGGTTTAAGCAAAAGAACTTATGTTTTTATGAATATATTATCTATATGTTAAGACATGAAGATTGAAGTATAGATTGTTTAGATATGTTGTGTTTGCTTGAATCTATGGACTTCTATGGTTTAATGAAGGAATATTACATGATGATAAATATTTCCTCATCTATGCTATGTTTGGGTAGGTTCCTTCCTATAGCCGTAGGATTTGCAAGAGTGATAATTTGAACATTATACCTTTTCTGACATTGATGATGAAATGAATATATATGTATGTGGAAGTTGTTTCATTCAATGTTTTGTAGTTACTTTCCACACATATTCAAGTCCACATTTCAATGCTAAGTCAAAGAAGACCAGATTGATGAATCACTACAACAAGAAAATTATTGTGTGATTTTTGTTATGGTAGCATGTGAATATAACTTCCTCAACCTACTATATTCTTGGAGGAGTTAAAACATAGTTAATGATATTTCTATTGTAAACTTTATGATCTTTAATTGATCCTCATTGATGGAGTGATTGTAGAAGTAGGAAGTTGTTGTAGCTTTCCTTTAAATAGTGCTCACTATAGCTTTGGAAAGGGATTTTCTGGTTTTGGCTGGAAGAAGATAGAATTTATTGTTTGTTCAATAGTGTGTAATCTTGTTTTCAGATGTAATCTCTTACTATGAATGAATAGAATACAAAGTTCAAGTTTCCACCTTTAGACTTGACCATCTTTCTATTCACTCATCCAAGGAGGCCCACTAGGTGAGTGAATTTCTTTGTTAGAATATAATTTATTTCCTTATTTGTTTCTTTGCAAAGCATACTTCTACTATTCTTGTAGCCATTGATAATAGGATCATTGAACTATTCCTGCAACATAGGTGCATAAATAGATTTACTGTTTGTAGAATTACTCTAAGCTTTAAGAGAAAATATCATTTTAGTTCCTAGCTTAGTTTCCTTCAACATTTCTTTTCTATTTTAGCTGTAATGACTTAAAGAGGAATCAAAGCATATACTTTGTAGCCACCCTCTCAATCTTACACTCCTAGGTTGACAAAATAAAATGAAGTCAACATGTTATTCTTAGGAAAACACATGATTCTATCTAATCATAGAGTCAATGTAGAAGGATGTACAATCCTTTTTTACTAAGGTATTTAGATGACTGACCATTTTTAGCACCATTATTAGGGGAGGTGTCAATCTAATTCAACCCTAAAGTCATTATGTTACACTAGATTTCACATTATTTTGCATGCATAGAAGAAGAGACCCCTTTGGGAGATTTATTCCCTTTATTATTCAAGAAGACATTTTTAATCCTAAACTTGAAGAACCTCACAACGAAAATGAAGAAGAACTCTTTAAAAATCAATTCATTGCTGCTCAAGAATGAATACCCTCATCCTTTGATGAATTATTGCATCTAAATGATCTCTTTGCTGAACTTGAATACCAAGATAATCCACTTGCTCTTGTCATGTATCAAGCACCACTAATAGTACCCCCTCCAGGAATGGCTCAGCCTTAGCCTCAACCAATATTTCCTTTTCCTATCACTCCTCAACAAGGTAAGCAAAATTTGAAAAACATACTTGCTACTATACTCCCCAAGTTTTATGGTTTGATCATTGAAGACCCTAAAACCTTTCTCTTTGAGTTTGACATACTATGTAGAAGTTATGACTATAGAATTGATGCCCACAAATTGAAGTTGTTTCCTTCTACCCTCAAAGAAGCTTTTCTGAGATGGTTCATGGGGTTGGGTGCCAATGTTGTAACAAATTGGCCTACAATGAGCAATTTTTTTCTCACAAAGTATAAGGAATACTATAGGGGCCAAGATTTAAAAGGGGATGACATTTTCAAAATGCCCCAAAAGGATGATGAAACCTTGGAAGATTATGTTTCCTAGTTCATGTTCAACCTGCAGCATAACACACAACATCAATTGAATGAGGAATCAAAGAAACATCTTTTTCTAAGAGGTGTAAATGAAGGAAGCATTGAAGCTCTAGACCTTACGGTAGGAGGGGATATCACTCAAAAGACTTGGATTGATATACAAAGTATATACCTAAATTATTCTAGAGCTATAGTGAAGAAAGGTAGGGTATTTAACAATCTACCACATATGTCCAATGGTAGTTCAGGAGTATCCAAGATGGAACTATCTAATTTTCTATCAAACTTTAAGTGAGACATCATTAACGATGTGGTCACTTAGCTAGACACCATGCGAACCCAAAGAAAGAAAGATGAAGCTGATGCCATGTTGACTGAATACTATCCACATTGTAGAGAAAAGAAAAAGCACTGTAGATTTAAGTTTGTTGCAAGCATGGAGACCAATGCCAATCAAGTTCAAAGCCATTGATGAAAATGGAGAGGTACATTATGTCTCTCAAAGAAGGCCATGGGCTCAAAGACAAGGGATGCCACAAGATTGTCTTCAAAGTTATAATAATAATAATCAATGGAAAAATTTTCAAAATACTAGTTTTAGTGGAAATCATAGTTGGAAACAACCTCAAAAAGGCTAGCAAAAACCTCAGAAAGGTTGACAACAACCTTAGCAGGGTTGGCAAAAATAAGTAGGGTTGGCAGTAACCTCAAAAGGGTTGGTGGAAACCTCAGTAGGGTTGGCAACAACCTCAGAATTGGAGTACCCAATCTAGTCAGCCAACCCTATTGCCACCACCTTAGTAGCAAGCTCTAATGCCTACTCTTTTAGCCACTAATACTCCTTCCAAGTAGACCCAACTACCAGTTCAATCTAACCCTAATCCAAAAAATAATAAACAATAGGCTCAACATCAAAGATATGCCATCTCATTGAATGATATTCACTTAAGGTTAGGCACCACTCTTCAGTCACCCAAAAAACCTATAATAATTGAAGTTGATGATCCTCCAACTAAGCATATAGATGAGTCAAATCAGCATACCTCTCTTGTAGCCAAAGAGCCTCAATTTCCCCACAAGTTGATAGAACAAGGCCAACCCATGGAGAACCATGCAGTCATTGATTTCCTTAATCAGCTGAAATAGATGATAGTAAAAATACCATTGCTGGATGCTATTAAGGAAGCCCATGCATTAAGTATCTAGGAAGGAAGAAGAAAGATCCAAAAACCAGTCATGTCCTAGAATAGTTGTCTAACTTAATGCTACAGAAATTAAATATACCTAAATACTCTAACCCTAGGAATCCTATAGTTACAATCACTATTCATGGGATCCAAGTTCAAAATGATTTGGTTGAACTAGGATCATTTATTAATGTCATGAAAAATGAGGTACTATCTTGGTTGCATATTTTTGGTCTCAGAGAGACACCCACCATCCTTCAACTTGTTGATAGCTCTACCATTAAACTAGATTGGATGATAGAAGATGTTATAGTCACCCTAAATTCTTGGGAATATCCAGTTGATTTTTTGTTCTCTCCCTAAAGGATAATATGGGAGGATATCCTTTAATCTTAGGGAAACCATGGTTAGCCACTGTAGATGCTTATATAGCTTGTTGATCTAGAAAGATGATAATATCGAATGGTGTTCATACCAAGAACTTGACTTTATACTCCCTTGCTCAACCATTGTTACTAGATGACCAAGTAATCTGGCCAGACTTGGGTGATGATGATCTAGAAGCCAATTGCATCCATTAGTTGATGATGATAGGTAGAGAATCACTTATAGCCAACTTTCTTTCTCAGTTACATGTCCCTAATGATCCTACAACCATTGATGATAGTTTTCTAGATGAACACCTTTTTCTATTGGCCACACAAAACCCATGGTATGTAGATATTATTAACAACCTCACCACAGGAAAAATGCCAGTATACTTCTCTTCCCAAGAAAGAAAGTTACTAGTAGAGAAGAGCTTTAATTATTCATGGATTGCTAGATTTATGTTCTATACTAGACTTAATCAAGTCATGCGTAGGTGTCTAAGAGAGGATGAAACATATGATGTCTTGAAGGCCTATCATGATGAGCTCTGTAGAGATCACTTTGCAACCAAAAGCATAACCTTCAAAATCTTGACAACTGGGTATTATTGGCCAAGCTTACACAAGGATGCAACTCGATATAAAAAGAAATGTGATAAGTTTCCATGAATGAGAAGACCCACTAAATTAGATGAAATGCCCTACAACCTCAAGTAGTTGTCACACCCTTCAAAAAATGGGGGATTGACTTTGTAGGACTCATTGAACCTACTTCACAAGGAAAATCCTACATTTTGGTGTGCACTAACTACATAACCAAATGGGCAGAGGCTAAACCCATGAAACACCCAAGGGATATCAATGTGGAATTTTTTTTGTATGAATGCATTTTTACATAGTTTGGTATTCCTAGGAAATTGACATCTGATCAGGGAAATCAATTTACATCAAATTTGATAACTACTCTTATGAAGGAGTATACTATCAGGCATGGTAAATCATCACCTTATCATCCTTAGGCTAATGGTCAAGTAGAAGTTACCAATAGAGAGTTGGAATCTTTTCTCCCCAAGATTGTAGCACTTCATAGGAAAGATAGGGCCACATGCCTTCCTAAAGCTCTCTAGGCTTGTAGAACCACCTAGAAGTCCACAACTAGTTTTACTCCCTTTGAGCTTTATGGAAAGTAAGCAGTAATGCCTATCAAATTTGAATATAAATCATTGAAGACTACCTTGGAGCTCAAGATAGAACTCAATATTTCCCAATAGGATTGAATCCTGAGTTTAAATGGTTTTGATGAATGGAGGAAATTTGCATTGAACAATACTGAGCTCATTCAACACCAAAGAAAAGAGTGGCATGAAAAGTTTATCAAATAGAAAATGTTTGCTATAGGATATTGGGCACTCCTTTATGACTCAAAGTACCAACATAATCTAGGGAAGTTCCAAACATGTTGGTTAGGACCATATGAGATTGTTGTCATATTTCCAAATGGTGTAGTTCAATTATCTACCATTGATCCTATTCACTTAAAACTACTTGTCAATGGGCATCATCTCAACCTTTACCATAAACCCGTTAGCCATGAAGAGTTTTTGTATCAATTCTAGCACAATGAGGACATTTTCATTCCTATAGCCAGTGAGTCCAGGTCTCATATAGCCAATGAGTCTAAGTCTTCTACCCTTACTCTTGATACTTCTTGACATTGATCAAGGCATTCATAATAGACACTTTCTTTTTGGAAGTACTTTCTTCACATCCATTCCACTTCAACTTCTCTCTCTTCCATCTTACCCTTATATCCCATTGCTTTTTCAATTTTGATGTTCCTTCTAGAATGTCTTTCCTATAGTAGTTGCCAAGTACCTACCACATAACTTTTCATGTATTTTATTTTATTTTATTCATGCTTTGTTAGGATTTGGTATTTTTTATAATTTTTCACTCTTTCCTATGCTTTCATGGTGGGACCTATGCCTTTATTTAGTTGGGGGGAGGGAAATATTAAATGTTTTCTTTAAAAAAAATTCAAATTGCATGTACCCTCAAAAGTTCATTGAGATGACTGGAAATAATTGCATATATAATATAACATGTTAGTGACTTGTCTTTCTGTGATTGTGTCATTATAAAATTAAGGATATTAAAAGTAGTTACTTAACTTTTAGTGATGGTTTGCAACATGTTTGGGTGACAGACTTGTACATGAGTGGAAATTATGAAATTGTTGCAAGAAGGATATTATGAGATATGGTGCATTAAACTCTCCAAGTACATGCCATTTTTTGAAATAGACACTTTCTTTTTGGAAGTACTTTCTTCACATCCATTCCACTTCAACTTCTCTCTCTTCCATCTTACCATTCTATCCCATGTCTTTGTCAATTTTGATGATCCTTCTAGAATGTCTTTCCTGTAGTAGTTGCCAAGTACCTACCACATAACTTTGCATGTATTTTATTTTATTTTATTCATTCTTTGTTAGGATTTGGTATTGTTTATAATTTTTCACTCTTTCCTATGCTTTCATGGTGTTACCTATGCCTTTATTTAGTTGGGGGGAGGGAAATATTAAATGTTTTCTTTAAAAAAAATTCAAATTGCATGTACCCTCAAAAGTTCATTGAGATGACTGGAAATAATTGCATATATAATGTCACATGTTGGTGACTTGTCTTTCTATGATTGCATCATTATGAAATTAAGGATATTAAAGTAGTTACTTAACTTTTAGTGATGGTTTGCAAGATGTTTGGGTGATAGACCTGTACATGAGTGGAAATTATGAAAATTTTGCAAGAAGGATATTATGAGATATGGTGCATTAAACTCTCCAAGTACATGCCAATTAAGTTTGAGTTGCATGAACTTGTTTATATTTTATCACATGCCAAACTTGGGCTAGTGTTGTAATATTGTAAACCTTGATCCACTAAGTTCTGAAACATTAAGATTTTTCCACAATTTAGCTGGAATTAACCATGGGTGGAGGTATCCAAAGGAATGAGTCCACTAATCATCGAGTTCTTTTGGGAGATGCAATCAGCTGTAAAATGTCTAGGAGAAGGGGATTGGATTATTGTCCTAGTTTGAAAGGATTTAATGAAGAGGCAACTCTTCAATTCATGATCACCTTAAGGGATGGCATTGTAGTGGTTAAAGGTTTGAGAATCAAGTTCTCAGAGGAGGTGATAGCCAAGGTTATTTGGCTTCACCAAGAAGGCAAAAATTGGGAGAAAGAGTTTGACCTAAAGATAGCTAGGGCATAATTCAGTATACACCAGGACCCTCAACTAGACATTGATAAGAAACAAGGTACTTCTAGGCTATCCTTTCCAATGTAGTTTATTCAACCTACCACATTTATCATCTGATACTTCACATATGAGGGACATTAAAAATACCTGCATACCCTACATTTCAAAATGTTGGCTCACCTACGACATGATTATAGATAGGTAAACCTTCCAAATCACTTGTTTAACATTATTAAGAAGCAAGCTTCTCTAATGCAGTCAGGAAAGGATCACTCTATCTCTCACCATTTCTTAATAAAATTAATCATAGAAAAGGAATTAAATAAAAAATAAATTGGGTCAAGGGAGGAGTTCTTGTAGTTAAAAGAAGTAGAGCCTAGGTTGGTCAACCCTAGAGGCTAGGGTATTGGATGAAGGGAAAGAACATCCACCAATTTCTGTAAAGTTGTCCCCAGAGCTGAAAATGCTCCTAAAGCCTCTCCTTCTAGTCTTAGAGAAACTAAGAAGAGGATTTACAAAAATAAACCCTCCATTGTTAGCAAAAAAAAAAGAAAAAATGTAGAAGTTGTTAGTGCTCCTAAGGCCCCATCATCTGTTGAAAATAGGTCTTCTGCTAAGAAAGACAAAGGTAAAATTTTGGAACCTAAAGCAGAAAGGCTAGAAACACAATAGATGAAGAGAGTAACCTTAATGAACCCATGCACTCTCAAGAATAGGAAGATCTAGAAAAACCTCCTAAAGCACCTACGGTGGAAATACATGTAAGCAAGAGGAAATGGAAGAATCCTCCATGCCTGTCGACACCACCCATGAGGAAAGGTGTGAGATTCTTTGAGAGTAGGGTTCTAGAAGCCTCTATTGCTGTAGTTACCCATAAAGTGTCTAAATGTGAAAAGGAGTCCTATTTGAAGGGAAAATTGTAGCAAATTGAAGCCAGTAGAAATGAGAGAAAAACCCAAAATCTACAGTCAAAAGTTGATTATGTGCTTATTGAAAATAATGAGTCTGGTGAGATTGAAATATCTAAGTTTTAAGAAAACCTTGCTATGCTAGACATTAGTGAAAAATCTGTATAACTCCCTTTGAAGGATTATCTAGAATTTAGACATGAAATTGTTAAAGAAGTACTAGAAAAATTGGATCAAGAAGGGTTAGACACATTAGCTATAGTAGCCATAGAATCCAGTAGGGAAGAAAAGGAGGAAAAAACTATTCTCATAAGAAAAGGAGGGTGCTTCACATCATAGAGTGTCAAAAAAACTCATCATTTGGTGCCTAAATGGGTAGACCTCTTTAATCATGAGCCATTGCCACCACTAGATCTGTCTACACCTTTGTCTGCAGGAATTAATTTGTTTCAATAGTTGTTATTGGAGAGAGCTCAATGGAAATTAGAGAAATAAAAATTAAAGCATGTTATTAATGAGTAGAGTTAACTGTTGAAATAAAGTTCAGATCAAAATGAAGTTCTGAAGAGAAGAATTGAGTAGATCACAAAATTGATTCCTGAGTTAATGGAATGTAGGTCGCCGCCTAT
This sequence comes from Cupressus sempervirens, assembly GCA_028749045.1. Classification (NCBI taxonomy): domain Eukaryota; kingdom Viridiplantae; phylum Streptophyta; class Pinopsida; order Cupressales; family Cupressaceae; genus Cupressus; species Cupressus sempervirens. Next base: position 221,380,682 of record CM053793.1, read on the forward strand.
ATATGCTTTGTTTCTTAAAGAAAAATTTAAAAATTATAAATTGAATAGCATTGTGGAAGGTCTTAACCCCTCTATTTCTACCCACATGAATTTTATGATGCATTTCGATCTGTTCCTATGGCTTTGAAAAATTTACTATGTGAATTGTATCTTCACATTCTAGTATTGCCTAATGACAGCGAATGGAACCCAGTCTTGTATGTAGGGGATGTGTAATTAAGGGAATAAATGTCATGGATACCTAATGAAATAAGAAGAGAACATCAAGCTACACCATACAATGAGAATGAGATGACAACACCCTTGTTCATGAGACCAGAAGTTCAACATTCTAAATGAACATATCTAGATTGGATTTCTATTTTGGGAAATCTTGTAGGACTTGGTAACTTGAGTACAGTCAAAGAATGGGCCTTTACAAATTGGGAACAATACTTATCTCATAATGTTGAAACAACAATTGTTTCCTCAAGACAATGATGGGTTAGAATGTGACATGATCTAAAAATAAGAGAAACCCACTCTCCACAAAACTTGACTTGCTACAATTAGGATTTCTTGGTATATCAACTTGGGGAGAAATCAATATAAACATTCGTTACCATTAAGGTATCAACCCCTAGTTCTCCTACAACCACTACTAGTAGCAAATGACAATGTAGAAGATCATGACATGACTGCTGAAGTTTAGCACTAGAAGAGGCTCAAGACAAATTATGGCTACTTTGATTATGTGAAGAATGAGCTTCATGATTGTTGGAGACCAACAATAGATTAGTTGGGGAGAATGATGAGCCTCTAAAGTCCCATTATTTTGACAACTTTTATCTCATTTTTAGACAATTATGTTGCAAGAAACATTTTATGACTCTATGGTTTAAGCAAAAGAACTTATGTTTTTATGAATATATTGTTTGTATGTTAAGACATGAAGATCGAAGTATATATTGTTTAGATATGTTGTGTTTTCTTGAATCTATGGACTTCTATGGTTTAATGAAGGAATATTACATGATGATAAATATTTCCTCATCTATGCTATGTTTGGGTAGGTTCCTTCCTATATCCATAGGATTTGCAAGAGTGATAATTTGAACATTATAGCTTTTCTAACATTGATGATGAAATGAATATACATGTATGTGGAAGTTGTTGCATTCAATATTTTGTAGGTACTTTCTGCACATATTCAAATCAACATTTCAATGCTAAGTCAAAGTTGACCAAATTGATGAATCACCACAACAAGTAGATTATTGTGTGATTTTTATTATGGGAGTGCATGAATATAACTTCCTCAACCTGCTATATTCTTGGAGGAGTTAAAACATAGTTAATGTTATTTCTATTATAAAATTTATGATTTGTAATTGATCCTCATTGATGGAGTGATCATAGAAGTAGAAAGTTGTTTTATCTTTTCTTTAAATAATGTTTGTTGTAGCTTTGAAAAGGGATTATCTAGTTTTGGCTAGAAGAAGATAGAACAGATTGTTTGTTCAGTAGTGTTTAATCTTGTTTTCAGATTTAATCTCTTACTATGAATGAATAGAATACATATTTCAAGTTTCCACCTTTAGACTTGACCATCTTTCTACTCACTCATCTTGCCCACTTGGTGAGTGAACTTCTTTGTTAGAATATATTTTATTTCCTTGTTTGTTTCTTTGCAAAGTATACTTCTACTATTCTTGCAGCCATTGATAATAGAATCATTAAACTATTGTTGTAGCATAGGTGCATAAATAGATTTACTGTTTGTAGAATTACTCTAAGCTTTAAGAAAAAATGCCAGTTTAGTTCCTAGCCTAGTTTCCTTTAGCATTTCTTTTCTATTTTAGTTTTAATGACTTAAAGAGGAATCAAAGCATATACTTTGTAGCCACCCTCTCATGCTTACGCTCCCGAGTGGACAAATAAAATTAGTATGTTATTCATAGGAAAACACATGATTCTGTCTAATCATAGAGTCAATGTAGAAGGATGTCCAATCCTTTGTTACTAAGGTATTTAGCTAACTAGCCAAATGCAAAGGGAGTGATTGTTGATCTCTACAACTTATTTCCTATTATTGTCCAACACTTAGTCATTTTCTAGGAAATGTTGGTCAGTCATCACTATGACAAAGCCATCTAATTAAGTTTGAGTTGCATGAAATTGTTTGTATTTTATCACATGCCAAACAAGTCAAAGGTTGTCAAGAACCACTGTACAAATTGTGTCACAATATATGTTGAGTGAAAAATATGGAGACTGAGCAATGTAAAGTTAGTTTATGTCGAGTGAGTTAGTACATGCCAAGTATATAGAAGCCAAGGGACAATGTGAATATTAGTTATGATCAAGTGTCGAGATATTCAAAAGCTGAGTAAACTAGTTTTGGAATATGTGTTTATGATGGCACAAACAATTAGGCAAATCATTTTTGGCCAATTTCTATGTGATATTTATGAATTGTAAAGACAACTAAGAAGAAAATTATGCATTTTGGTAGAAAAAATCAATCCTTAGAAAGGAAGAATAACCAATCAAAAAATAGAAGGACTAAGTGGAAAAGAATGAATTATGGATCGATGATTATAATCTAGAATCTTCCATTGTTGTCTATTTAAGAAGGGATCAAACCCTAAATCAGTGTGTGTGAGAAGGAAAATCATCAATGTGTGATAAGGCTATGGATAGAGTGAGGAAGGCTAAGTTTGATCAAGTGAACAAACAAAGAAACCTAGCAATGATTGGTAGAATAGAGAAAATCACATAAGGAGATCAGATTTAGACGTTGAAGAGAGAAGATCTATAATCATCTTGATGAGAGAAAATCAAACAATGAGGTATTGAGACATTATAATAGTGTATCAGGGAAAATATCCTAATAGAGTGGTTTTAATAGACCTAGTTAAATTCCTAATCAAGGTAAAATTAATAGCCTTACAATGCTTCAAACCAAGAAGATGCGTCACAAGGTAGATCATTAGAAGTGATCAACATTGTAGCCCTAAGAGGTGTACTTCATTATTGTAGTAGTGGATATTTGTGGGTGTCATCCCCACCCCAGTTTTATCTTCACCTTGAAGGGTTTTTGGGTAACCAAAATCTTTGTGTTATGTGTTTACATTGTCATGTTGATGGATGCCAAGCATAGTTAGGTTATTTTAGTTTTATAGTACATAGTTATATTGTATATGATCTAAGACATGAGTAGTTAATCTTTATTTTATTCAAGAAGTGAAAAGTTTTATAGATCTAGATTCACCCCCTTCTTAGTATCTTTCTTTTCAATAAGACTTCCAACACATCTAAGATTACTACACAAAACCTTTCCTTTTCTTTTTCCCTTTCTTCCTACTCCATTGTTAAAGATCACTACAGAGACCTAGATCACAAGGGCACATCAATAAACACAATATATATCCACTGTTGAGTCCTAAATAAATGAATGAACTGAAATGAGCACATGATTATGAAGTAACTAGAAAGGCATTCACCATTTACCATTCAATCACCATTAAGATAATCAAAGATAATCACCATTTAGTATGCACATATCATTCAATATGCATATATCATCACAAACATGGCATGATGATAGGAAGAAAAAAATGTCTAACAAGAGACTAAATATATATTATCTCTTGAATCCTAAATGAATCGATAACCCTATTAGCTGCATTATGAATAGCACAAACAATTAGTTAGTTACCCTTCTATTCACCCAACCATGGAAATAAATCTTGCATATATTTTTTAAATGAAGAAAAAAAAACCTATTCTAGATTATTCCAGGTTGCAAATTTCCTAGTTTTATTCCATTCACTGAGTAACATGTTCTGCAAAGCATGGTTATTTTGGTATTTTTGTGCACCGTTACAGAGACCTTTTTCACTTTCAAGAAATTTGGGAATTATGAAGCATTCTAAATTTGATTTATCTCTAATATTTTTCCTTCTATTGGTGTTGTCATCACAATTTTGATGGACCTATCACAATAGCAATAATGTTGGGGATAGTTTCAAAAAAATGTAAAATTCACATTAAAAGGATGCTATCATCATAATTTGGCTCCTAATTTTTTAGTGAAAGCTATCAAATTCATTAAAAAGATCTTACCTTAGAAGAACTCCTCAGAGTAGGTCATTTGAGGATAGCCTTCACTTTCTTAGGATCCATTTTTAGACTTTCTAGTAAAACTAAAAATCCTAAATACACTAATTCCTTCTTCACAAAACTACACTTCTTCAGATTAATAAATAAATTTTGCTCTCTCAACTTCTCAAATGTCCTACATATATGCAGTATATGATCCTCCAATGTCTTATTGAAGATCAAAATATCATCTAGGTAAATAATGAAAATCTTACCCAAAAATTATTTTAGGACCTCATTCATGAGGCACATGAATGTGCTTGGTGCATTAGTTAGCCCAAAAGGCATGACTAACCACTCATATAATCCTTCCTTTTTCTTGAAGGAAATATTATATTCATATCCCTCTCTAATCCAAATATGATGATATCCACTCTTCAGATCCATCTTTTTGAAATACACATCTCCTCTCAAACAATCTATAATATCATCCATCCATGGTAATGGAAACCTCTACTTGATTGTGATATTTTTGGTAGTATGAGAATGTATGCACATCTTCCGTTCTCCATTCTTCTTTGGTGCTAATACTATTGGTACAAAACATAAAATCAAACTCTCTGAAATCAACCCTTTCTACAAAAACTCCTATACTTATCTATTCAGCTCTTCAATGTTTTCTAGTGTTATCATGTGTGATGGCTTATTTGGTAAGATAGATCATGGAATCAAGTATATTTGATGATCAATCTTCCTTACTAGTGGTAATCCACTAGGCACATTATCATGTAAAATATCTAAAAAACCATCTAACAAATCTAGTACATCTTCTACTTCTTCTTTACCATCTTTTAAAATTATAGAAAGACACATATGTTCATTCGTTATACCCTCCAAAACTTTCTTCCATCAACAAAACTTATTCTAGCATTACTATATACCTTTTCTTATATGGCATTCAATGACTTCATCTTATGTTTCACTCCATCATTTGTAAGAAAATAGGTATTTGCATGACCATCATGTATAAAAAAAACCTTTCAAACTATCATCACCTACCCAAAAACATATGACATGCATCCATGGGTACGATATCTCTTAGTAACATCATGGTAGCTTCCAATCTTGAACTTCACCAGGCACTATTCATTGACCATTATCTTGTGGTCATCCTACACTCAAGCAATGCAGTATGGACATGGATGCTTCTACCTCTTGATCTTTAACTTTGTAACCATATCTTATGCACCAAATTGCTCTATAAGCGCATTTTAATGCATGGTTACCTGACTATCTGTTCAAGGCCTAAGAGGTGTTTAATGTTTCTAACACCTTGAATTAAGTATGTTCATGTGTTCCATAATGATAAATTTCCATTTTGAGTCATTCTATGAACTTCCATTTTGAGCAATGTTCAAATTTGCATTTTTTGTGTAAGTGTCAAACAATAATAGGTAGTCGAGTTTTCAATTGAATATGTTGCACCCAGTAATATTTCATAACATGCAACTTTGAAAATTTTTAATACACATATTAAAGAACCTATGTTTCATATTTCAAGTGATTTTGACATGCTTTGACTAGGTTTTGAATCCCTTAAAGTTGGTTGTTTACTATTGTCATACTGATGCTAATTGTTCAGAATTCTAGGAGGCCCTATTTGACTAGTCATAAGTTTGACCTAGTTGAATGAAATGAGAAAATTTTCTTTTGCATTGCATTCTAGAGGTTAGATAATTATTATGTTTCAAATTTGAGCTTATGAAGAATCCGTTTGATCAATTTTTGAATGTGATTCCAAATGCAATTTATGATGTTTTAGTGGTGTCAAGAAATACAGATTGATTGGTACCCCTATTTGGGATGTCATAACTTTGAACCCAATGGATTGTACCATTGTGTTCTACTCTAAAAATAATTTAAGTGTGCTATTTTGCAAGTCCTAATGAATCTGTCTGAACACTTTCCTAGGTCTATTCTATTTGTGAAAACCACTTTTTTGTCCCTGTTCCCAGTTCTACAAATCCAAGTAGCTCACTTTGACTATTCACCAAATTCTCCTAGTTATTTTTCATGAGCCCAAATCCTAGATTTATACTCTTCTCATGATAGTGAACTAATGCCCCAGTTTTCACACCCTCAAGTGTCAGTTTGACCTATTTTTGAAGCCAAAATTGAATGCATTTTATGGTTTTCTGACATGTTTACTTGCAGGCAATTCTGAGAAGGAAACTTTGAAGGTCAATATATTTTGACCCTGATGTTGTCATCAGATGAAATCTAACAAGGTAGAAGAGTGCAGAATAAAGAACCATCATGTCAAATCTTAAGGCTCAATTACTTTATTAAGTCAATTTTTAGGGCTAGTCAGAGGACCTCTTGGCATGGAATTTATAGTTTGCAAGAATGTTTAAAATTGATTTTTAAAGGTTGAATCAATGATGCAAATTTATTTTAGTCAATAAGGTGAGTTCATTCGATTAATTTGAAAGGTTAGGTGTTTTAGTTCAATTTTTTTTTAGCCAGACACACTTTGGGGCTCAACTAATTTCATTAGATTGATGACAACTAGTGAGGATTGAAGATATTTTGAAGATAAGATTACAATGATACTTCATTTACACAAACATGTGTCTCTACGAAGGTAATTTTTTTGAATTCCTTGAGCTACGACAGAGTAAAACTCATCAAAAGTGAATGTCAATTCTAAAGAAAGCTGTATTTTTTGAATTTAGGCTACTGCAACACATATACAATTGTCACTTACCAATAAAGTGTCACTCCATAAGCTAGAATTGAAGAATGTCCAACGTCATCAAAGATTTCCCCAAAATTTTTGAATCTTCAATATCCAAAAATGGTGATGCTATAAATGATATGTCCAACTCAATTGCCACATGTACAAGTGCCTTTTTAGTGTTCACTTGTCAATAGTTATGTGAGAAAATGAACCATCAAGTGTTGATGAAGTCATCTCAGGTATACATAGTATCACCTACCATTATAAAAGAAATTAACAAAATATATTGATAAGTACCATTTAGAGTTTCTCTTCACCATTCCAGGGTCGTATGCAAAGCCTATATTTTAAAGACCATCACCCATAGTAGGAGATAAGCTACCATCTTCTTTGGATTGAGAGGCAGAGTCATGGAATGGGATGGAAGCATTAGCAGCAACTCCATATTTCCCTCCAAATCCAAATAGAGTAATTCATGCCCAAAATTTTTTTGTTGAGATCAAGAAGTGTGACTGTTGTAAAGATTTCTACCAAAGAAGATTGTGGAGGTGATGATCAGTGGTTTCAACATTTTTTTTTTGGTGAAAGGGGAAAGCATTGTAGGTTATACACCTACTCATGCTATGTAAGACCTTCAAAATCTATTTCAAATACTCCCACTTCCAGTCTAATTATTTATCAAGGAAATAAAATGTAGAAAGCCAAGAAAGGATGATGGGGAGTATATTGGCAACACTCTTGTAGGAGAAGGAGGAGGAGAATAGGTGTCAAACAAGGTGCAATAGGAAGCAATGAGGAGATGGTTGCATGAAGGTGAAATTAGAAGCTAAGGAAAAGTACAAAAACCTCCATTCCATATGATGCATGAGCAGGGACCACTGCCAAGGAATGTAGAAGATGCCTCACAAAATATGAAAATGTTGGAGCACAACAAGGAATTCAGCCTGCAAAATAAACAAATGGAAGCAAAATAAAGGAATAAAGTTTGGAGTGGAAGAGAGAGTTTGATTTACAGTCTAAAATTTTATTTCACATTGCTCAAGACTTGGTCTTTCAAGATCTTTAAATATCTAGACACTCTATAGTATATTGTCTTGAAGACACACACCCTTTAAAGGTAGGCTCATGTGCATGGGGCCCCCCACCTTGGAGACTTAAGTAAATTTTAAATGAATATAGTGACATCATGATGACCTACCAAAAATAAGGACATGTGGTGCTCAAGTGGTAGAGGTACTGAAAGAATAGGTGATAGGGTAGGAGATGGACCAATGATGGTGCGAGATGTGTCAAGCTTGGTCAAACCCAATTTGACCCAGATTGGTAAATGGAGGGAAAATCCAAAGTTCATAAAATAATATTTTTTTATTTTTCCTTTTGATTTTAAATGTGCAGGCATGTTTTAAATAAATAGAGATTATATGATATAGTTTTGAGCTTAGGGGAAAATTTAAATTTTTAATTAGATGTAGTCTTGAGGGTCATGTCTAGAGACCTAATGTTCAAACTAAGATTCTGGGCATCTCTGATGTGCTGACATAACACTATCATATACTGTTAGAACCAAGAGAGAAGGAACTTTTAGTATTTGAAGTTTTTTTTTAAACAAGAAGCCATTGGTTTAAGTTATTCAAGGTTTTCTACCAGGTGCTTGCTTTTCAACCTCATTTAGTTAAGGTAGTTTAGATCTAATTTTTGGCAAATTAGTGAATTGGGTGAACGCCAGAGGTAGTAGAGATGTAGTTAGTGATGATATTTTCACCTCCAAATTAGTTTAGTATATGATTTATTAGAATTTTAGATGCATATCTAATGGTTTTATTAGAATAGGGTTTTTCATCATTAGGAAGAGATATTTTGAGTTTGTTGAGATACAATGATGAGATTTCATTCTGATTTTAGTTGTAGAAAGAAGATAGATGCTTTGTAACAATAGGGAATGAAGATTCAAGTGGATACATGTCACTTCTAGATAAGATTTGACTTCTTCTTCCTTTCCTATATCTTTCTCTTTCTCTCTCATTGTAAGGGTTCTAGTTTTTACTATGAGACCATAGGGTTCTAGTTTCTTGGACGTTTTTCACTACTATGATACTACAAGGATGGTTCTAGTTAGGTTGAAATTTCTATCATGATTGTGATACCATTTTCTTCAACATATTTCTTTGTTATGATCAACAGTAAATAAAGCTAATATATATAGTTTTGATCTATTTAGTGGTTTAGGAGGTATTTACATGCATCTTGAATGTATAGTTTCAAAGAAATGAATACAATGAGCAACACAATTCTTAGTTTTATTCTGATTCTCATGTCCTATCTCTCTAATTTGCAATGTTTTGTGGTTTAGGGATGAAGAACTTGGACCCATTTGCATCCCCTTAAGGATGTATGTCTTGTATGTTTTGTCATTGGAACAAAGAGCCAGGTAAATACTTGATGTATTTGATAGGGTTGCTGGTTATTTGAGAAGGATATTTGATGAGAATGAGGTCTTTATGAACATTGATGTCTAATTCAGAAAGTGATAAGATAGATCTGATATCTTGATGTATGGAATATGTCATTAGTATCATAGATGTATGTGTGTGATTTATGGAACCAACCAATAGATAAGGTATTGATGAGTTGTAGGATCAATTTGTTCTTACTATTGCATATTTGGTGATTTTCTGAAATCAAATTTATAATCATCCATTTTCCTTTCTGTTTAAGGGATGAAAGGATGCCCTCACTCAGTTTGTGGTTATCATAGGATATACAATTTTCTACTGCACATCTCTATTATTGCATAAGTATAGGCGAAATAAGGGTTTTATCTTCTTTGTTAGATTCAAGTGTATGCTTTTGAACAATTGGTACCATATGAATGAATCTAAGGTATACTTGCCTAGGTTTTGCGGAGCTTGGAGTAGAAGAAGGGTCCAGCCTTATAGTTGGCTCAGTATCTAAAAGGATATATTGTAGATGGGAAGTAGCTTGTAAGGTCCCTTCCCAAGTGCCCTATTATAAATCTTAATAACACAAATATGATTAGATCTAGAAAGAGTAAGGAGATGTGATGCTACATTTTTGTCTCATGTATAGAATGTGAATTATATTTTGTTACCATACACCTTATGATAGAATCATGGTAAGAGGTTTTGAGATCTAAGTATGTCATGATTGGCATTTTCCTTATCAATAAACTTGATTTTTTATTGAGACTAATATATATATATGTATGTATGTATGTATGTATGTATATGTATGTATATATATATAGATATATATAGATATATATACATATATATTATATATATGTATATATAATATATATGTATATATATGTATATATATATATCTATATATATATACATATATATATATCTATGTATATATATATATATACATATATATACATATATGTATATATATATCTATATATATATATCTATATATATGTGTGTGCTAAAATGTTGTCACACTTCTATGAATCATTACATGTAAGAAAACTCAAGAATGAGCCCTCACAAATCGATCCATAGCTTTCTACTCATAGAGTGCAAGGGTTTGCAATGGAGGCCCTCAGTTTGACCTATTTTTGTGCCCATGCAAGTACACCATGAGATGAGAGATTCAAAGAGGAAAAACAAGAATGCTAGTCTCCATGATCTTCAAATATGCATGAAAATAAGATCTAATCTATGAAAGAAAAATCTAATCTATAAATGCAAGATCTAAGCTAAAAGCCCATGATGGGTGCAAGAGAGAAAAAGACAAGAAAATAGAAGTTCTCCACAAAAAGCTTTTGTGATCAAACTCCTTCAAAAATTGGTCTTCAAACCTGCAACATAACGATAGCATAATCATGGGTGTCTAACATGAGGAGAGGGCTCTCCCTTATAAAGAAATTATGGAGGTGAGAGGCTTCTCACAACCAATATGGGATAATAGAGCTTGATCCATGTGAGACAAAATTCCACCAATGAGAAAAGAGGAGTGGTTGAGAAGAAAGTGGTGATCCATGTGAGACAAGATTCCACCAATTAGAAAAGAGGAGTGGTTGAGGAGAAAGTGGAAAGATAAATCCCACTTAGATCACATTTTTAAGTGTAGAGAAATTAAATAAAAAGAATTTATTTTATTTCCTTTTTTCATCAAAAGAGATATTTAAGTGGGATTTTTATTTAATTAAAAGGGAGCAAGTTCTTTTTAATTAAATAGAAGATATTTAATTAAATTAAAAGAGAGGTTTTTCGCTTAATTAATTAAATGTGGATGAACTGTTTAATTAAAAGAGAGGTTTTCTTTTAATTAAATGGGGATTTTATTTTATTTAATTAAAAGGGAAGATTTTCTTTTAATTAAATAAGACTTGGAATAAAATGATCAATCTTAGAAATGAAATAAATCGAATTTGGTCAAGAAAATTGATTTGAATATATTACAAACCATTGATTTAAAAAATTTGATAAATTGATAAATTGAATAATGGGGGCCCATAGTCTAGGCGACCATTTTTGGGTGCATACAATATGTATATATAATATATATACATATATGTATACATATATGTATAGATATATGTATATATACATATATGTATATATACATCTATATATATGTATATATATGTATACACATATATATACATATATGTATATATACATATATATACATGTATATATACATATATGTATATATGTATATACATATATGTATATATACATATATATGTATATACATATATGTATATATACATGTATATATATGTGTATATATATATACATATGTATGTATATGTGTATATATGTATATGTATGTATATGTGTATATATGTATATGTATGTATATGTGTATATATGTATATGTATGTATATGTGTATGTATGTATATGTGTATATATGTATATGTATATATATGTGTATATATGTATATGTATATATATGTATATATATATAAGTTATTGTTGTGCTTAGTATCTTATTCGGAATTACATTACGTTCATAAGCTAAGACCCTATGGAACAAAAGCTCGAGATTTTATAACTTAGAAACTGTATCAATAGATTCATGATATTTTATGGCCTATTAGGATAATTGAATTAGATGGTTATTATGGAAAGATGAATCAACACCCACTCTTATGAATATTACTAATAGTCATAGATGAAAATTGTCATCAAAATTGGATAAGGGTCTACATGGTAGAACTCAACATGATGTAATGTAACGAGTTAATTATTGTGCAAGTAGTATTAGGTGGATATGTTGCTATTCACGAGGATATATTTTATGGCCCAATAAAATGTAATGTAATGGATTTATTCTATGATTGATTTTGAAACTATATGACAAAGAGAACATCTTGATTTCCTTGGACTTGTCCCTTTGGTGAAATGGTGGGGCTCCTTGCCTATAGGGCCTACAAAAAAGGTTCAAGTCCCCACAGGGTTATTCTCTACTATGGATCTTAATTGAGAATGTTTTTCCATTGACACTTGGTGAAATAGTGGGGCTTCTTTCCTGTAGTGCTTACAACCAAGGGTTAACAAAATTTAAGGGCTTGTCCCTTTGGTGAAATGGTGGGGCTTCTTGCCTTGTAGAGCCTACAACCAAGGTTCAAGTCCTTATAGGGTCATTCTCTACTATGGATCTTAATTGAGAAGGGTTAATAATTTTTTATTATACTTTTTATCAGCCACTTGTTATGTTTTAACTTTTAGGTTTCAAGATCCCTATAAAACCTATTTATCTTATAAAAAAAATCCTAATTTCCTGACATGATTTATAAGCCTTATATTATTATATAATGATAATGGGATACTATTAGTAATCAAACTATATTTAATTGAATCAAAGGATACTAGTTGTGATGCTTACATTTTGGTGATTTTGACCTAAGATATGTATTCATAACTAATTTCCATGTTGGCTGATTTAATAGTATAGATTCAACATTTCATCATTATGATAGGAAATGGATTGTGATGTGGTTTAGAATGTTAGTTGGATCATTTGATTAGATATTAATGTTGATATGCAGATTCTAATATTTTAATGTTCTAAATGCTTTATATGAAAATGATTAGAAAATAAAAATTTATTACGATGCTATGGTAAATTATTTAATATGAAATCATCATGCACCTATATACATGCATTTTACATGATTTTCATTAGGCTACTGATGTCCAAGTTTAGTGTTTAGGCAATTGAACCATGGAATTTAATCAAGGAAACAAGGTCCAAACTTATGTGGACACAATATAGCCAACAAGAATCTTTGGAAGGATTCAAAGCCTCGTTGTGATGTGTTTATTTCATAAATGTAAGTTTGCATGTGTGTACAAATATAAATTCATAAATACATTAGGGAAATGTCATGTTGATGTGTAGTATGGTTTAATGTGTCACTTGGCACTTGTAATTGTTTATGTTCTGATGACATGTCACCTAGGGTTTTGGTCATGAGGTCACTTAATATTAGTCTATTTTCCATTAAATGTTTAAGTACACCCACTTGGGAGACAGTGTTAGAATGGGTCACCATCATATTAAATTTTGAGAATTTCGAATTCAATCTTGTCAAGGATTTTAGGGAGCCTAAATGTGGCCCTAAAGTGCCATTCATTTTTAAATAAGCCACCCATATGGTATTATAACATGTTAGGGGCCTAAATTTGACCATTCTAGTGCTTATCTAGCCTAGGGGACCCCTTAACCAATGCATTCTTCCACCAATTCAAAATTTGGGGTTTTCCCATGAGTGTACCCTCACACTTCCACTTGGCCAAAGTTTCTTTTTTTGAAGGGACAAAAATGTAAGAAATAGAAGGATTCATGTTTCTACCAAAAATGGGATAGAAGAGAGTCTTTTTAGAGAATTAATGACCAACTAGTGGGGTGTTCACCCACTCTCTAAGTTTAGAGACAACTAGGGTTTTAGAAGGAGAAAGACTAAGGAGAAGGGAGCTCTTCATCAACTATCCTTTTCCTTTATCTTGGACCAAGGTTGATGCCCATGGCATGATCTTCTTTTACATGAAATAAGGTATTGTGTTGTGTTGAGGTGATTGTAGATTATGTTGCATTTACTTTATTTGGATTTCTTTCTTTGTTCTTGCTTTTTAGTATTGATTATTAATGGGTGTTAAGGCTTCACTCACCCTTGGGAGGGAAGAGATGCCTTGGGTGAAGGGGTTAGTTGGGCTCAACATTGAGGTTGAGAGATTTTTCTCTTGGAGAGGATTTTGTTGTTCATGGAGTATGGGGTCCATTGAAGCCATATGTCTTATTTTTTATTATGGGAGGTATAAGTGTATTGATGTGATGAGGAGAATGTATTGTGATAGCCTTGAAGAGGCATTTGTATTATGCAAGGTATAAGTGTATTGATGTGATGAGGAGGATGAATTAGATAACCTTGAAGAGGCATTATGTAATTGCAAATGTATATGTGTATATAGATATGGCATTCTCCTCTTTGGAGAGCCCACCTTCACCCAATGTTTCATGATTCCAATGGTGAATCCTTGTGTTGAAATTTGGATGGATTGCATAAGTATTGTGATGTTTTTTTGTATGCATTGTTAGCTACTTGAGTGTAACCTGTTTGAGTCTTGTTTCCCCATCTCAGTGGGTGGCCTCTATGAGGCCTAGGATGGGAGGTGAGCCTCCATGGTTCTTGTGTCTTTGTTTTACAAGATTATGCCCTTGGATCCATGAAGAAACTTGGGATCTTTTCCTCCATTGATGAAGCAAAAAGATGTGTCATTATGTGATGTATTTGAAAAGTGTCATGTTTGTAAATGTCATTGTGAAATTTGTTGTGTTGACAAGGTCTCCATTGTTGTTTTGTAAAATGTAATGTAAGAGAGGGTCTTCATTTTAAGTGTATATCATTGTGAATATGGCATTGGGAAAAAATGAGGAAGTACAAATATGCACCTTTATAGTTGCAATGTATCATTCAATGTGTATGTATCTAGTTGCATTGAAATTGTTCCATCATCATAAATGGAAGAAAAGAAAGAGTATTATGTAAAGGAAGTAGTCATTGTCTTGGATGCACAAGTAATGAACATGTAAAAGAAGGATTTACCGTCATGTAGATTTATGATTCAAACAATGGATTTTTTCTCCATAAGATTTCATATGATAACTAATCTTATTCTAAGTGTGTGAATGAAATAAATGCATGTACATAATGGAAGTAAGAATATATACAAGAAAAATGCTTGTCAAAATATTTATTTTGTAAATAGAAGTTACTATGCATACATTCAAAGGAAATATCATCTTAGTTGCATTATTGATAGAACAAGAAATCAAATAGTTTTTCATTGATCATGATTTCTAATGCGTTATCTTTCCTAGTTAAACACATTTCTACAAAGTAATCTAAATCATTTGATCCAATTCAATATCTACATGAAAATAATATCACATTATCACACTACCAAGACTTTCATAATACCATAATGATATAGAGAAAAAGAATGAAGAATAAGATAGGCTGGAACAAATACTTTGAAAAAGAAACTTGCTGTAGGTATACATTTTATTCCTTGGAATTTGTATGAGAGCAGCTAAAAATAAAAATACGGTCATAGTTGTTATTAATAGATTTATAATAATACTTTAAAATATATGTTTTGAGTCTCCTAAGAATATCACCAATAAAATATTACATTGACCAAAAATCCTATAAGGAAAAAAGTACAAATTACCATTAGTGTCGATTTGACATGAGGGGCTAAAATAAGACATGACAAACTATATATATATATATATATATATATATATATATATATATATATATAATTATATAAAGTAAATAAGTAATCAAGGTCAAATCATGCTAAGATGGGATAATTTTGAAACATGTCAAATTAAATAATAAATTAATCACCACTTTAGGAAGCCATAAATCAAGTTGGAAAAAAGTTGGCAGCAAATAAATCAAAGGAAGGAAGTGGAGAGTGGTCCCCATCTCCTCCTTCCCTCACCCACACCATTTCTTTCTCCAAAGACTCATAAATGGGCTGAAAATTTTGACATTGGACAACCCTCCTACTTGAATACTTTCCATAAAGGTGTCTTGTCCCCCATGTAAAATAGGTGGTCGACATTCCTTGGTTAGAATGTAGGAAAGAAAAGAATTTTTAGGATTAGGAAGAAAAGTATGTTAGAAAGTAGTTTGGGAAAAAGGATTTAGTGGTATGAGGAATGTTTTAGGAATTAATTTTTATTTAATTATTTTTATTAGAAATTAGATTAGTAATAAGTTGTTTAGGGGTGGGGTAAGTAATGTTAAAGTTAGATAGTCTAGGATAGTTATAATATATGTTGTGAGTAGCAAAGTAAATAGTTACTGATTAGAATAATTATATTTATCTATTGATTGTAGTTAGCAAGTAATATTAATTAATAGATTATTTAGTTAATTAATTAATTTCTTAAATTATAGATGTTGTAATTAAGTTAGTTAGTAACTAAGTTCAATGGGTATCTAATGTTTAACTTATATTGGGGTATTTAATATAGAATTGCCAAGGAATATTATTAAATAAGAAATATATGTATTAAAAATTTAATTAATATAATAAGTCTTAGAATGAGTATGACTTGAGGAGTCAAAAGATGAAGAATGTTAAGTAATAATTACATATTTAATTTGATGAACAATCACGCTTAGATTCAATTGTCTTGGCGAAGCTTTTATTTTTCACCTTAACTTAATCACAAACTATAATGTTTAGTGCCCTAAACAAGGCACACATCTATTAGACCAAGGCCAATAACCTATTAAGGATTACAATCAAAACCTTTAGATGTTTTGAAACATATTCATTAAATTAACATAGTTGATCAATGTAAGTTCTACATGTTAGATCATATGCGATATCTTAATAATAATAATAATTGTTGTTGTGTTTTTGCCCTATAAATTTTGGGCATGACATAGCTGCCCCTAGATGTATTCTATTCTCATTGGGATAATTTGAAGAATAATTTTTTAAAACACCAACAAGTTCTTCCACCATCGATAAACACATCACAACACTTATCTTCACACTTTCACCTAGTGCAAAATAAGATCTTGCTTTGATCAGGTTCTTTCTCACCACTCAATATGACTCTTCTGTTAATTAGGACTTCTCCTCTTTTGGAATCTTAAAAATGTGATGATTTGGCATATTTATCTATGTGTGCAACTCTTTCCAAGGATTCAATTCTCCCATTTTTACTCCTTGGTTTTCAGTACATTTAAATACTTTATGACCTTCTCTATAGTTAAAACATATTCCATGGAAGACTCCTCTCCATGATCATTGTCCTTTTCTTCTTTCTCTTTTTCTCTATTCTCTATTATTATAATCATGGAAATGTTTGAAATTATTTCCTCTATGATTTTTTCTTCTATTTCAAGCCCCATCCTTCTTTGATTTTCATTTTGGCCTCCATAAGACTGTCCACTAGATCTTTCACCACAACCTCTTTCACTTTGTCTAGTGTTAAAATTCTCGTTCAACTTTTTCTCTACTCTCAAGGAAAATTAGTACACCTCTTCAATACTATTGATTCAAACCAAACTCAATTCCTGCTAAATTCCTTACCTTAGCCCATTAAGGTAATGGGGAAATTTCTCCTTGTTAGCTTTTGCATAGCCTTTCTTAATGAGGACTCCATATAAAACTTCTATATACTTCTAAATAAAGCTTTTCTTTTGCTTCAACCCTTGTATTTTATTCACTAGATAAATGTTCTAATCAATGAGAATGAAGTATTTATTTGATTTAGCTATCATCTAATCCTATATTGCAATTCTCTCTTCACCTCTTCTATTCTACTCCAATTGAATCTCCTACTATCGGACCTTCACATGTCTCTTCAGTTTGGACTTCACAAACTTGACCCTGTCAAGATCCTTAATATATTTATACTCAAAATATTCTTCTAATTCATTGATTCCATCAATCAACTTGTCTAGGTTAAGATGTCCCAAAAAATGTGAGAACCTCAACCTTAATTTTTTTTCTAGTCTTAGAAATGGCCCTAAAAATACTTTCTTTCTCTGGGCTCATAACTTCATCTTCTCCTTCATAATCTACATTTCCTTCTTCTTCTTTTTTATCTTCACTTTCATATCTTATGACTAAATTCATCCCTATTTGAATTTTTTCTTCAATTTCTTATATTTGTCTCTATAGAGCCTGAACCTCTAGTGCCATAGATCCAACTATTCCACCACATTCCATTTGGAGATGTAGTTTTGTGCTTATTACAAAAATACTAGCACAAAATACATCACAATTGGTAATGTATCTACACACTTATCTCTAGTCACAACCCTTGTGCAAATTGTGTCACAACTAGCGATTTGTCTACACACTTAGGAACTCCTTCTTTGATACCACTTCATGAAAGGTGTTCCCCTTAATACGAAGAACACACAACATAATTAGAAAAATAATAGAATTTTTGAAAGAACATAAAATAGGCTTCTTATGATCTCCAAAAGTATGAATTTACAAATTTTTAGAAATACAATATACAAAGCCACATGGGTACTTTACAACATTCTTCAAGATAGTGTCACAAACTACCACCCATAGCTACCCTAAATAACCTATGTGTCTTCCTTATATAGGCATCTTCCATTACTTGAGAAGGTTCTAGACACTTATCCCTAACTTGTGAGGTCAACTAACCTAAAATAAAATTATTTATTATATTTTATTACAAAGAATTGTTTCAAGATAGAAATTACATTTTTGGGTAGCCCAATTTCTAGAGAATAGAAGTTACAAATTGTTGACTCAATTGGCTATTATAACACCTTTTGGAAATGAAATCTCACATTCTACAATGATTGATTGTATAAACATTCATCAATTGATGTTTGAGCTCACTTCGAAGCCATTTTGGCCTTCAAAACTAGACCTCAAGTTTTAATACAAAAAGGCTATAGTAAAAATATGCATTAACTTCACCAATACACATGATATGGAAAATAAACTTGTTTGGAAGGTTGATATATCTAAGATAAATCTCTTCCTATGAAATTGGAACATTTTGAGATCATATGACCAACTTACTAAAAATAATAAACTTCCATATATAACAACTCTACTATGAAACAATCCTTATTAGAAAGAAAAAAAATGAAATATTTTTGGTTGATGCAAGATTACCCATACACCAAGGATGCTCTTGCATAGTTAATGCAAGACTCATTAATTAGATCTAAGTTTAATGGCTCCAACCAACTTTAACACATTAGATTAAATTGGCATAATATTTTTGGTGTTAGAAGATCATGACTCCTCTACGAAAATGGCCCTATAAATCTATGTTGACAGTGTTCCATGAGGTAAGACTTTTGTTACCCTAGATGCAATTTTACCAACTTAGGATTTTGATAAATCCTACAACTAGCTTAAATATTTTACTTGAATAGGATGTTTTGTTGGTTGTATCCTCTTGAAAGTATGTTGTGATATTGGGAAGCCAAGGTATGAGTCCCTAATGGGGTCTACCTATATGGTGTTCAAAATTTAACCAAAGTTTTCTTTTGTTTCATATTGGGAAATTTTCTCAAGTGGAGAAAGTTCTTTAAAATGGTCCCTAGTTTTTTTTTTATCTCTTTTGCTATTTCAACCTTGGTCATGAGACTTCTCAATTTTTGATGAGAAAAAGCTTAAGGTCCCTGCTTGGATTTAATTTTTTCCCAACCTTCCTTTTCCTTGCTAGCCATTTTGTGAAATATTATTAAAACCATTAGTAGGGTTGTTTCCATTGCACCAAACCATTTTTTCCATGTCCACCCTCAAAAGAAGGTTTGACAATGTTTTTCTATAGCATGACATGTATATGAATTTATCCAATAAATGTTTACATTGCCAATTTAAATTCAATATACGATTAGGGATTACCTTCTAGCAACTTGAATTGACAAGTCTCTACCTTAGGAGATCATTTCTTCTCAGGCCTTAGTTATCCCAAAAGATGAAACAATTTGGAAACCTATGTTCCATAAAGGGAAACACATTTTTTAAGGAATTTTTAGAATAAGTGAGAGTTGGGGGGGTGAATTAGTTACCCAAGGTCTAGATGTACCAATTGAACAAACAAACACTTAAAAAACTTCAGATCTTCACATTCCATAGCTCGGTCTCTATAGTCCACTTTTAGTAACATATACTAGTTATCCACTATCCTTAATATAACAGACTTGTATAATGTAAACATTAATCAACAAAACACCATAAATAACATTCACACAAGTTTGAAACTAGGATTTAATATGGAAACCCAATTTGGGAAAAAATAATAGTAACATGTCACCAATTTTTCACTCTTGTAAAGTGAGCTCTGTTAGGAGCTAACCCTATTAAAGGTTACAAAAGACACTATTAAATGTGACCTTGTTAAATGATTTAATAACCCTATTAGGAGTGGATTTGTTAGAGGACTTTAGAACATTCCATTATAATTCCACCATGATTAAAGGATTTACATATGATTGTTAGGTCAACCTTGATTAAAGGATTTCAAATACTAATGCAATGATTAGGAAGTAACAATAGGTTTTGATTTGTCAAGTATAACTCATTTTGCATATATAAATCTTAGTACAACTCATAAGATGATCCATTTACATGCCTTTATTGTTATCTCAGTCTCTGATTTTCTTGACAACCCTTCAAGCAATCACATTTCTCCTATGCTCAACTCTTCTTAGCCCTCTACTTATGTGTTCCATTCAGTAACATCAACAATTGCTCCAAAATTCAACTACCTTTATCTTTTTCTAAAGTTATCCCTTGTACCTCCTTAAATAGGAAATTCTAATCTTTTTCCTCTTAAAAACCATTGTCAATCTTAGAATTACAGTGATATTCAACACATACAATAATGTTTTCCACCTCCTTGTTCATCCTCTTCTTTTATAGACACTTCTTCATGAAACCTTGCATAGAAACATGAAAACATGATTTCCCTTTATTTAAATGTTCCAAGTCATCCACCCTTATCTTTAACACACTTTCCATATCTGTCAGCCGAAAATCATGATTTCTCATAAACTATAAAAATGTTGTTCCTCAACCAACACTATGTTATGACAATTAGTCATCATTGGATTACTCGACTGCTACTAAATTTCTTGTTCAACACATATACTATCACTCAGTCAATACTAATGCATATTCAAGACTAATTCTACTCGACACTTATTGTGGCTTGGTCGACACTAGTATCACTTGCCCTATACTTCTTGCTCCTTAATATTCTACTCTATTGCTTAGTAAAACCTATGCACTTGGTCTATCATTGTTCTCTTCTTCAAGGCTTTAATGCTACTGTCTTCTTTACTTGCAAGATGATTTAAACAATTAATTTATCTTGTCAAATTCCAACCAATCAAGTGTTCATTTGTAGTTTCCTCTTCATAACTCAACCTTTCCTCTAGGTTCTTTTCTTATGAACAATTTCTCAAATCCTCTTTATCAATCAAATAGATATGATACTTAGATTAGATAGAAAATTGTCTCATCAATAAGGTTTGACATCAATGACAAAATAACAATCATTCCAATTATAGTTTCCAACAATCTCCCTCTTTGACATTGATGGTAACACCTGTAGTTAAGATGCAATTCAAAACATGTACTATCTTGAGAAACTCCCTCTTTTTACACTATCAGATCTTCATTAGTATCCTTAGTTTCATTTTTATTCTCATCCATTCATCACCTCTAGTTAATATGAATCTTCTACCTCTTTATTTTGTCCATATCTTTCTCTTTCATCTTGTTTTGAGTGTATTGTAGTAATCTCAGGTAACTGATATTTTCTTCATAACATATCCCTTTTAGTAATCTCTCCCTTTTGCATGGATAACTCACTTGCACTATCTCCCTATTTGACAGCATCACCAAAAAAATTTCAACTAATGCAACTTTTCCATGCAGATATCTTACTATCAGTTCTGAATTCATCTTTTATCATCTTTGTATGACTAATTCATCATTCTCTTCTTCTTCCTCATTACTACCTTAGGAAACTCCTAGATTAGGACTGTCTACGTCAACTTGTAAGATAATTTGATCAACAAATTTGATGCAAAGCACCATCTTTTCTTAAGTAGCTTTGTCTAGGGGAATCACCCCTAGTTTACCTCTTAGATATTCATGAGAATCCTTAGGTAAATCTTTAGTGAATATATCAGCTATTTTCTCTTTAGTGTTCACATACTCCAATTTCACTTCTTTGTCTTGAAATAGATCTCTCGAGTAATGATACTTGATAGAAATATGCTTGGTCTTTGTGTGCATTACATAGTTCTTGGATATGTTAATAGAACTAGTGTTATCACAATAGGTAAGCACTAGATCTATGATCCCTTCCTTCATAACTTAAAAAAATTTCTTGATCCATATGATTTTTTGAACAATCTATTGCTCCTACCACATACTTAGCTTCAACTATTGATTGAGAAATGTAGTTTTTCTTCTTGCTAGTCCATGAAACTAATCTCTTCCATTGAAATAATGCACCTCCACTTGTGCTCTTTCTATCATCAAAATTTCTTGCCTAGTTAGAATCAGTAAATAAATTTAGTTCAAACTTGTCATTCTTTATGTAATACAATACATATTCTTCTATTCCTTTTAGATATATCAATATCCTTTTCACTGTCATCATGTGGTTCTCCTTAGGACTTGTAGAAAATCTTGCAACTACCCCAATTACTAATGCAATGTTGTGAACAACATATTGTAGTTTTCCAATCATTGATCTATATAATGTCTAGTTTACATGAGTAGAATCATCATTCTTAGATAACTTATGCCTAGAAGATATAGGAGTACTAACTGGTTTTGAATCTTCCATTGCAAAAGTCTTTAAAAGCTACTTTATATATTTGGATTGAGTAATGATGACACCCTACTTTATTTGATATACTTGTCAGACAAAAAAGAATATGATCTCACCAAACATTGACATTTCAAATTCCTTCTTCATTTCATCAACAAATGATTTTCATAATCCTTCCTCTCCTCCAAATATGATATCATCAACCCAAATTTTAGACAACAATACCTCATTGTTCTTACCAGTCTTCAAGTACATATTGTTGTTATCATTAGTTCTTGCAAATCCAATCTTCCCTAAATAGTTATGTAGTCCCTCATATCATTCTCTAGGGGCTTATTTCAAACCATATAGAGCCTTGTGTAGCTTGCATACCATATTCTTCTTGCTAGGATCTATGAATCCTTCATGCTTCTCTATGTATACTTCTTCTTCAAGTATCCCATTCAAAAGTGTAGATTTGACATCCATATGATATACTTTAAATCCTTTATAAGAAGAATATGCAAGTAATGTTTTGACTCCTTCTAGCCTTGCAATAGGGGAAAATGTTTCCCCATAGTCAATGCCTTCTTCTTATGCATATCCTTTGCATACTAGCCT
Source organism: Cupressus sempervirens (assembly GCA_028749045.1). Classification (NCBI taxonomy): domain Eukaryota; kingdom Viridiplantae; phylum Streptophyta; class Pinopsida; order Cupressales; family Cupressaceae; genus Cupressus; species Cupressus sempervirens. The sequence goes on from CM053793.1 coordinate 221,403,974, forward strand.
AGCCTTGTTCCTTTTTACTTCACCATTTTCATTTAGCTTGTTGTTGAATACCCACTTTGTTTTAATAACATTTTTGTCTTTAGGTCTGGAAATCAATGTCCATGTTTTGTTCTTTTCAATATGTTTAATTTATTCATTCATTTCTTATATCTAATCTTCATTCTCTAAAGAATCTTTCAAAAATTTAGGCTCAAACTCACAAAGTAAGCATGCATCACTTCTGAGTCTCTTCCTTTTCATAACACCAAGTTCTTTATCTCCAATGCTTTTCTCAAGTGCATGATGTCTTCTCATACATTTAGCTAGTACAAGTTCTTTTCTTCTTTTTTCTTCAATAAATTCATCTTGAAAAATGTTTTCAAGCTCATTATCTATATTTGGTTTAGGTTCTAGTTCATGTTCTGCATGCTTGACATTGTCTTCTTGATGTTTGGATTCTTCTGTTTGTCACTGAACATGATTATTTTGTTGCTCGACAACCATAGTATTCTTCTTAGCAACTAGTTATTGCAACTTGACATTTTTGTTCTGTTGTTGATTTGAAACTTTGTTCTCTTATCCAATTAGGGTGCTAGGAGAACTATCATTCACATATATGAATGCACTATAGTCTTCAAGTTCTATTTTTCATTTGACTTCATACTTTTTTGCAAATTCATAAACTTTCACATTTTCACTTTCCACAACTTTTTTAGTGTTAGAGTTAAAACACTTATAATCTTTACTCTTAGTGGAATAACCTAGGAATATTTTTTCATCACTTTTAACATCAAGTTTTCCATTTCTATTATCTTTTAGTATGTAACATTAGCTTCCAAAAACTTTGAAATATTTTACATTAGGATCATACCCATACCATAATTCAAAAGGTGTAACTTTTGTACCTTTCTTGACTTGCATGCAGTTCAAAGTATAAACAATTGTATGTTGATCTTAGATTGGTTTTGACAAGTGAGTGTCAACACACTTAAGTTATTTACTTAGTTCATGCCAAAAAAGTAACATATGCTAAGCAAAACATAGAGCATGTTGAGTCCACAGTGGGTGCCAAGACACTCATGTGCTGAGTCACTCAAGTGATGAGCAGATAGTGTATGTTGAGTGATTCAAGAGCCAAGCAAGTAGTGCATGTTAAGTAATATAGATGCTGAGTAATAGTAGAGAGTTCAGTATATCCTGAGCATTAGAGATTTTAGGTGTCGAGTAAGACAATTTTGACATTTTTTTTTGTAATGGCACCCAAAACTATGTAAACCATTTTTGAGTTGACTTAAGGATGAATTATGATATTTTGGAGATAATGAGGAATATTAAGTTGGATTCACAATGTGATTACATGCAACCAATTATAAAATGGGAAGGATTAAGTGGAAAAATGGATGAATCTCATCTGTAGATTCATACCTAACCCTAAGTCACCAAAGTCTTCTTAAGGAGGACAAACCCTAAACTCTCTAGTGTGTGTGTAAGGCAACTAGAGCATTCATGGTGGCTAAGGAGTTATGAAGTAAGATTACATTTTAGAATCTATTAGAGCATAATAGAGGAAAGAGAATAGTATACAATAGAGAGACATCTAATCAAGAAAGATTAAGAAGACATTAGTTTAGAGGTGATTTTTTATCAAGCAATCAAGTGCTAACTACAGGATCAATGCTGAGACATTCTAATAGGTGATTTCAACCAAAATCTCTTAATAGAGTAGTCCTAACAAGCTATATTGAAATCCTTTAATAGGGTGCTTACTTAGTTTAAGGTTAAAGTCCTTTAGAAAGGCACACTTCTAATAGGGTGTTGAAATCCTCTAATAAGGTGTGACCTAATAGTCTTTGTAAGCCTTTAGCAAGGCATACCTTTGATAGTGTAGATTATGTCTCATAATCAAAACTTTGTAACCTTCATTGGATACATTTTATTACTGTGGAAGTGAAGATTTGTGGGTGTCATCCCCACCCCAGTTTTACCTTCTCATTGGAGGGTTTTTGGGTAGTCATATCTAGTGCCATATGTGTGTGAATGTTTATTCAATTACATGTTTTAAATATATATGCTTGACTTTTTATTTCATTTTACTCATTGAATGCACGAGATGGATGTCTAGTGAAATTTTTATGGGTCTAAGTTTTAAAGTTACTGATTCACCCCCTCCCCGTCAAAAGTTTACCTTTCTTATTGTAATTCCAACAATTGGTATTAGAGCTTTGTTCTCTGAAAGAGAACCTTTGTAGGTTTGAGGAAAGATCTCTAAAATGGAAGTCTACAAGTTGGAAAAGACTATTGAGAATTAGGAGATTGAAATACATCTCATTATAGATCAATTGAATCAAGCAAGATAAGATTTAAAGAAATCCTTAAAGAGAAGGAAGGAAATTTCTATTGAGGAGAATGACACACAACATAGAGAGATAGACACTACTAAACTATTTGCAGATGGAGACTCCAATGAATTTGATGTAGTAGTTGTAGATCTAATGGAAAATAATAGAGCCCAAGTTGAGGAAATCATAAATCTCAAGTTAGATCAAAAATCACAAGCCATATTGCTATGTGAAGTGACTGAATAGAAGAAGAAAGACATGGAATACAAAGCTATGACTGAAGAAGACAAAAGAGTTTTAGCCAAAAGATTAGAAGAGAAATCATCTGAACTAAACAAGATTTCCAACATGCAATTGGAGACTCTAAGTAAAATGATGAATTCTATCTATGAATTAAATATCAAGGACATTAAGATAACAACACTAAAGTTGCAGAATGAGAAATTACAAAGTGGCCTGAAAAGGGAAAATGAATTTTTTGGAAGTTTCAAAAAACTAAGTGAAGCCATCAAATACTTTGAGCAATTATTCAGATACCCTAGATCTAATAATGATACATTAGGATTGGGCTACACAAGTGCTAAAGAAGGAGAATATTCCAAAAGTGTTGAAGAAAGGAGAAACAAAGGTAAGAACTCCAAACCTACTTGTCATAATTGTGGTGAGAAAGGACATACTTCTAATGTGTGCAAGAGCAAGATTAAAAATCAGAATGTCAATCATAATAGCATGGTTCACTATCATAAGTGCAACAAATAAGGTCATAGGAACATGAATGTAGAACCAAGACCATGCACACACAAAGATTTGAAGGATATTGCTACAACTATCAGAAGTATGGACATAGAGCTTTTGAGTGCAGATCTAAATCCATGTGGTAATCAAACAGGCAAGCAAAGGTAAGGAACACTGAAAACTCTTATAACTAAAATTATAATACAAGATATAGCTATCATTATTGTCAAGAATATGGACATGTTCCTGAGAATTGTATTAGGACACACTTTAGAGGTGACTACAAGAGGTGGTTGAGTCAAACCACATGTTTTAGTTGTTTGAAGACTGGTCACATTAGTAGATATTGTCCAAAAAAGTTAAAGGCACCTAGTTGTGAATTTGATAAAGGAAAATGCAAGGTAGATGTTGAAAATATCAGAAATGAAATGAACAAGACATGGAAGAAGAAAGATGATTGCAGCACATCAAATGGAGAAGGGATCACTTCACCCAATAGGTCAAGTGATCACACCTCATCAAACCAAGCAATCAAGAGGTATGTGGGATTGATATTTAAAGGTTATATCATACATTATTTGCAAAAGGACTTAGTACTAAAAAGACTATATTAGCATGAATAAAGATGCAAGATGTTATTAGGAATCCAAGTAAATTCTTTAAGTTTTTCATGTTACTGCCAAGCATGAAAAGTTTCTATGTGTCGAGTGAAATCCTAGAAGATGCTGAACTAATAGACTAGCTAGTTGATGTTGAGCTCATAATGGATTCCAAGTGAATGAAATGCTAATGGATGCTAGGTGAGCTTGAAATTCATTGATGTTGAGCTTATAATTGTGTAAGCACTCAATATTTATTGCAAGGTTTTCAAATGGTATTTTATCAATTTCAACTCATTTCACATCATTTCAAATTTGAGAAAGAGCAAGGAGAGTAGAAGGTGATCTAGAAATCCATTCAAAGTAGTTGCAAAAGATTTTTGCTGCAATTCTACACCAGTTTATCAAATCCTATAAGGTATTTATCAAGAGATGAGCTACATAATTCATATTTTCATAAACCCTAGTTTTACATTATGGGATCAAGTTCAAAGAATGTAGAGGGAAAGGAAGTTTTGAATGTCTAGTTGGTTAGTAACGAAGTTAAGAAACCTATTTTCAAAGCTATACCTAACATTTCTTACAAGAAAGACCCCTCCAGTGCATTATCCATGATACCATTGAAAATTTTAATGGTGCAAGATGTAAGGAAATGTTATAACTATAAAATTGGTAGCATTGGTGACATGGAGATTAGAGAAGCATACAATAGGCTCTATAATAATGGTGTATTAAAAGAAGAATTCAAAATTGTTGAGAGGAAAGGGTTAAATTGTGCCCTAGATTTCCTGAATGTGTTAAAGATAGAATGGATTAGGATAGTGCTTAGCCAAATTCATGATGGTTCACTATGGATGGATAATGGACTTATCAAGATAACTAAAAGGATAATCCATAGGGTTACTAGTTACCCAACCCTAGATTGGTCTAAGACACTAAGAAGTGATTCAAAGGAGGTAATTGAGAAAAACACTAGAGTTGTATGGAACAAGAGAGGCATGACAATTGACACACTCACTTATCCTTTGATAGACTTTGCTGTAAGGGTTATATCACACAAGTTTTACCAATCTAGTAGATTAAACAATGTGCCCTATATAGCTGTGGATGTGGGATATAAAATTGATAAGAAAGATCACACATATGATCTAGTAGAGCTACAATTGCAACAATTGATGGAGAACCTAGGAGCTATAAGCAAAACAAAGAGTGCACAATGTAAATTTGGTTCTATTTTGGTATGCATATTCTTTTATGTTCAAAAAAAATTCCCTTCATTTGGTACTTTGGGATGGAAGAAAATAGATCAGTAGCAATACAAATTGGTGAATATATTGAGTAATTAGGTATGAATTTTGAATCTTTGATGACAAGTTATTTTGAAGACTTCAAGCAGTCAATGAAGGAGAGATTGAGAATACCAGTGTCACTAGTAGAGAAACACTATGATGATGTATGTTTTCTAGTGGATGCTAATTATACTTTTGTAGAAGCTACTATAACAAGGGTGAGATGGTTGAGGCCACTTGGATGTGAAATAAATGTAGATGAAGCCTCTACAACTATTACTGCATTACTTACAGAAGAGGTTGACAAAAATGCCAAGACATTTGGAAACTATGAAATAGCTAAGTCCAAAATCACAATGGAACCGAAGGCTACCTTAGTTGTCAAGAAAAAGGACAAGTTAGTGAAGAAATTAAGGGCTAAATTTGGTGAAGGTGTCAAGTAGGAAGAAGAAGAAGAAGAAGAAAAGGATGAAGGGAACAAATATTCATAGGCACAAGCACCACTTGCACTAACTCAAGCTATGGGAGAGGACCAACAAGAAGAGGAGGAAACTGAAGTTACTAAAGGTGTTGAGGAAGAAGAAGCCAAGGAAGCACCCACTCCTACTAAGCTAAAGAAGAGGAAGGCTAAAGCCCAACTAGTGGCAAAAGCTAAGAAGGTAGCCAAGCTGAGTGAGCCCAAGCCAATTGCACCTACTACAAGGGCTAGTACATGTCCAACTACACAAAATGCTAAAGAGTAGACAAAACCTATAAAGTAGGGAGGTCAAGAGAAGAAGAGACCAAGAAGGAAATATGTTGCACAAGCTGAGTCTAATGAGGAGAAAATAGAATCAGATGACAATAGCTAATTTAAGGTGGTGAGTCACAATCCTTTATTAGATCTTGAAAATTTATGTGAAAATGTCAAGAATAGTGTAGATCTATTAGGATTTACACATATAGATTTTGAATAAATTGGGTAAAGTGGAGGAGGCCATATTGTTGGGATTAAAGATAGAGTAATTGAGAGGGGGGGGGGTGGGGGTTGGGGGGTGAATCAATTACTAATAAAAATTAATCCATAGATCACTTAGATGTCTTAAAGATCTATTTACTACTGATACTCGTTAAACAAATACTATAACTCAGTAAATTAAACTATGCATGTAAGTGAACACAAAATGAACACAAGAGACACCAGATTGAATGTGGAAACCCAATATGGGAAAAACCACCAAGTAACTAGTCACCAATTTTTCACTCTTCTGAAGTGAGCCCTGTTAGGAGCCAACCTTGTTAAAGGTTACAATACACACTATTAGGTGTGACCCTGTTAGAGAATTTAATCACCCTGTTAGGAGTGGCCTTGCTAGAGGTCTTTAGAACAATTCAATTGAATTGTCATTTTGTTAGAGGATTTAAAAAATGGCTATTAAACCAACTCCGTTAAGAGATTTGAAATCACTGCTACAATGGTTAGAAAGCAACAATGAATTGACCTGAACAAGATGCAACTAAATTTGCTAGCTATAGGTCTCTATTCAACATCATTAGATCCTCCTTGATTAAATATGGCTCTGCTGCTCCTCAATGATCTTTAATCATCCTTCAAATTCACTTCCACAATAATCAGTCTTCATATCACATTAATTCCACATACTTCCACACCACACACTTAGAATTTTCAACTTGACCTCTTACTTGTACCTTTCAAATTGTCAAGTAGGCACATTTACATGTTACATTTACCAATACACCATACATCAGTCAGCTACATATATTACTCTAAAAAAAAATTATTTCATAAAATAGTGAAATCCTTTACTGGTTGACCCTGCTCGGTAAATACTGTTTCTAGAAATTTTCTAAGTTAACATTCTTGACTCAATTAACATTGCAATATCTGTAAAAATCCTTTGGCTACTGAGTTTACTTAGTAAGAACTGAATTCCTTCATGAGAGCTCGGTAAGAACTACTTCTACCACATTCCCTTTGATGATCAAGTGAGCTCAGTAAGAACTGCTTCAGTTACATTTCCTTTGATGACTGAGTGATCTTGGTATATTCTATCCTTTTGCCTTGCTGACCATCTGAGCTCGGTAGACACTATCCTTTTCCTTGTTGACCTTCTAAGCTCGATAAATACTGTCCTTTGCCTTGCTGACCTTTTGAGCTCGGTAGACACTATCTGATGACTGATATGATATTTGTGCGACATCAAAGACAATACACAATTTGAACAATTATATCCAACACCATATATGCCATGATGGAAAAATTCAAGATTGCTCCACTAGAGATTTCCAACTCAATGCCAAAGAGTTTATATGATAGAGCTGAGTAGAAATGGCACTATTGTCTAAACTTGTAGAGACAAATAAGAGAAACCTCACTTGCACAACTGATACCTAAACTTACTAAGGCATAGATTACTAAGGCTATAAAGAAACATGTAGTTAGGTTTGTACCTAAATACAAAGCCTTTAGCATTATGGGTTAACTAAAATAAAGGAAGGTGAGGAAGAGCCCATACAAGTAAAGGATTGTGATGAAGAAGATGATAAAAATGATGAAACTATTGAGGGAGGAACATAAATGAACATAGATGACAAGGCAATAGCTGAGCTAGAGCAGCAAGAAGAATAGAGTGTGCAAGACACACAATTGCCTAGTGTCAACCCTTGAAATGTAACTAATGAAAGTATTGAAACAATAACAGTTAAGGATGTTTCTAATCTCATATCTTAGAACATCAATCCCCTTACAAAGGAAGATCTCAAGAAGATACTTGATCAGTCCACACTACAGGAAAAACTTTGTGATAATCCTATATTGTGAGTGTGGAAGAATTATAGAAGATTGAATGATACAACAAGTGTAGAGGTGAATCCATAAGAACCACCTTCTATCATCCCTTAAGTCACTCATGTACAACCTATGGTCAAAGTACCAGAAGCCAAATTAGTGATGGTTGATATCATTTCTAAAGTTGATACACTTGAGAAGAGTATAATGGAAACACAAGGTACAATAGAAACGTAGAATGGAATAGGTCAAATAATTTTATTTGCATGTACAACACATACAAAAGGTGCATTACAAGATATTGTAATAAAATAGGGTAAGCCTAAAGAGATAGAGTTGACACCTAGAATGAAGAAGCAAACAACTATTCAATACCTGGTAACCTTACCAGCATCTAGCACTCCTTCCACTCAAACTCTTTAGAAGCCAAGCACATATGCAACACCATTGCAGATCTTAGTGTCGAGCTCAAGTTCATCAAAAGTAGAAGAAGTGATCCAATATGGAGATGTGATCCTTGATGAAGAAATTGTTCTACCATAGTATGACTATGTGATGGGTCACAACCCAAGAACAGAATGGACACAATAGAAAAGGGAAATTGTATTAACTAAAAAATAAGCTAGTACATTTAGTACAAAGAAAATAAACTTCAAAACATGCCCTAAGGGCTTATAATAGCATAAATGTAGAGATAATTTCTCCTTTTAGTACCTCCTCTCAAACTCCACTCCCAACTGCCTTTTACAATGCTAGGAATCTCCTTAAATAGACCCCAGAGGGTTAAGGACTAGGAATACATTCTAGAAGGTGCTAGTAGGCATCCACCAACCAAATAGAAGGTTCCAGAAGCTATGTTAGAAGTCGGCACAAATCTAGAAGAATCCAGAAACGGTAATCAAACTTTTGGGAGGCATAACTTTTGAACTGTAGCTCCGATTGACGAACCATTTACATTTTTGAAAAGCTCTCGAAGTGCTCTATAGCCCTATGGACCAGCTTCACTCATCCCCCCATTTTTTGGCCCTTTTCAAGGTCATTTAATGCCCCTCACCTAACTTTGAAGCATTCTTAGGAGGTCTCCAAAACCCAAAAAAATGCAATAACTTTCAAACCGCGGGGCCTTTTGACCTGATTATTTTTTTGGAATGCTCTAAATCACAATTACATTCATCTGGTCAATTCACACCTTCTAGTTTACCAAAATGATGGCCCAATTACATGCTCCTATTTTTTTGAGATGTTTTAGCACACTCATAGTGGAACTATGAGAGTTGGAACCTTTATTTGACCCAAATGGGTGTCCAAAAATAAAAACACATGAAACAAAAACTAAGTCTAAGTACATTTTTTTGGGTGACACAGGATTGCCCTTATACCTTTGGATGCTCCTGCATTAGACACTTAGGGTAGATTGAAAAGTGACCCTGTCACTTTATGAATGTTAGAGGAAATCCCAAATGGGAAATGTCAGTTGTTGAAATCCTAGTTGAGTCCTCGATCGATCATCCTTTCCATTTGACCAAATACTCTTCATTCTATCTATTTCTGGTACTCCTACCCACACGATGATCTAGAATGTCTTCTATCTCCTCCTTCTTAGAAGCATGAATTGGACATGCCTCTAACACCAGCTCCTCATCTGTACCATCATCATGATACTCTGTTAAATCTGCAATGTTGAAAATGGGAGAAATGTGAATACCATCTGGCAGCTCCACTTCATATGCATTTTCTGATTCATGTTTCTTCAAAATCTTGCAGGGGCCAAATTTCTTCATTTTTAGCTTGTTGTAAGTACCGACTGGAAATATTTCTTTTCGTAAGTGCACCATGACTAGATCCCCTACTTGGAATTCCTTATGTCTTCTCCTTTGATCAGCCCTAGATTTATACTCTTGATTCATCTTGGTAATGTGTGCCTGAACCTCCTCATGTAGACGCTTGATATGTTTAGAAAATTCTTTCGCTTTAGCACTTGTCCTCTCCCCTTGCTCTATCTTCCTCAATTCTGGTGCAGTCCTTGGGCTATTCCCATATACAATTTGGAATGGTGATTTTCCAGTACTCCTATTTATAGAGTTATTGTAAGCAAACTCTACTTGTGGTAGAATCAAATCCCATCCCTTGGGCTTATCCCCAACTAAACATCTCAGAAAATTGCCCAGACTTCTATTTACCACTTCTGTTTGGCCGTCAGTTTGTGGGTGATGTGTGGAACTGAATTTCAAGTCTGTTCTCAACTTTTTCCATAATGTCCTCTAGAAATACCCCACAAATTTAGTATCTCTATCAGAAACTATACTCCTTGGAAGACCATGTAGTCTTACCACCTCTTTGAAAAACAAGTCTACAATATGGACAGCATCATGAGTTTTGTGGCATGGAATGAAATGTGCCATTTTGGAGAACCTATCAACCACCACGAATACTAAGTCATTACCCCTTTGTGTCCTTGACAATCCAAGAACAAAATCCATACTTATGTCCTCCCATGGCCTTGATGGAATAGGCAATGGCTGATATAGGCCAGTATTCTGACTAAACCCCTTGGCAACTTGACAAACCTGGCAACTCTATACAAACTTCTTCACATCTTGTGAAATTTGAGGCCAAAAATAATGTTCTCTAAGAACGGCAATGGTCTTATCTCGACCAAAATGTCCTGTCATCCTTCCATTGTGTTTCTCCTTAATCAAATTTTCCCTCATGGAACTCCTTGGAATGCACAATTGACTACCATTGAACAACATGTCATCCTGAATCAAATAGTCTAACCACTTGGTTCTATCTACAACAATAGGTTCTTTACAAGCTTTCCATGCTTCAGCAAAATTAGGATCCTCGGGGTAGAAATTCTTGAGTTCATCAAACCCAACTACTTCAACCTACATTACTGTAAGCAACAACTGTGTTCTACTTAGCGCATCTACAACCCTGTTAGATTTTCCACTTCTATGCTTCAACACAAATGTATAGCTCTGCAAGAACTCTACCCACTTCATATGTCTCTGATTCAATTTACCTTGGCTATTTAGGTACTGTAATGTTTGATGATCAGTATACAAAACAAATTCTTTCAGAAATAAATAATGCCTCCATTTTTTAGGGCCTGAACTATTGCATAGAACTCTTGATCATAAGCATAATACTTCTTCTTTGCATCATTCAATTTTTCACTAAAATATGCAATAGGCTTACCTTCTTGGCTTAATACATCCCTAATAGTGCTGCCACTGGCATCACAATCCACCTGGAAAACCTTTCTAAAATTTGGAAGTGCCAACACAGGCTGTTTTGTTACCTTCTTCTTCAGCAATTCAAAACTTCTTGCAGCTGCTGCAGTCCATTTGAACTCTTTTCTATCCCCTCTTATTGTATCAGTTAGGGGTGCACATATGCCAGTGAAATTCTTAATAAACTTCCTATAAAAACTAACCAACCCATGAAATTATCTTACCTCAGTAGCAGACCATGGAGTAGGCCATTCCAAAATGGCTTTTACCTTCTCTGGATCCATTTTGAGACCTTCGGGTGATATAACAAACCCGTGATATAACAAACCCCAAATAGACTAACTCCCTCTTTGCAAAGATACACTTCTTTAGATTAATTAAAAGTTTCTCTTCCCTTAGCCTTTCAAGGAAACTACAAATATGCACTAAATGTTCTTCCAAAGTCTTGCTGAAAATTAAAATATCATCCAAATAAACAATAACAAATTTTCCCAAGAACTTCTTAAGTACCTCATTCATGAGCCACATGAAGGTGCTTGGGGCGTTCGTCAATCCAAAGGGCATGACTAACCACTCATAAAGACCCTCCTTGGTCTTGAAGGCTATTTTACACTCATCTCCTTCTTGAATCCGTATCTGGTGATAACCACTCTTCAGATCTATCTTTGTGAAGTACTGAGCTCCACTCAAGCAGTCCATAAGATCATCCATCCTTGGCAAAGGAAACTGGTACTTGATGGTAATTCTATTTATAGCTTGAGAATCTGTACACATCCTCCACTCTCCATCCTTCTTTGGTGCAAGTACTACAGGTACTGCACATGGACTCAGGCTCTCTTGAATCAAGCCCTTCCTCAATAGCTCCTGAACCTGTCTATTTAGCTCCTCTATTTCAGTAGGAGTCATTCTGTGAGCAACATTGTTAGGAAAACTAGCTCCTGGAATCATATCTATCTGATGACTGATTTGCCTTACTGGTGGCAATCCATTTGGAACATTATTAGAGATAATATCTCCAAACTCCCTTAGTAAATTTGAAACTTCAAGTAGTATTTCACTACTACCTTCTTTATCTTTCCAAGGAATCAAAGCATAGCACATATGCTGATGTTTCATGCCATCTAAAAACTTTCTTTCATCAACAAGACAAATCCTAGCACTGCTACATACCTTTTCACCTTCCTTTTTCATGGGCTTCAATTTGTGGTGAACTCCATCCTTTGTCAGAGAGTATGTGTTTGCATATCCATCATGTACTGCATTTCTATCAAACTGCCATGGTCTACCCAACAATAGATGGAAAACATCCATCGAAATAACATCACAGAGAACTTCATCATGGTAACTGCCAATTTTGAAATTCACTAAACATTGTTCACTTACCAGGACCTTATGATCATCTTTTACCCAAGCAATCTGATAGGGTTGGGGATGTTTCTCCCTCTTGAGCTTCAACTTAGAGACCATCTCTTCTGATACCAAGTTATCAGTGCTACCACCATCAATGATCATGTCACAACATTTATCCTCACACTTGCATCTGGTACGAAACAAACTCCTCTGTTGTCCTAGTTCAATCTCTCCACTTAGTAGGACTCTTTCATTTACCAAGGTCTCTCCTCTTTCTGCATCCTCTGAATGTGATGATTGTGCATCCTCATCCACATGAGCAACCCTAGCTTGGCCCTCAGCTCTCCTATCTATCCTTCCTTGTTGTTGAGGGCATTCAAAGGCATGATGACCTTCTTCATTGCAATGGAAATAGGTACCATAGAAGCCTCCTCTTCCTTGTCCACGTCTCTACCTCTTCCTTTCTAATTTCCAAAGTCTTGATCATGGGAGCGGTTGAAACCCTCATTCCTCTGGTTCCTGCTAGTACCCACATCTTCATTTTTTTTTTGGATTTCATTGTGACCTCCAAATGATCTACCACTTCCCCTTCCTCCTTGACCATGTCCTCTTTGTCTTCCTTCAAACCTTTTATTCAGCTTCTCTTCAACTCGTAGGGAAAACTGGTATGCCTCTTCAACACTGGTCATTCTTACCAGACTTAATTCCTCCTGCATGCTAGGTCCAACCCACTGATATAATGAGAAACCTTCTCCTTATTTGCTTCTACATGCCCCGCTCTAATCATGAGTCAATAAAATTCCTCCGTATATTCTTGGACTGATCTTCCTACTTGCTTCAACCCATGCATCTTCTTAAACAAATCAAGCTCATAGTCCACAGGAATGAACTGTTTCTTCAATTTGTCCACCATGCAATCCCATCTTGTGATCTTCTCCTTTCCTCTTCTGTTTCTTTCCAATTGAACCTATTGCCACCATATTTTGGCATGGCCTTTCAGCTTGGCCTTTGCAAACTTAACCCTATCTGGGTCCCTGATATCGTCATACTCAAAGTATTCTTCCAGTTCATTGATCCAATCGATCAACTCATCTGGTTTCAAATTTCCTGAAAATACACCCGCTTCAATTATAGGTCTTTTCCCAAACTTAGTAATGGCCCTAAAAATCCTTTCCTCTGCATGATTTAGAACTTCTCCATCAAATTCCCCTTCTTGTCCCATTTCTTCTTCTTCATTGTCATCCTTATTTTCATCACCTACGGCCACAGTTGCTCCTCTACGAAGCTCCTCTTGCAATGCTTGTACCTGCCTTTGGATGGATCTAACCTCCTTAGGATTAATAGCTCTGGCCCTTCTGCCACGCTATCTTCATGGAGGCATCTTCTTAACTCAAATCCATAACCACACAATCCTGGTGCAAACTACCTCATAGTCGGTGCTCTGTCTAAACACTAAGGAAAACCAACTTTGATACCACTTGATGGGTCACAACCCAAGAATATAATGGACACAATAGAAAAGGGAAATTTTATTAACTAAAAAATAAGCTAGTACATTTAGTACAGAGAAAATAAACTTCAAAACATGCCCTAAGGGCTTACAATAGCATAAATGTGGAGATAATTTCTCTTTTCAGTACCTCCTCTCAAACTCCACTCCCAACTGCCTTTTACAATGCCAGGAATCTCCTTAAATAGACCCTAGAGGGTTAAGGACTAGGAATACATTCTAGAAGGTGCTAGTAGGCATCCACCAACCAAATAGAAGGTTCTATAAGCTATGTTAGAAGTCGGCGCAAATCTAGAAGAATCCAGAAACGGTAACCAAACTTTCGGGAGGCATAACTTTTGAACCGTAGCTTCAATTGACAAACCATTTACATTTTTGGAAAGCTCTCAAAGTGCGCTATAGCCCTATGGACCAGCTTCACTCATCCCCCATTTTTTGGCCCTTTTTGAGGTCATTTAATGCCCCTAACCTAACTTTGAAGCATTCTTAGGAGGTCTCCAAAACCCAAAAAACTGCAATAACTTTCAAACCGTGGGGCCTTTTGACTTGATTATTTTTCTAGAATGCTCTAAATCACAATTACATTCATCTAGTCAATTCACGCCTTCTAGTTTACCAAAATGATGGCCCAATTACATGCTCCTATTTTTTTAGGATTTTCTAGCACACTGATAGTGGAACTGTGAGAGTTGGAACCTTTATTTGACCCAAATGGGTGTCCAAAAATAAAAACACATGAAACAAAAACTAAGTCTAAGTACATTTTTTTGGGTGACACAGGATTGCCCTTATACCTCTGGATGCTCCTACATCACTATGCTACAATGACCATAGAGCATATGGGCATACTCTAGGAAGCCCTAGCAAGGAAGAAGCATCAAGAAATGCTTAGAAGGGAGCACAAGTAGAAGCAAGCACTATAGGATATCAAAGAAATCTTTTTATATGCATTTATTCTACCAACTCCATATGAGACCAAGCCACTAATTGAACAACTAACAAACATAGTGGAAAAGATTAGTGATGTAGACCTAGATAAAAATGCTAAGTTATTAGAATGGTTAGAAAAGAAGTTCCAAAGCAAAGTAAATGAAAAGGTATTAGGTGATATAACACTAACACAATTTGCATTAGCAACTAAGGTTGAGGACGTGAAGAAGGTACTTGAGAACTTTTTCTCATTGTACACCAAATTGTGTAATCCAACACTCTTCACCCAAGAAACTAGAAGTCAATTTTGAGCTTGGAGAGCCACATCAATGCATCAAGTGCAAAGTTTCCTATGAATCTAGCTCAAGGTGAGAAGCACTCTAACCCCTCATATGGAAATTTTGCACAAGTAACTAGGCTATGATGAAACCCTATTGAAGAAAGACCCAAATCTTTCTACACTAGATGGTCTAGTCCACCTTGCTACCAAGCTAGCTATCCAAATCAATTCTTTGGATGTAGCATGTGAGAATTGGGATGCAACTCTCAAGATAATCCTAAATGTCCATGAATCTTTCTTGGAAAAACAAACTATAAGTGTATATCCCATTGACATAAGTGTCAAAAAGGGGGAGAGTAAGAAGAAAGGGGGAGATATAGATTTTGGGAGACACAGAGAAAAGATAGATTAAGCTAAGGGGGAGCAAGCACAAAACAATATGAAGTCAAAGAATTACTTAGAAGAAATAAAAAAAATTGGTTACAAAACAAACCTATCAACTTAGGGGGAGTTATCAAATTTTGAGGTATCTAATTTGTTACAAAATTTTGAAAATTTGAAGATTTGTACATAAGGCAAGTTAGAGATATGTTATGCTTGTGAGGTCAAGGATATTAATGAACACTCAAGTGTTTTTGACACTCATGTTAAACAGGGAAATTTTTGATCTTAGATTGGTTTTGACAAGTGAGTGTTAACACACTTACGTTATTTACTTAGATGATGCCAAACAAGTAACATATGCCAATAAAAAAAAAGAGCATGTCGAGTCCGTAGTGAGTGCCAAACCACTCATGTTCTAAGTCACTCAAGTGTTGAGAAGAAAATGTATGCTGAGTGATTCAAGAGCTAAGCAAGCAGTGCATGCCAAGTAATATAGATGTTGAGTAACAATAGAGAGTTTAGTATATGCGAAGCATCAAAGAATTCAGGTGCTGAGTAAGACAGTTTTGACATATTTGTTTGTAATGGCACAAACAACTATGTAAACTATTTTTGAGCTGACTTAAGGATAAACTATGATATTTTGGAGATAAGGAGAAATATTAGACAATCATCAAATGGGAAGGATTAAGTGGCAAAATAGATGAATCTCAGCTATAGACTTATACCTAACCCTAAGTCACCAAAGTCTTCTTAAGGAGGACAAACCCTAAACTCTCTAGTGTGTGCATAAGGTGTTGAAGTCGAGTATAGAGAAGTTTGCATGCACAAATAGAGAATTTATGGTGGCTAAGGAGTTATGAAATAAGATTACATTGTAGAATCAGTTAGAGAAGAAAAAAGGAAAGAGAAGAGTATAGAACAAAGAGACATCTGATCAAGAAGGATCAAGAAGACACCAGTTTAGAGGTGATATGCTATCAATCAATCAAGTGCTAACTACAAGATCAATGTTGAGATAGTCTAACAGGTGATTTTGGTCAAAATCTCTTAACAGAGTAGTCCTAATAGGCTGTATTGAAATCCTTCAATAGGATGCTTACTTAGTTGTGAGTTAAAGTCCTTTAGCAAGGCACACTTCTAATAGGCTGTTGAAATCCTCTGACAAGGTGAGACCTAATAGTCTCTATAAGCCTTTAACAGGGCATACCTTTCACATGGTAGATCATGTCTCATGATCAAAACATTGCAACCTTCATTGGATACACTTTATTACTGTAGTAGTGAATATTTGTGGGTGTAATCCCCACCCTTATTTTACCTTCTCATTGAAGGGTTTTTGGGTAATAATATTTGGTTTCATATGTGTGTGAATGTTTACTTGATTATATATTTTAGATATATACACTTTACATGTTATTTTAGTTTACTCATTGAATGCATGAGATGGATGTGTGGTGAAATTTTTATGGGTCTAAGTTTTAACTACTAATTCAACCCCCCCTTAGAAGTTTACCTTTCCTATTGTAATTCCAACACTATACTTACAACTTCTCTCCAGTATTTCTATGATACATTATTCTCCATCATCAGTGTTCTAGAACAATCCATGATTGATCTATTTCTCCTTTCAACTATTCCATTTTGAGGAGGGGTCCTAGGTGCTAACATATGTTTTTTGATTCCTATGTGATTGTAGAAAATATTAAGCTCGTTAGATATGAATTCACCACCTCTCTCAAATCTCAAGCATTTCAAAATCTTTCCTCTCTCCTTTTCAACTCTGGCCAAATACTACATAAATAACTAAAATGCGTTAGATTTATATTTAAGAAATATCACAATCATCATTCTAGAGTAGTCATCAACAAATAGAATGAACTATTTGTCTCTACAATAGATTTGAACACCAATAGGTCCACATAAGTTAGTATAAAACAATTCCAAAATATCATTAGATGAATATGCCTTGCTCTTGAAACTTGATTTTGTCATTTTTCCTAGTTGACATTGTTCTCACATATTATTGCAAGGCTTTTTAAAGTTTTGGCAAACCTCTTACTCTTTTCATCTTAATAATGCTAACCATATTGTTAAAATTCACATGACATAACCTCTTGTGCCATAACCAAATATCTTATTATTGTGCAAACAAAAATGTCCCATCAGATAAGTCTAAGTAGAACAAGTTACCTCTTGTTCGATCGCCACTTTCAATTAGTTTACTGTTAGTATCAAATATCTTTTCCTTTCTATGATGAAATTCAACTTTGTAACATAATTTCTTCAATTGTGAAACACTCAATAGATTATACTTAAGTCCTTCAACCCAATACACACTGTCACATTTGATCTTATTAGTTAGTTGTATTGATCATTTATCTTTCACAAGACATGGTACATCATTACCAAATTTAACACAACTACCCTTGTATGGTCCAATATTTTCAAATTTACTTCTATCACCAATTTTGTAATTGCTATCAATTATCCATGTATAACTTTGATTCACATAAGAGATTAATGTAGTTTTCTCATCTTCATCAGAATCTTCTTTGACAACAACATAGACCACTTCTTCATCATTACTTTTAGATTCAATATCAGTTTCTTCTTTAGTAATGTAACAATATTTCTTACCTTTATCTTTGTAGTCCTTGTTTCTCTTGTTTTCTTAGTCATCTCTTCTACCTTTGTATTTTATTTCCTTTCTCTCATCCTTATCTTCTCTATCTAGACATCTTGCAATAATATGACCAAATTTGTTACTTGAAAAATATATTATAGGAAGTTTATCTTTGTATTTTCCTTTGCCTCTTGAAAGGCTTCTAGCCATCAGTGCTTCAAGTTCATATTTAGAAGTGTCACTGTCACTTTTCACATGTTTTTCTTTTAATTTCTTGCTAAGAACCAGTGTTGATTTAAAATAAAATTCAACAATGGTAGGAGTGTAATTATGAAAATTAGACATTTGAAAAGTAGTAAGCCAACCAATCACACTTCCAGAGTTAGGGTATTACCTAGAGTGCATCTTAGTTCTTGTATTGTAGAAACCCTAATAACATAAATATGAAGTAGAGTTATCAATACATTTCTTATTACTATTTCATCTATAATATTTACATTGGCACATCCTATAGTATTGAAAACCTCTTGATTCTTGCATAGTACTAAACTATATTCTCACCTTTTGTCATTCTCATTTTAATCAAATTTTCATCTCAAGATTTTTTTTTTAGCTCTCATGAAATTATTATCTCCTCCATACATGGTCTTCATTTTATCCCACATTTCCTTTACATTCATATAGTATTTTATGCTATCAAACTTAGCATAACTTAGGGATGATGTGATCTCCAACATTGCCTGATTATGTTCTTTCTTTTATTTTAGTTGTTGAGCAGTCAAAGGGACTATTGTTATCTCCACATATGAATTGTCCAAAAAATCTAGTTCAACATCACCAATCCAAGTTATATGTAGCCTCATCAATATTTTCCATGCAAGAAATTTCTCTTTTTTTAGTCTTGGCACCTCCTTTTTGTACATCTTGATCTTTAGCTTTGAGTACCTTCAAACTTTTCTCTACAAGCACCAGATGCTCTAATACGTAACTAAGAGGGGTGAGGTGGGAAGGGGGGGGGGGGGGGTGGGTGTGAGGTGAATCATTTATCTAAGGTCCAAATGTACTAATTGAACAAGGATACACTTCAAAAAATTTAGATCTTAACATTCTCTAGCTTGGTCTCTATAGTCCGCTTTTAGTAACATCAACTAGCTATCTACTATCCTGTTGGTCTGACTTTTTGTTTGATAGAAGTCTTTTGTCCAATTGTAGAAAAGTCATATTTTTTCATTCTAGTGAAACATAGGGTTTCTAGATGATTCATCCATTTGCTAGCCTTTGAAAAAAACTTTGTGAAAACCCTACGTTTCTTTCTATTCGTAAATTGTTAGGCACGAAATATTTGAATTTTCGAATAAGGCAAATATTCTGTTGTATTTTTATCTTCTATGGTCTCGAGATACCTTTCCTCTCATATTCCCCAACCGTCTGATCTAAATAGATCCACCATTTTCGTTACCTCGCTTTGCAAACATGGGCACTTTTTATGTATGGCGAGGTAGCGAGTGCTAAAAAGTTTATAAAACAAAACTGCAAAATAAAGATATGGTGGTTGGAACTTTGTTTTCTAGCTGATTTATTAGTCAGGTACACACTACAATTACTATCAAAATAGGAAAGGGGACCCAGCAGAAGCAGTCTGAAGTTGGAGCCAAAATAATGATTTTTTCGATGTTTCACTACCTCGCTATTGGAGAAATTTGACATCTCGCTGTTAGCAAAGTAGCAAGGCCCCATGAAATTTAAGAGTTGGTAACATTGCAATTCATTAGTACCATGACTAATCTAGGTGGCATGATAAGTAATAACTGCCGTTGTCAGAAGCAGTTAATAGTAGCAATAATACTCTGATGGACCCTTGCATTTCACGGTGCCAAAATTCATTAAAGTTGCTAGAGCTCGCTACCTCGCTATCAAAAAAATTGACATCTCGCCGTTAGTGAAGTAGTGAGGCCCCATGAAATCAAGAGCTAGTGGGACCTTTAGTAACGTGGAATGATGATTAAGACTAAAGTAAGATCTTAAAGGGCACCAACTGTGCAAAATTCCATACTTCATCAATGCCCTTCTAATCAAATGTGCAAGAGATCCTGAGCATCAGATTAGAACAGAATAAACAATCCTTGCTACCTTGCATTGAAAAGTTGCATGTTATTTAAGCTATGCGACGTAGTGAGTATGAGTCAAAAGACTGTGTGCAGTTTCCTCACCTTTGATTAGACCTATGATCAACGGTTGTCATCTTATCGCTATGAAGAGTTGCTAGGGAGATATGTATAGCGACATAGCAAATAAGGGCCCACCGCCTTCTTTTTGAGCAAGCCTAGTAACATATCATCTGCCGAATTCAGATTAGATCAATGGTTATCGCTGCTTCGCTATGGCAAGGTGCTCGTTCTTTATGCATAACGAAGTAGCGACTTGCTGACACATGTCCTCAATTGCCAGTGGGTCTGGACATAAGCGCCATCAAGGAAAGAGTTATTTACGTGGTAATTTTTCATTGGATGAATTGACCAACATGTCAAGTGAAACACCTAGTTGTTCTCTCCATATCACATGATCGTAGGATTATTGAAGATAAACGATGCAACTTTAAACAAAGAATGTGGTGCCACTCTCTATATTAATTAGAAATGAAAGCATCATTCATGAGAAAAAATAGAGTATAATACAGAAAGATTTCATCAGTTTCATCTTACGTGAGCAAAGATTTTGAGCCATTCTTGTGTAGAAGCAATTACTGAAGGAAAGCATGTTGAAGTCTGGTAGAATTTGTGGAACTGTCTAATTGCAGAACATTTGCAAGAATAAAGAGGAAAACAAAGACAAAATTCAAGTAAGTAGTACTACCATAATCTCTGTAGGCTTTTTAGTTCTATAAAAAATAGTCCAAGATGCCTCTAAAGAAGGGATTTTCAAGTCAAATAAACTATCTGGATAGAAATGTGCATGATGACTTGCTTGAGTTGCTCCCTGAGTCTATTATAGAGACAGTGCAAGTTAAGAGGTTAACCTCATTGAACCCTAGACTAAGGATAGCTGATGGATTGTATGATAAGGGTAATTGGGTCTAGGATGCTCAAACCTCTCAAACTAGTTTGAGTTTGTTCAAAAAATGGTTTGCAGAAAGGAAATTATATGCCCCACATGCCAATATATGGAATTTTGATATGGGAAAGCTAGTTGTTCCCAGTGTGTTTATGGATTATGACCTTCTTAAGGCCATGGAAAAAAGTTATGATCAAGCCACTAGGGTAGTGAGAAGAATGGATGGTGAAGTTTTAATTACCATCAGTCCAGAGGAGATTAGGGAAGTTTTCAGTTTGGGACCTCTCACTAGGTATCATGTGCCCATTGATTTGATAGAATTAGAAAAGGAATATATGTCAAAAAGTGATGTAGTTAGACAAGGTGCACTAAAGGCCCACATAGGCAGAATTGGAAACCTACCAGCAATAACATCATCTTCTAAAGAATGTTTCAAGAAATCATGTTTTAATGCCAAGGCAATAGAGCTATACAGGACCCTGTGCAGAGTCTTTGGAGAGGGTGAAGAAGATTTTATTCCTATGAGCTTCATGTATATGATCACCCAAATCTCCTCTTTTGGTGTAGAAATAATTTTTGATTTTGCATCTTACCTGGCTAATGAGATTCATAGTGGATTGGTGGGGATTGCAAAGGGCAAGGTGGAGAAGGTTTGAGGTCAGTACTCCCTATTGATGCATATGTTTCTATTTAAAGGGGTTACATATTTTGGTAAAGAAATGATTTTAAATAGGGAACAAGAGGGGGAAGCACTACCAATTCAATTATGGAGTGCAGACATGACTAGGGAAGCAGAAAATGCTAGTTTTGTTAGATTTGATAGGGACTTTGCTTTTAAACTAAGATGCCTCATATTGAGTGACAATCCCAAAATTCCTAAGGCACTAATGCACCTTGTTAGGCCTATGGAGAGACCCCATAGTCTTAAAGTTTCACATAATTGGGGAGATATCATCCCATATCTGGTCTCAACTATCATTAGAGTTTATGGATTTAAAGGGACACCCCATGTACTACCCTATCAGGTGCCTTTAAAGGTAGGAGTAGCTGAATTTTTATGGTAGTTGGGAGGAGTGGAGGAGACCTTTTTGCACAAAAGGGGAACAGGATCAATTTTTCCTACTTGCACTGTAGCTCACCAGTTTTTAATAACTAAAGAGGGGTGGATCTTCCTCTACAAATTTTTGGATCAGTATAAGATGGCAGTATCTCACTCTCATTTTTGTGACACAGAAGATTTCTTTAATTCTGCTCTTAGACATAGGATCAAGCTTCGTCCAAGTCAACATGAATTCTATTTCCCTAAAGATGTAATAAGGAATGAATATTCTCTCCAGGAGTAAGAAACAAAGAAAGAGAAATAGAGAGTCTATTCAAAAGTTTTGGAGTTTATTAATTGTTTTGACAAGGATTACAGTCCTCTTAGTAATGCTACAACTAATGCAGATAGAATAAATAAGATCATGAGTACATTCCCCGAAATAATGGAGGTAATAAATGAGAAGAAACAACATTTTATTGATTCTTTTCCAGATAAATCCAAGGAAGTTATGAGGAAATTAGGTTTCACCCCTAACATAGGGGTAGGTCCACTGGTTGTGCGAAAGAGGACAGGATATACTATCATTCGGGATCAGATGCCTACTGTAAACAAAGGAAAGCAGATAATTGAATCTACTAGTACTGTTTTTGAAGAAAGACCCCCTGAACCTTCTCCCAAAAGAAGAAAAATAATAAGGGAAGAGGAATCACATGATGAAGGTTACTCACCTTCCCAAACTCCAATGAGAATTGAGGAGGAGCAACTCACTAATGAGCAAATTGAACAAATGGGATCACAAGGAGGAGTATTTGTTACTCAAGCAGAAATTGATGAAGGAAACCCCCAGGAGCCTCCTATGCCAAGTTTTGAATTAAATATAGCAGATTTTAGGGGAAGGGAATTAGACCCTATTTTAGAACAAGCCAGTCAGCAATTTTTGTCTAATAACAGTTTTGTAAAATCTAGGGCTTTCCATCAATTTGCATGGAGAGCAAACATGCACATTTTTGAGAAAAGATGTAGGAATATGAAAATAGAGCATCTAGAAATGGATGAAGCCTCTATTCAGAATCAAATAAAGGAACAAATGATACAAGAGTTCCAGAATATAACCCCTGAAGAGGGTAGACAGATGGTGAAAGATGTAAATATTTTATTATTTCCCAATTGGGATATTGCTGATGCCTTAATTTTTAATTCTGTGTCAAATAATTTAGGATTACAGGATCTAGATAAAGAGGAATTCTTAGGAACAACATTCAGTAATGACCAATCTGCTCTTGTTATGTGGTCATTAAGAAGAGGATCTAGGACTACTCCATCACAGCCTGATGATTCAGGACTAATAGGGAGTATCATTGTGAGGAGGGTCACTAATACTTCACATGTATAGGTAGCCCACATGAATCTGGATTATTCTAAATTTGCCTTGGCCACTACAGAAAAAGAAGAAAAGGAAATGAATGATCTATAGAATAAGTATGAAACAGTGGTGGATGCCTACAATAAAGAAGTAAAAAAGAGAATTGAGCTTGAAAACAAGCTATTGGGAAAAACCACTAGGCCAATAAAATAACATACCCTCGCCCCCCAGTTGAACCTTTTAAATCCACCCCTCTCATAGAAATACCAAATACACCCCAAAGGCCACAATACTACACTACTGAGGACTTTGAAGAAGAAAAAAGAAAACTGTGGGCTTTACATGTAGAATTGGAATCCAAATATGAAGATAAATTGAGAAAATCTCTCACATATTTGGGCGACAAGATTGAATGGCCACTAGTTTATGATCAGTTGGCCAGGGTGATCAATATTTGGGAGGATTTGAAGTCTAATGATGAGGCTTTAATGCCTATTTTGAATAAATGGGTGACAAGGGAGAAAGAAATAACACTTTTTTGTTTCTCTATTATAGATAATTCTTTTGATCAAATTGAAAAAAACATTTGATATTTTTTTTGATCTTACTAATTTTAATAATAAAAGGAGTTTTTTACAAAAAGTAGTACTAGGCTACTTTGAGAAATATAAGAGTCAGAAATTCAATTTGTTCCTCATGCCCTAGACAAAAAGAATAATTTGAAAGGCAAAGATGAATGGGAAAAGGAACTTAATAATTTATTCTATTTAAGAATGAATCAATTCATTAATGAATCAGGGCATGCATGGTGGGCTGCCACAACAGAAGAAATGAAGGCCCAAATATTCTTTGATTCTTTAAAGCAAGAATTTGTTACCATTAACAATGATGCTGAATATGTGCTAAAAAGACAAAGGGATATTTTACAGTTCAATTGGCCAGACGATACATTATTTGACAAATGGATGGCAGATATGGCTCTTGTTGAGGAGTTTGTTGAAGATGAAGATGATAGTGATGAAATGCAAGGTGAGGAGATC
This sequence comes from Cupressus sempervirens, assembly GCA_028749045.1. Lineage (NCBI taxonomy): Eukaryota > Viridiplantae > Streptophyta > Pinopsida > Cupressales > Cupressaceae > Cupressus > Cupressus sempervirens. Next base: position 221,428,515 of record CM053793.1, read on the forward strand.
CAAATCACTGACCTTGTCACTACTGATACCCAACTGGAAGAAGAAGACAGGGATAATCTGTTACCTTTAGTTACAGACTTGGGACCATAGGATGTCGATACAACTAAAGAAAGGGAAAAGGTAGAAGCTATTTCCCCCATGCAAGATAAAGATGGTGAAAGCCCACAGGTGGAGGTTGACGTTCCATCATCAGAACAAACTTCAGCGTTGGTTAATTTGGCTACTGCATACAAGGAAGGATCATAATAGCAACCAACTTAGCAACACAGGAGCGTGTAACAAAAGGGCCCACAAAAGGAATGTCTGATGTAAAACTTTTGCTGTTACTCGCATTTTTTTCATCTTGTTACAAGTATATGTAAGTGTCTTTTAAAGGACACCTATCATTTGTCTTTAGCCTGAAGCTTGTTGCATCTCACACTATTTAAGTGAGATCCCAAGGCTAAAGAAGGGTCCGAATTCTATTTTTCTAAGTGATATGCTTAGTCTGTCTTTGGTTCAAATTTTTTGAAAGCAAGTTTGTGATGTATTTTCTCTGTCAATTCTCTGAGAATACATGAATATAGAATGAGCTGTGTTTCTTTTTGAAGGTCATTCTGAGTCTATTGTAAATGATATACCATTTTCAAAGAAGATGAATACAAATTGTGAACTATTGCCATATTATTCTTTCTGAATCTTGTCTCCTTTCAATTACTTGGTTGTCTTGATATTGTATAAGTAAAGGCTTGTGCAATTGAATGCAATCTAGTTAGGTTGTATATCTATTTTATCACTGCTATTAATTCAATGGATTAAATAAAAGCTTTGATGAATGCGATAAGGTTTCTTTAGTAGTGGAAAGGGTTTTGAATGATGCATTCTGATAAGAATTGCTGATAGAATTTGTTGTAAGGCAACAAACTAGATCTGAGAACTTGCTACAGACTCTGAACCCCAATGGATTAGGCACTGATCAAGTTGATACAGCTGAAGGAGAAATATATCATAAATGATTATCAAAATGCAACATCAAATCAAATTTTACTTTTATTTCTTGTAGATCTTCAAAGTTGGCCAACACTTGTCTGCAATGAATGTTTTAGCTTCAATTAGCCACTATTGTTAAGAACATCTGCAGATCTATAGAAGAATTCTTGGCCATATCTATTTTATGGGATGTGTTTATCAAGTTAGTAAAGAATTATGTATATGTATGAGGATTTTGAAATGAGAATCAGAATGAAACCAAGAATAATCCTCATATAGTTGTTCTAGTTTTGAATCATCCCTAGGTACACCCACCCTGGTTTTGCAGAGCCAAAAGAGTAGACAACCATCTGTGGTTTTGTTGAAGTTGGGTCCAAATACTTTGCATATATAATTGTTAATAAGAATTGGCTAGTCTTTAGATTGTGTATGTACTATCATTCTGGTATTAAGCATTTTGTTGCGTAGTAGTTTTAGTACTTTTTAAAACACCAACATGTCCTAAATAAGAAAAAGTGTAGAATGTAAACATTAATTAGTAAAATACCATAAATAACATCCACACAAGTTTGAAACTAGAATTTAATGTGGAAATGCAATTTGGTAAAAAGCAACAGTAACATGTCATAAATTTTTTACTTTTTTGAAGTGAGCTATGTTAGGAGCCAACCCTTTTAAAGATTACGAAACACACTGTTAAATGTGACCTTGCTAAAGGATTTAATCACCCTATTAGGAGAAGCCTTGTTAGAGGGATTTAGAACATTAAATTAGAATGTCACCTTGATTAAAGGATTTATGTATGACTATTAGGTCAACCTTGATGAAAGGATTTTAAATACTGATATAATGGTTAGAAAGTAACAATAGGGTTTGATCAATAAAGTACAAATATATTTGCATGTATAGACCTCATTTTGGCTCATAAGACAATCCATTGATAGGCCTTCATTGTCATCTTAGTCTGTAATTCACTTGGAAACCCTTCAAGCTATAACACTTCTCCTCTTCTCAACTCTTCTCAGCCTTCTGCTTAAGTTCACTAGCCAATAACATCAGCAACTACTCCAACCTTCAACAACCTCTCTCTTTTTTAAACTTAGCCCGTGTACCTCCTTAAATAGTTAATTCCAATCTTTTTGTGCTTAAACTCTATCATTGAAAGTAGGGTAATAATTAAATTCAACACATATAATGAATTTTTTCACCTTCTTATTCATCCTATGCTCTTTTAGAAACTTCTTCAAAAATCCTTACATAGAAACATACACATATAGTTTCCCTTGATTTAAATGTTCTAGGTCATCCATCCTTATTGTTTGTGCTCAAAATTGTAGCCCTAATTTTGAGTACCATTGAAGAAATTAAGCCCTGTAAATGCTTTTAAATGCATGTATACTAGCTGTCTGTTTGAAACATAAGAGGTGGTTAACGTTTCTAACACCTTGCATTCAGTATGCCTATGTGTCCCATGAAGATAAATTGTCATTTTGAGCCATTTCGTGAAGTCCCATTTTGAGCATTTGTCAATGTTGTATTTTCACTATCAAACAATGACAAGAGGCCAAGTTTGCAATCGAATATCTCACACCTGGTAATGTTTCATGACTTGCTACTTTGGGAGTATCTAGTGTCCATACTAGAGAGCCTATGTTTCATATTTTGAGTTGTTTTGAATCCGTTTGACTAGGTTTTGAATCCCTCAAAGTTGGTCATTTATTATTGTCATGCCGATGCAATTTATTTTGAATTCTAGGAAGCCCTGTTTGACTTGCCATAACTTTGACCTAATTGACTAAAATGAGAAAATTCATTTTGCCTTACATTTTAAAGGTTAGAGACATATTATGTTTCAAGTTTGAGCTTATGACAAATCTATTTGATTAGTTTTCAAACATGATTCCAAATGAAATTTCTAACTTTTATTGGTGTCAAGAAATGTAGACTTGTTAGAACCCCTGTTTGTGATGTCATATCTCAAAATTCATGATAGGTGAGATCGAATGGATTTTACCACTATGTTGTACTCTAAAAATACTCCAAGTGTGCCAATTTTCAAATCTTGATGAAGCCATTTGCGCACTTTCTCAGGTCAATTCCATTTACAAAAATTGTTTTTCTACCATTGTTTTAATCTGACAATTTTGAGTAGCCCACTTTGACTACTCACCATTTACTCCTATTTATTCATCATGAGCCCAAATCATGGATCCATACTCTCCTCATGATAGTGAACCAATGCCCCAATTTTTATTTCCCCAAGTGCTCATTTGCCCAAATTTCAAAGCCAAATCTAAACACAATTTATTGTTTTTTGACATGTTTTCAAGCAGGAAATTTTGAGGGGGTAACTTTGACAGTCAATATCTTTTGACTAAGGATTTGTTATGAGAAAAAATTTGACAGGGTAAAATTATGTGCAACAGAGAGTCAATGTGTCTTATTTCAAAGCTTGGCCAGATGTTCAGGTGAATTTTTAAAGCCAGCCGACAGGCCTTGTTAGCAGAAAATCACAGTTTGCAAAAAGATGTAAAATGAGTTTCAAATTCTTTTTCAGTGGTCGAATTTGTTTCACATCAATGCCAGAGGGTAAATGAGGTGGTTCTACACTTTAGGTGTTCGAAAATTAAATTTTCTTTTAGCCAAACCCACTTTGGGGCCCGACTAATCCCATCAAATTAATTTCATAGAGTTAAGGAAAAGCTCGCAAGTGTAAGGTCAGATAAAGGGGAGCTATAGAAGGATTATATATGAGAGTTCCCATGAGGTATATAGGGAAACTTGGCAACATCCTTTTATAGTTAAAAGTCTTGTAAAATGTTTAAATTTGATGATTTATAATGATAGTGAGATCATAGATTGTTAGGGAGACACTAAAGATGACTAAAAGGGGACTTGATGGTTATAAATTTTTTTAAATTGGTGATACATTTATGGAAGTTTTTACAATTGCCTAGACTTTGTGGGTAGAAAAGCATGGGTATGTGCAAGATCATGGTCAACCAAACTATGCTCTTAAGTGACAATAAAAAATTAGAAAATCAGGGTTATGTCAACTTGACATGTAATTTTCTACTTGTTACTAACTTTATATCAAAAAGTTGAGAGAAAACAATCTCTAGAAAATTTAATCTAGTTTCTAAACTACTAGGACTTATCTCAAAAAAAAAAAAATTGATTGGTCAAAATTTTGAATTTTAATGCAATATTATAAAAAATTTAGAACAAAAATAAGTAGACATATGTCTGACCACCTTAATCAAAATCAAATGATAATATTTTTTAATAATATTCTAGATATAAGTAGTAGATTCGTGCTTGGATGTGACACATATTTTTGGGTATTTTAATTCTAAATAAATAATAAATAATTAATTTTTGACTTTAGTATTTTTGGAATTAAAAAACTCTCGTGTTTGACCACCTTAACTAATTCAAAACTCTGCAAAATTCAATTTTTCATTATTTTTTCCTTATAGTAGAAGAAACATAGAACGTGGTGTATCTTTTGGATTTAAAAAATGTTGTACCATTAGAAAGTTATAGTTGTTTTTCAAGTAGTGTGTCAGTCATCACTTTATATGTAACTCCATTAGAAAATAAGTAATAATTACTTACTAAACTCATAATTTGACAAACTACACATTTATGGAAAGATAAGAACATTCTTAAGAAACCCTTTTCATTTCATCAAATTTTGGTGAAAAAAAAGTCGCCAGCTACATGTTTGAAGTAAAAATCACATAAAAACAGGCCAAAAGCACATTTTAAGGATGTTTTTAAAGTTGACCATATAAGTTTGGTATCAAAAGATATAGTAGACCTTATAAAAATATTAATTGTTTTCATTTAGTATTAGGGTGAGCGGGAAAAAAGTTGGTATAAATTTTGAAATGGTTTGAGATATTTCAAAACTATAGATTTTTTAGATTGCCACTTTTTGGCACACCATGATCTTGCACATACCCACATCCAAAAAGTTCATGATGAACTTTATAATCTATACAAAGGAGTACTCAAGGAATATATGTATACCAAAAGGATAACATAATAGACCAATCAATGGAGTTGTATTTCTGTGTTAAAGACTTTGACATGATTTGTTTAACATGTAGGCAGTTGTGATCAATGTCTTATATATTACACATATATAATCAGAGATGAAAGGCCATATGTCAAATTTTCTGAAAGAGAAATAAAGATGGGAAATGTTATTTAAAGAATGCATGCAAAATCTTGAATCTCCTTGTGAGGTGTGAACTTGCAGTTGGTTTCAGGCAGGTTTATGTAGTGGATGCATTTAAATGAAATTGTGTGGAATGCAAGATTCTCAAAGGGTTTTAAAAGAAGGTTCCTACTGCTTGAAATAAAGAAGTCAATTACAAATCGAAATGAGTTTCCTGTATGGCATGAGAGCCCACCAATCTCTTAATCAAGTAATACTACAATAAACACTCAAATTAATGGGTGTCCATAGAGTTCATTGTTATTTCCTTTCACATTAAATCTATGTGAGGGTAGTGATGGTTAATTATTTCAACTAATTGATTCTCCAACATGGAAAAACCAATGACATGATAGGCAACATTAGTGTAGGCACACGTGATGCTTTTGTTTCTTCATCATGGCAAGCAAGGGGGAGCAAATCATTGTAGAGAACTCACACATGGAAGAAGACCACATCTAAGTAGGCTAAAACCTTTAATTTACAAAGTTTTCTCATGCAAAGGGAGAGGTTGTTTGAGAAGGCAATAGGGAAAGAAGAATCCCACACAAGAGGATAGCCCACACCATACCAAAAAGAAGCTAGTAGTCAAAACGTCCATGAAAATTGAAAGCTTCACACACAAATAAACAAAGAGAAAACCCACTCATAAAGCAGAAATATACATATTGAATGGAAGGCAATGCCAAGAAAAAAAAAGGGAATGATGCATGTTTCCATGAAGACCATTGACAAGGAGATGATAGCTGGTACGAAGTTTGTAGTAGAGTCATTTGAAGCTGGGGCCACAGCTTACATGAGACTTGCGAATTAAAATAAAGGAAGCTACCACTGAATGATGTCCATGCATTACAAATAGCCCACACATGACAAAGTAGGGGAGACAATGACAAAATGAAGGGGCTTCATGCTAGTTATATGTGAGGAAGAACCCATGCATTGAAGAGTAAAATAGCAGCAAAGGAATTCATGAAACCCCTCTGCTAACAAACTAATCCCATCATGCCCCCAAATATGTAATGCTATCTGTCACGTCTAAAATATGTATCTCCATGTGAAAATAACCTTTGTTTCATATTCTATAAAAGCATATAAAGATGCCCATGCATAGAGAAGAATACACCAACAAGTGAAGCCATCGATTGATGAGGAAGGCTCATGAATCAGTGGGAGAAAGTTAAACTTTTAATCCCACATTCATGAAATAATAGAGTTTTATTATGTTTAAATAGTAAACCATTCACACCATACAATTTCAATAGGACATCAGCCTCCTAAAAGGAAAGCCATGCATTGTGGTGGACCTAGCTTGTGGACAACCAGCTTGAAGTGATAGGCAATAAATTTTAAAGTAGCACGCAAATAGAGATTGCAAAAAAATGCAAAAATGGTTCTAAAAAAGTTCAAGTTTTCGATGGTCACCATGTTGCCACTAGAAAATGGGAGGGTCTAATTGGTATTGACATGGAGACCTCCCAGAAAGTGAGGATTTCAACTAGTGACCCACTAGAAAACTCAAAAATCTAGCAAAGGCAAAATGAGAAGGTGGGTCCTACCTGTAGATATAGTCAGCCAACAAGCTAACGACAAGTGGCAGCCTAGCAATATGTACAATAAGGAGAAGATGATGTGGCAATCATTAGACCAAACACAAGGTTCCATGTGGCATGAATTTGAAGGATGGATATGATGTGGTAGGTAGATCTCACAGATGCACCAGATCATGCCACGTGATGGATCTGACGGATGTCGCTATGTCGCTAAGGCAAAGTTGCATGCCAGTTAACATAAAAACTTGGCAACCATGATGTGGCATGATGAGGTGGTGTGCCAATGTTTCATAATAGAGGACAAATTAGATGCTGACACATGGTGCCCAGTTGGAGAGGTTCGACAGTTGTACAGGAACAGAGAAAATCATGTGACAATACATGACACCTTGGTGAAACCAAGTTTGATCCAGATGGAATATGTGAGGGGAATTTTCAAAAGATTTTTTTTTAATATATTTCCTCTAATTTATGTGCAACTTAGGTTTAAAAGATATTTGAAATATTTCATAGTTCAAACCTTTGAAAAAGGTTGAATATTTAAAATGCAGTCTTGAAACATATAAGAAGGACCCTAAAGTTCAAAGAGGCATAATAGGGGCATTTTTTCACCGAAATGGGCACTCCAATATACCGTCAGAACCAAAAGAAGATGAGCTATCCATTTATGAAGTTCATTTTTTCACAATATGTCACTAGTGCATGCTACAAGAGGTTTTGTGTTTTTAATGAAATGCTCAGTTGCAAACAATGACTTCATCATTGTAGTTACAAAATTCAGTTGGGATGCATTTGATATGCTTTGTTGGATCAGTTTATTTGAAATTTGATGCATAATGATGTGTTTTGCTTTCTTTTTGATGGAGCTTCTCAAATTTTTTGTCTTTTGCGATTAGCTATGATTTCCATCAAAATATCAGAGATACTTTATAGTTTGAGAAGTAAAAAGGATCAAGGATTTGATTTTGCAATTGAGGGGAGAGATTAGAGAGATGCTTTTAAGTTGTTGAGAAGGTTTTCCAAGTGGACAGATGTCAGTTACTAGGAATTCACATCCTCCTATATCTTTCTTTCTTTCATCCATTGTAAGGGTTGGAAAATATTGGAAAGTTTCTCTAGAATGAAGACATTTAGCATAATTAGCTCTAGAATTGATGAAGTCTGAATGGAAGATCTGGGATGTGATGGTTCAAGACCATTAAGATTTTCTTTGGCTATGATACCCCTTTCCATCCTATCAGTTTCTCATTCCCACCATTTTCTCTCTTGTATGACAATATTTGTTCATTGTATAGTTGTAGACGCTCAAAAATGGTTCACATCTATGACCTCATCACCTCTTCATACTAATTCATCCCATTTTCTCATTCTACTAACTTTGATCATTTGGCTAGATTGACCATATTTTGTCATTTGTATCCCCTTTCGTATCAATTTCATATCAACTCAAAATCATATCAAATCAACTCAGAATCACCCCAAATCAACTCAAAATCACCCCAAATCAAATTAGAATCACTCAAAATCAGTCCTAATCAACCCGAAACATATCAAACATCTCAAATCAATCATCATTTATCTGCTCCTAAGCATTGTTGTGGCTTTCAGTGCCTTGGAAACCTATCAACTTATCAATCTTATCAATCTGACCTTAGTACTGTCATGGCTCTCAGTGCTAGGTCAAAATATCATTCATGTCATTCAATCTTTGATGTTGTTGAGGATTTCAATGTCAGATCATGGCATTATCAACCATTTTAATAATATTGACAATCTTTGTCAGTGTTATTATGATCGAACCTTATCAATCAATTTAAATCTTGTAGCATTTACAATGTCGGTTAAATGTAACATTTCAATTTATTCATGTCATGTGTCCTTGGCATGTTATCAATTTTTATCTATCAATTAATTTGACCATGGTTTTGGTCTACCTTTTCATCATCTTATTTGATATCCATCATCGTCACATTTTCATCAAAGGATACAATAGTATTCATTTAATCAATTTGGCCAATCATCTGCTAATTTTCTCTATAGGATTAAATAACCCATAATTTCATCCTATTCCTTCTAATTATTCTTCCCAATTATCATCCTCAATTAATTAATTTTATTAATTAATTGATTCATTATCTGCAAACCATGGAAATTCTTAATTTCCTAAGTTCCATTTTTCATCATTAAATCCATTTTCTACTAATTCTTATTTTGTGGAATAAGAGGATTTTTAATTCAAATATTCCATAAAATATTACATCATCATGACACTTGGATGTGACACCTCGTGGATTCTCCTTTGACACTTGGCTAAGATTTGTCATAATCAAATATTATTACCTCTTATGCATGTCCCTATTTGGCTTATTCGTCATATATTCTTGGCTTTAAGTGGGTTGAGGAATCGTATGATGCATCATAGATTCTCTTCCAAATTTGACTTGCATGTGTCATAAAATCTTACTTTTTCCATATTTTGTCATATGTGTCATAGGAATCTCTTGCCACATTGCATGTCTGTGGGTGACAAATCCAATGCTCTCACCCTGCATGAAAATTATAAAATGGACACCCTTCCTCTCATTTCAGGGGGAGAATTCTTAAGTCTTGAGTCCTTGAATCTTTGAGTTTTTGAGTCTCTACTAATTTGCATTTTGCATTCTCACTCTCACAATAAAATCACACTTCAATTATTCTTATGGCATTATCCACATCATAGGCTTTGGCTTCAACCTTGTGTGCACTATAGGTGAATTGGAGCCACAATCATTTTGAGAAGAAAGAAGGACATGGGAGCTACAAAAGGAAAAGGGAGTTTTTGATTATGTTTTCTTTCTTTTGTTTAGTTTGGCTTTTATGGTAGACTAGTGGGTTCTAATACATGTTGATTAGGTTTGTGATTTGCTCATAGTGTATTATGCATTTAACCCATTTTTCTGGTCCTACAATAGTCTACTTTATTAGGTACTTTATGAGTTAATTTCATGCATTTTCATGTATTATTTCAAGGAAATCAATACAAAGAACAAAAAATGTGTGTTTCATTTTAAATGTTGTCTCCTTTGTCAGTGAGTTGTAATGTTTTATGATCTTCGAACAAAGAGCATAGGTCATACTTGTAGTCCCTTAAGGCTGTATGTTGTTTCATTGTTACTTATAATTCAAGGAGTTATGTAAATGCTTCAAGGTAATCAATAGGGTTGCAAGTTTGTTGAGGAGGATATCAGGTAAGAATGAGATTTAGATTGAACATTGATATCCAATTTACAAGGTAAATGGATAGATCTGGAGTCTTGGCATAAGATATGTGTCCTAGATATCCAAAATGCATGAGGGAGATTTGTGAATTGCCTAATGGATGAGGCACTAATTAGCTATAGGATCATTAATTTGTTGTCCATGCATGGTTTTCATCCACTTTCCCCACCCACATAAAATCAAATCAAATTCAAATCATCTTTAAATTTTATGTTAAAGAGCTTGAATAGACTACCCTCACTCAACTTATGAATTGAATTGTTTTGCATTTAGCTACTAAAAATCTATGTTATGGCATGAGTATTAGGAGATATAAGGGCTTTTATCTACATCATTGGATTCAAATATATGTTTCACATTGGTACCATATTAATTGGATCTGAGGTTCACCCACCTAGGTTTTGTAGAGCCTGAAGTAAACAAAGGGTCAAGCCTTATAGTTGGCTTGGTGTCTAAAATGATATGTTAAAGATGAGAGTTAGCTGCCCCTAGATGTACCATATTCTCATCAGGGTAATTGGAAACCTATAGTGTTTTCAAACATGAACAAAATGGTGACTCTGCTGGGGATAAAGTTGTAAATGCCTCAATTATGGAGTTGGAAATCTCTGATACATTGTGCATATTCAGTTCTGTATGAAAAGTTTTCATGTTCCTCAGTTAAGTTTTATCCATTTGTAGTAGTAACTTTGAGGTTGTATTGCTAAGAGGTGTTCATCTTTAGTCAATTCAACCAGTTGTTATTTTCAAAATACTATTGTAATTTCAGAGTCAAAATTGTCTAACGATGGTCTCTCTCTTCTAAGTGTTTAATGATTTGCAAGTTCTACAAGTTGAAAGTGCAATTCAAACTTGTCATGTATAAATCATGCTTTAAATATTTTTCACATCATGCATGGAAACTCTAAGAGATCTTTGAACCAGTGTAGATCAGTTATATATAAATTCTTTCAAAGAGTTTTCAACTTGGTAATGTAGATCTAAAAGTTATGTTAAGTGTTAGGCATGAAGAGAGAGTCTATAAATTCTTAACTGATGAGTTTCAAAGTGTTGTTATTGATTTTCTGTCATAAGAAGTTCGAATGATAAGATGAATCATAGAAGTGATTTCATTTAGTTCTCTTCAAGGAGATGGTGGCTCTACAAGGATTTGATCAGTGGTGTAGAGAATTGAGACCAGTACCTATGCCAATCAGAAGATCAAAGGTTTCAGCATCAACACATGAGTTATTTTCCATTTTCATGTGATTTCATTAACATGAGAATAAACTTTACAAAATATTCTCTATCAAATGGTTTTCAACATTAAATAGGAGAATAGTTTAATACAGTTCAACATACTTTATGAGAGAAAGATTCAACAAAAGTGTTTATGCATTTGAAGTATGTTTGAATATCTGAATTGGTAGAAAGGATTCTAGATCTACTATGATTAATGAATACTAAAAGTAATCTTGGTGAATGAGTTATAAGTTTTTTAGAAATGGAAAATTTCCCTTCACCTAGTATGTAGCTGGTTAGTGGGAATTATAGATCTATTTCTGCCAAGAGATATATACCATTATGTTTTGATGGAATTCATGGTTTCCCAAATACTATGCCATAAAATCTCAAAAAGTATCTACCTAAGTTTAGTGGGAACCATGAAAGTTCAGCCAATCATCATATTTAGACATTTAGTGACTTGGTTGGTGATTTTGAAATTGCTCATGAAGACATTCTTATGAAGTTGTTTGTTCAAAGTCTAGAGGGTGATGCTAGGGACTAGTTTTCATTTTTAGCTACATGTTCAATTTCATCTTGGGATGAATTAATTTCAGCCTTCATGAAGCAATTTGGGGAAAGAATAAGCATATTTGATTACTTTGATAAGTTTTTGAATATTCAAATCAGGAATAGTGAGTTAGTTCCTGAATTCAATATCATATTTGCAAAAGTTTTGAATGACATTCCCGAAAGTTATAAGCTGGGTGATCAAGTGTGTTTAGTGGTTTATCTTGGTGCATTTGATAAGAAGATGAACTACCTATTAAGAGATAAGGAACCTGAGACTTTGCATCAGGCATTCATGATGGCAATGGAGATTGAAAATAACATAAAATATGGATTGATCAGGAGTCATTTCTCTAGGAATGTTTGTCTTCAAGATGAGGTTCAAAGAAGAAATAACTGTCATGTAGAATGTTCAAATTTAGATCAGCAAATAGGCATGCCTGTTGTTGTAGATTATTTTGTTGAAAATTCAAAAATACAAACATGTAAAGATAAAGTCTCTTTGTTGAAAAGAAGAAATTATTCCCTTCTTGCTGAATTGAATGCACATGTTTATAGTATTACAACAACCGATGATAGAGTTGATTCATTGACAAAGTATACATGCAAGCTATAAATTTAGTTGTTCATTCTTCTATTAATGATCTGCATTATGTCAAAAACATATTGAATCATGAAGAGGAAAGGTTTTCATCTCAGTATGAGGATGAAGAAGCTAGAAGTGATGTGTCAAGTGATGAAGGTGAATTTTCTGATCTGACATATTGTGAAGAAGCATCATGTGAAGACAATGCTGAAGGTTGTTGCTTGAGTCAAGAAGAGGATAGTGCTAGTATATGTTCATCTTCATGTGAATTTGATGCAAATTGGGAAGAAAAGTATAATGATGAGCTTGTAGTTTCTCATGAGGATGAAGGTATGATTTCTTGTTATAAGTCTGAAAATGATAATGCATCTCAGTTTTTATGTTATACAAATCAATTTGGATATGAAGATCTTGAGAGGGATTTGTCCTCAAAGTTTGAAGATAAAGAAATGGTTGATTAATTTGATGCTAATGGGTTTGAACATGGACTTTTGAGTGAAAGATTATTAAAGGGTTTTATGCTAGACAATGAGGTTGCAGCATGTGGTAATGGTTTTAGTGATGAGTCATGCTCTATCCATAGAGGTCATCCTAAACATGGTAATGAAGGTGATGTAATAATTGATACTATATGTGTGGTAGATGAAGAAGAAAGCAAGTCTTCATATGATTCTAAGTTTTTGTCATATGCTGCAAGTTTTTGTGACAATACATTGGGTAATGGCTTCAAGGTGTTTGATAACATTTCATATGATGATGATCTTGATGATGGTCAGCCCCTTTTTTGTCATAATGTCCAAAGAGGACCATTTCATGGAGTTATCAATCCACTATTTGAGGACAACTTTGAGCTTGTAGATTTAGTTGAGTTGGGTATAAATGATGATGAATTGTCATACTGTTCTGATAATTTAAATTATTCTTCTTCTAGGTATGATAGTGAAAATGATTATGATGTTGCATCTCATGATGTGGATAAGAAGGTTTTTCATAAAGCTATTATTGAAGATCAACATGCACCTTATACTAAGCTTCATGATGAACATTCTAATGAGATGACTGATCCATCTCCTATTTTAAACAAGTCATTGGAGGATTATGGATTAGTTTCAGATTATGATATTGATGACATGTGTGAATACAAATTTGAGAGTATCATTCGGTTATGCACAAGGATACACAATTTCAAGGTATGTGCAATTATATTCCCCAAATTGAATATGAAGCCTTCATATTCAACATTGATAGCATGCATGATTCATTAAATGAAAGAAAGTTTCAGTTTGAGTCTAATAGTTATAAGCATTCTGATCATAACTTTCATAATAAACAAGTTGTAGAAAATGAAGCTTGTTGTTATATACATTATGAAAGAGAGGATGTAGATTCAATTTTGCTAAGTGGTGAGTTTCGAGATGCTGATCTAATTAATGAAATTAATATGAGTGATAATTTTAGCTTACCTGATAATGAAAGGAATGAGAATCAGATTTATGATAGAGGTAAATATTTTTTTTAAAGTTCGGTGGCCCGAGGCCATCATTTGTACATAATAGTTGTAGTTGTTTCTTTCTTTCAATAAAGCTATTCCAAAAAAGTTTGGGAATGGTCTACTTCTTCTAGAGATCTAAATATTTGCTATGCCTATGAGGGACATGAATCCCTAGATAGAGCAACTATTGGTGCTCAAAATTGTAGCCCTAATTTTGAGTACCATTGAAGAAATTAAGCCCTGTAAACGCTTTTAAATGCATGTGTACCCAACTATCTGCTTGAAGCATAAGAGGTGTTTAATATTTCTAACACCTAGAATTCAGTATGAATATGCATCCCATGAAGATAAATTACCATTCTGAGCCATTTTGTGAAGTCCCATTTTGAGCATTTGTTAATGCTGCATTTTCACCTGTGTCAAACAGTGGCAGGAGGTCATGTTTGGAATTGAATATCTCACACCCAGTAATGTTTTATGACTCACCACTTTGGGAGTATTTAGTGTCCATATTAGAGAGCCTATATTTCAGATTTTGAGTTGTTTTAAATCCATTTGACTAGGTTTCAAATCCCTCAAAGTTAATCATTTACTATTGTCATGCCAATGCAATTTATTCTAAATTCTAGGAAGCCCTATTTGACTTGCCATAACTTTGACCTAGTTAACTAAAATGAGAAAATTAATTTTACATTGAATTTTAGAGGTCAGAGACATATTATGTTTCAAGTTTGAGCTTATGAAAAATCCATTTGATCAATTTTTGAACATGATTCTAAATGCAATTTCTAACTTTTACTAGTGTCAAGAAATGCGAACTTGTTGGAACCCTTGTTTGTAATGTCATATCTCAAAATTAATGATAGGTGAGATCAAATGGATTTTACCACTATGTTTTATGCTAAAAATACTTCAAGTATGCCAATTTTCAAATCTTGACAAATCCATTTGTGCACTTTTCTAGGTCAATTTTAATTGCAAAAAATGTTTTTTTGCCATTGTTTCAATCTGACAATTTTGAGTAGTCCACTTTGACTGCTCACCATTTGTGCCTAGTTATTTTTCATGAGCCCAAATCATAGATCCATACTCTCCTCATGAAATTAAACCAACACCCCAATTTTTGTTTCCCCAAGTGCTCGTTTGCCCAATTTTCAAAGCCAAATCTGAACACAATTTATTATTTTCTGACGTGTTCATGGAGGGCAATTTTGAGGGGGTAACTTCAACAGTTAATATTTTTTGACTAAGGATTTTTCATGAGACAAAATTTGATAGGGTAAAATTATGTGGAATAGAGAGTTAGTGTGTCTTATTTCAAAGCCCAGTCAGATGTTTGAGTCAGTTTTTAAAGCCAGCTGACAGGGCCTATTAGCAAAAAATCACAGTTTGCAAAAAGATGTAAAATGAGTTTCAAATTCTTTTTCAGTGGTCAAATCTATTTTAGATTAGTGCAAGAGGGTAAATGAGGAAGTTTTGCACTTCAGGTGTTTGAAAATGACTTTTTTTTTAGCTGGACCCACTTTGGGTCCTGACTAATCCCATCAAATTGATTTCACATAGTTAAGGAAAAGCTTGCAAGTGTAAGGCCAAATAAAGCATAGCTCTAGAAGGATTATATATGAGAGTTCCCATGAGGTATATAGGGAAACTTGGCAACATCTAGTTAAAAGTCTTGACGATTGTTTAAATTTGATGATTTATAATGACCATGAGATCAAAAATAATTAGGGAGACATTAAAGATGACTAAAAGGGGACTTGACAGTTATAAACATTTTTTAATTGGTGATACATTTATGGAAGTTTTTACAATTGCCTAGAATTTGTGTGTAGAAAAGCATCTAAAAAGTTCTTGATGAACTTTATAATGTATACAAGGGAGTACTCAAGGAATATATGTATACAAAAAGGATAACATAATAGACCAATCGATGGAGTTGTATTTTTGGGTTAAAGACTTTGACATGATTTGTTTAACATGTAGGCAGTTGTGATCAATGTCTTCTGTATTACACATATATAATCAGAGATGAAAAGCCATATGTCAAATTTTTTGAAAGTGAAAAAAAGATGGGAAATGTTATTTAAAGAGTGCATGACAAATCTCGATTCTCCTTGTGAGGTGTGAACTTACAGTTGGTTTTAGGTATTTTTATGTAGTGGATGCATTTAAATGAAATTGTGTGGAATAAAAGATTCTCAAAGGGTTTTAAAAGAAGGTGCTTGCTACTTGAAACAAAGAAGTCAATTACAAATCAAAATGAGTTTCCTGTATGGCATGAGAGCCCACTAATTTCCTAATCAAGTAACACTACAATAAAGAATAAAATTAATGGATGTCCACAAAGTTCATTGTTCTTTCTTTTCACATTAAATCTATGTGATGACAGTGATGGTTAGTTATTTCAGGTAACTGATTCTCCAACATGGAAAAACCA
The DNA here is from genome assembly GCA_028749045.1 of Cupressus sempervirens. Classification (NCBI taxonomy): domain Eukaryota; kingdom Viridiplantae; phylum Streptophyta; class Pinopsida; order Cupressales; family Cupressaceae; genus Cupressus; species Cupressus sempervirens. Next base: position 221,444,808 of record CM053793.1, read on the forward strand.
ATGATATTGTAGGCAACATTAGTGCAAGCACATGTGATGCTTTTGTCTCTTCATCTTGACAAATAAGGGGGAGAAAATTATTACAGAGAACTCACACATAGAAGTAGACCACATCTAAGGAGGCTAAATGCTTCAATTTACAAAGTTGTCTCATGCAAAGGGAGAGGTCATTTGAGAAGAAAAAGAAGGTAGCAGGGAAAGAAGAATCACATGGAAGAGGATAACCCATGCCATACCAAAAGGAAGCTGCTAGTCAAAATGTCCACAAAAATAGAAAGCTTCACATGCAAATAAACAAAGAGAAAACTCACTCATAAAGTAGAAACTCATGCATTGAATGGAAGGCAATGCCAAGAAAGAAAAAGGCAATGATGTCGGTTAGCATGAAGACCATTGAAAAGGAGATGACAACTGGTATGAAGTTTATAGGAGAAATATTTGAAGCTGGGGCCATAGCTTAAAGGAGAGTTGTGAATTAAAATGAAGGAAGCCACCATTGAAGGGTGTCCATGCAATACAGATAGCCCACACATGAAAAAGAAAGGGAGGCACTAGCAAAATGAAGAGGCCTCATGCTAGTTATATGTGAGGAAGAACCCATGCATTGAAGAGTAAAATAGAAGCAAATGAAGTCATGAAACCCCTCTACTAACAGACTGATCCCATGATGCCCCAAAATACATAATGCAATCTATCACTTCTAAAATATGCATTGTCCAAAGTCCTCCATGTGAAAATAACCTTTGTCTCATATTCTATAAAAACATGTAAAGGTGCCCATGTGTAGAGAAGAACACACCAACAAGTGAAGCTGTTGATTGGTGAGGAAGGCTCGTGAATTGATGGGAGAAAGTTAAACTTTTAATCCCACATTCATGAAATATCAGAGTTTTATTATGTTTAAATAGAAAACCACTCACACCATATAATGTCAATAAGACATCGGCCTTTTAAAAGGCAATCCATTGCAATGTGGTGGACTTGGCCCTTGGACAACCAACTTGAAGTGACAGGTAATAAATGTTAAAGTAGAACACAAATAGAGATTGCCAAAAAATGTAGAAATGGTGCTGAAAAGGTTCATGTTTCTGGTGGTTGCCATGTCACCATTAGAAAGTGGGAGGATCTCACTAGTAGCAACATGGCGACCTTCAAAAAAGTGAGAATTTTTGCTAGCAACCCACCAAAAAACTCAAAAATTTGGCAAAGGTGAAATGAGAACGTGGGTCCTGCTTGTAGATATAATTAGCGAATGAGATAATGACAAGTGGCAGTTGGGTAGTATTTTTAGTAAGGCAATGATGATGTGGCAACGATTAGACCAACCACAAGGTGTCACATGGAACAAATTTCAAGGATGGATATGATGTGGTAGGAAAATCTTGTAGATGGACCAAATCATGCCACATGGCAGATCTGATAGATGTTGCTATGTCACTAAGGTGAAGCTGCATGCTAGTTAACATAGTGACATAGTGACCATGACATGGCATGATGAGGTGGCATGTTGACATGTCAAAATAAAGGACAAATTAGATGCTGACACATGGTGCCTAGTTGGAGAGGTTTGACAACTGTGTAGGAAAAGAGCAAATCATGTGATGACACATGGTACCTTGGTCAAACCAACTTTGACCCAGATGGAATATGTGAGGGAAATTTTCAAAAGATTGATTTTAAAATATATTTCCTTTGATTTATGTGCAACCCTATTTTAAAAGATATTTGAAATATTGCATTGTGCAAACCTTTGAAAAAGGTTCAATATTTAAAATGTAGTCTTGAAACATATAAGAAGGACCCTAAACTTCAAAGAGGCATAATAGGGGTATTTTAAAACCAAAATGGGCACTCCAATATACTATTAGAACTAGGAGAAGATGAGCTATTCATTTATGAAGTTTGTTTTTACATAGGATATCACTTGTACGTACTATGGGGGGTTTTGTGTTTTCAATGAAATGCTTAGTTCCAGAGAATGACATCATCATTGTAGTTACAAAATTTAGTTGGGATGCATTTTATATGCTTTGTTGGCTCAGTTTGTTCAAAATTTGATGTATAATGATGTGTTTTGCTTGCTTTTTGATGGAACTTCTCAAAATTTTTGTCTTTTGCAATTAGCTATGATTTCCACCAAAATATCTGAGATACTTTATAGTTTGGGAGGTAAAAAGGATCAAGGATTTGATTTTGCAGTTGAGGGGAGAGATTAGAGAGATACTTTTAACTTGTTGAGAAGGTTTTCCAAGTGGACAGATGTCAGTTACATAGTAGATATAGGAATTCACTTCCTCCTATATCTTTCTTTCTTTCATCCATTGTAAGGGTTGGAAAATATTGGAAAGTTTCTCTAGAATGAAGACATTTAGTAGACTATGCTCTGGAATTGATGAAGTCTGAATGGAAGATTTGGGATGTGCTAGTTCCAGACCATGAAATTTTGTTTTGGCTATGATACCCCTTTCCATCCTATCAGTTTCTCATTCCTACCATTTTCTCTCTTATATGACAACATTTGTTTATTGTATAATCTAGTTTATTAGGTACTTTATGAGTTCATTTCATGTATTTTCATGTATTATTTCAAGGAAATTGATATAAAGAACAAAAAATGTGAGTTTCATTTTAAATCTTACCTCCTTTCTTAGTGAGCTACAATGTTTTATGATCTTTGAACAAAGAGCCTAGGTCATAGTTGCAGTCCCTTAAGGTTATATGTTGTTTCATTGTTTCTTATAATTCAAGGAGTTATGTAAATCTTTAGGGAAATCAACAGGGTTGCAAGTTTATTGAGGAGGATATTAGGTAAGAATGAGATTTAGGTTGAATATTGATATCCAATTTACAAGGTAAATGGATAGTTTTGGAGCCTTGGCATAAGATATGTGTCCTAGATATCCAAAATGCATGAGGAAGATTCATGAATTGCCCAATGGATGAGGCACTGATCAGCTACAAGATCATTAATTTTTTGTTCATGCATGGTTTTCATCCACTTTCCCCACCCACATAAAATCAAATTAAATTCAAATCATCTTCACATTTTATGTTGAAGAGATTGAATAAACTACCCCCACTTAGCTTATGAATTCCATTGTTTTGCATTTAGCTACTGCAGATATATGTTATTGCATGAGTATTAGGAGACATAAGGATTTTTATCTGCATTGTTAGATTCAAGGATTTTTTTTTACTGCTACCATATTAATTGGATCTAAGGTTCACCCACCTAGGTTTTGCAGAGCCTAAAGTAGAACAAGGGTCAAGCCTTATAGTTGGCCCGATAATTAAATGATATGTTAAGGATGGGAGTTAGCTACCCCTAGATGTACCATATTCTCATCAGGGTAATTGGAAACTTGCAGCATTTTCAAACACCAACACTTATCTTCAACATGCTTACCGAATACCAAGAAATCAACTCTGTCAACTTGAAATTATGATTTCTCATAAACTGTCAAAATGTTGTTCCTCAGCCAACACTAAGTTCTGACACTCATTCATCACTGGGTTACTTGATCACTACTAAATTTCTTGTTCAACATATATATTGTCACTCAGTCAATATTGATGCTTGGTCAACACTAATTCTACTTGGCACTTAGTATGGTTCAGTCAAGCTTATGTATTTGGTCTGCCTTTTTTCTCTTCTTCAAGGATTTAATGTTACGATCTTCTCCACTTGAAAAATGATTTAAACAATAATTTTATCTTTCCAAAGTCCAGCCAATCAAGTTTTCATTTGTAGTTTCCTCTTCATAACTCAACCTTTCCTCTATGTACTTTTGTTATGAACAACTTCTCAAATCTTGTTCATCAATAAAATAGATATGACACTTAGATTAGATAGAAAAATATCTCATCAATAAGGTTTGACATCAATGAAAACATAAAAATCATTCTAATTGTAGTTTCCAACAACTTTGGCTTTGTAGCCAAAGAAGGATTCTCCTTCTTTTAATTCACCACTTAAAGATTCAAGTCCATTAAAGGGTTCTAAAATTGTTTCTACCCTACATATAATTTTAGGCCATGTTACTCAAGGGATGACATCACAAACCATTATTTCTCAACCAAAAATTTTAAATGATTCTAGCTCTCAAACACTAGGATTTGAACTCTACACCTAACTTCTTTGGTTCTGAATGCTTTAGATTCCTTACACCAAGTTGTTGGTGTATGTTTTTTTGTAGCATTTTGAATTTTATCAATACATTTTTGTCACTACTAGTATGTTGAATATAAGATTGATAATTCCCCTCTAGAAACTCCAATGAAAAGGTCTCCACCCAAGGATACTACTTCTTCTCTAGCCCCAGATACAACAAAGGATGATGTAGGTTGGACAACTATGGTTTGTCAAGGGAAATGCTTTCTATCTATCTAGCTAAAGAAGAATTATCCTTCTTTTGATTTGATACCCTAGAATTTAGTTCCATCAAAGGATTCCAAATTTTTTTCTCCCACATAGGGACTTTCACACCATGTAACTCAGGGGAAGACATGACTAACCTCCTTTTCTTAAGCCAAAATTATAATTGATTCAAGATTTCACAACTAAGGGTTTGTAGACCTTATGGAAAGACGTATTGTCAATTAGTGCCAAAACACTTAAGTCACTTTGTATGGTTTATACTATTACTAAGTAGAACAAAGTAAACCATATTAACTATGTTAACCAAGCTAGTTGTGAGCATTTTCAACCAAGTTGATAGTATCTACCAAGTTCTAGTGTTAACTGAGCATTTGGCTTCAAGAAGTGTCTATCGAGTTACAAGTGCTAACCACATCATCTTCACTCACTAAGTGATCAATGTGAACCAAGTACATAGTGTTAATCCAATACTATAGTTGTTGAGTTCCACTATGTTGCTCAAGTTTCATCATATCACTCTAGTGAATAATTGGACCTAAGTGTTAGCATTGGGAAAACTTGGTAAATTATTTTTTGAAACTATTATGTAGCTAACTTTTTAATGCAATGAGTTTGGATGGATATAAATATAACTTATTTGGATTGTCCAAAGATGCACTATTAATTTAAGAACATTGCATAGAAGCTAATATGAAAGAGAAGATAAATTAGAAGGATACAAATAGTATACAGGAAAGGCAGAGGCTCATCTGTCATAGTCAGGTGATTAGTTTACATCAAAGGATCTCTTTCAACAAATGAAGTTGCACAACAAAGATCAATCCACCGATTCATCCTAACATGTGCATTAGTCAAATCCTCTAAGAGGTTGGACCTAACAGTCCTTTGCAGATACTCCTAATTGAGCACATACTTAATTGTATTGTTTAAATCCTTTCACAAGGTGGACCTAATAGTCCTACTTACTCTTAACCAAGTAGATCACCATAATTGATCAACTGTAATCCCTAACAAGACAACTTTATTACTGTAGTAGTGAAGTATTGTGGGTGTCATCCCCATCCTAGTTTTACTTTCTATTTGGAGGGTTTGTGGGTTACCAAATATTATGTCAAAGTGTTATGGTATTGTTACTTTATTTCTTTATGTTCCACGCATGCAAGTAGATTAGATAGTATAATAAAATGGGATTAAGTGAAAGAAGTTTTGAGTGGTTTCTGATTCACCCCCCTCTCAGTCACTCAGTCACCATTACACTTACAAAAATTGGCATCAAAGTTTGGTTCTATTATTAGAATTTTAATAGCTTTAGAGCACATATAAGAAGCATAGGAAGTGTACAAGCTAGAGAAATCCATTGAGAATGACAAAGTAGATCTACACCTAGCAATGGAACAAATCAAGAAATTGAAGAATCAACTCTCTCATTTTATAAAAAGAAGAAAAGAGTTAGCAGTAAAGATGAATGGAAATATATACATAGAAGAAAAAATTGAAGATATTTGTAGAGAAAGAAGTTTAGAAGAAGCTGATGTAGCTATAGAAGATATACTTGGAAGAAACCTCATTCTACAAGAAGAATTCAGAAAATTGAAAAGAGAACAAGAGATTCATTAGATCAAGATATGTGAAGCTATGGAAAAAAATATAAAAAAGTTGAAAATCATAAAGAGAAGGAAGAAATAGAAAAAATATTACTCAAAAATAGTCTAGAAGAAAAGATCAATGAAATCCACCAGCTTTCACTATATCAAGCAAATATGATAAATTAGCTGAATAGTGAAAACCAAGAAATCATAAATTTGAGGACAAAAAATGATAGACTCAAGAAAGATCTTAAAGAAGAAAAAGAAACCAATGAAAGAATGATGATATCATAAGAAATTATGGATTAGTTGGCTAAAATGTCACATAAGAGACACAAAGGGAAAATAGGATTGGGTTACATTGAACAAGGAGAATCATCACAACAAGGAGCTCAAGAGAATAAAAGACCTACATTCAATCATTGTGGAAAGATAGGAAACTCATTAAAAAAATGGTGGAGTAATGGAAGAAGTCAAAATTCATTGGAAATTTCTATAGTTGCAATAAGCCTAGTTATAGAGTAAGTGAATGTAAAGACAAACCAAGCTTTGAAACTAAGTGCTTTACATGCAACAAGAAAGGTCATAAATCCTTAGAACATAGAACTAAACAATAGAACATTGGTCCAATAGTAGGAGCAATTATCAGTTTGGATTACAAAACTTGGCACAAATGTTATCTATGTGGCGAGTATGGACACATTGGAGCTAACTGTATGAGGACTCACTTTAGAAAAATAAATCCCACCAAAAGTTACTATGTATGCAAAGAACCTGGTCATCTAGCAAAGAAATGTATGAACTATGGTACAATTGAAGATGAAAAGGAAAAAAAAAAGACGATAAGATTAGGACTCAAATGAAGCAACAATGGGTGAGGAAATCTCCAAAGAGCTCAAGCCAAAATAGCGAAGTTTTTGACACCCAAGTCAATGAGTTGGGTAACATATCCACCTTAGAGTAAGCATCCAAAGAAATAATTGAAACTATAAGCCAAAAGAAGATCTCACATCAGTTCTAGTAAAGTAGAAAAGAAAGTCCAAGTCAATATATCAGATGCATAGAGGAATAACTATTTTATTATCTAGTTTAAGCTTTAATTGAGTTGCCAAGCTCTACCAAATCAAGATAGTTTAAACTGAGTAAGGTTAGGTTATATGACTTAACTGAGTCATATGACCTAACTAAGATATTTTATGAAAATTTCATTTCGAGTTTGAGTTTGAAGTTTTAACCAAAATTCTTGACAGACGAATGATTTCTAAATTTAACATCCATCAGCCGACCTTATTTCACCTACCTAAGTATGAAGCATTAATGAGGCCCTAAAAGTTGAAATGTTTCATAAAATATAAAATTGAAGGTTTATTATTCACCATGAATTTCAATTTTTAGAGTGGTTTAGAGAGAATTTTTTGTCAAAGCTAAGTTGCACCAAAGTTCATCTTCTTCCACCAAGAATTATGGAATCTTGATTGGGAACAAAGGTTAGGAAAGGTTCTAAAATATTGGTCAAGAATGAAAATTGCAGAACACCTAACTTTCAACTGTACCTTATGATTGCTAAGGAAAAGGACCCTATGGGAGTACACTCACAAATTCCTCCAAAGGTACTCCCCATTCATGATGCAAAGTCATTTTATCACCATTCAATTCAAGAATTGGGTAATTTTGAGCTAGATTATGTATTTAGTACATTGTGTGAGACTAGAGTGTTGAAACCACAACACAAGCATCTTGAAGTTAAGGGTTTGAGTCACATCTTTCATATGATGAGGAAATTTTGAGTAAAGTGGATCACATTCATTTTGAGCTAAGTCTATGACATGACCTTTTTAGCTTGAGAAACGAGTTCTAATCAACAAGATGATGATTCATCAAATCAAAATTTACCCAATGATGAAGAAGTCCAAGACAACCAAAACCATAGGATGTGTAGAACTATCTAAGCTAACCCTAGATGAATGGGATGGTAGACGAATGAAGTTGGATACCATAACTGACATGGAAATTAAGTTTACATTCCTATCATAGCTCACAAGATTTATAGTTCAAGCCAACCCAACAACATTCTTTATGAAGCAGTTGACTTGGCATATAAAGTTGTGAAGAAGAACTTGTCATTTGATCTTGCTGATCTTTAGTGTATTCTGTTAAGAAATATCATGGAGAGCATCCAAGCCTCCAAGAAAAAATTGTGTAAGTTTGGTTTACTCTTGGTCTTCTTATTCTTTTATGAACAAAAAACATTTCCATCAAAAGGAAATGTTATATGGAAGAAGGACACACGTGTACTATATCATATCAACAATTTCATAGATGAAATGGGTGAGAATTATGATAACATCATGGAAGAATATTTTGAAATTTTTAAAGAAAGGATACAAAATAGGTTTAGGATCCCTAAAAAATTGGTGGATGATTATGAGAAAGAAATTTATTTCCTAGATGACTATGATAAAATGTATATTTAGGTAATTAGTCCTAGGATTGCATGGGTGAAACCTCTAGCATATGAGGTGAATATTGATGAAGCCAGAGACATCATTAAAGCTCTCATCAATGAGCTTACAGATCTTAAAACCACCTATTTTGGAACTTATGAGGAAGAAAAAACTTGAATCTCACTTGAGATTTGGAATCCTCAAATCCTAAAGAGAGGAAAGAAAAAGATAGAAAACCTTGAAAATGTTTTCCAAATATGATTCCCCTTTCATGCTTACTAAGGGTAAAGGTAATGATGTAGAAGAGGAAGAAGAAGAGTAAGGTGATCAAGAAGAAGATGAAGAAGATGAAACTCCAAATAAGAAGGAAAAAAAATCATCAAGGAAATCAACAAGGTCCTCTACTCCTCTGATTACTGCCACCAAGCCTAGAAAGCCAAGAAAGAAATTGAGGCTTGATGATGATGATGACAAAGATGAAGATAACACTCCAATCATCTCTCTAAAGAAGCCCCCACTTACCTTTGAACAACAATTGAAATCAATAAGGGAAGGGAGTGGAATGGAAGGATTTAAATTATTCAAATATGATTCTAGAAATAAAGAGGAACAAAAAAAATTGAAGAGGCATTAGTAGAGAAAATGACTAGATGGAAGTATGACCCAATGAAATTAAAGGGCGTGCTCCTGAAACCTTATTGAAAGTTGTTTCTCATGATTGAGAAAATTCAATCAAGACACAGAAGGACATTAGAGAACAAACTCTAAGGAATCTTATGCCAAACTTCTCTAAGAAGGAATTGTAGGAGGCAATTTCTAAATAGAAAAACAAACAAACTCTTAGTTTCAAAGCATATTAGATTTTATCTAAAAAAATTGAGGGAGACCTAAAAGATAAGGGAGATATACTAGAGGTTTAGATGATTGAAGAGTCTGATCTTGAGAAAATTATAATAGAGGTCATGGCATCTCTTTCAACCTCTCTGAGCTAAGCTCCTACTCCATCAAGCTCTGAGTTAAACAAGGTAACACTCGAGTTGCAACCTATCAAGTTGAACCAAGTTCAACTAAGCAATGAAGAAAATAATATTTCATCTTCATCAAGTTCTACTCCAATAGCAACTGAGCAATAGGCTCTTGTGATAGGAATAACCAATAATCAACCTAGAAATAATTCGGTTGATAAAGATGAAAAAGGAAAAGGGAAAGAAATCATAATTTCATCATCTACCAAGGTCAAAGGTAAGGGAAAGATGATCATTGATGAAATTGAACTAGATGAAGAGATTGTGATTCCAAAATGGGACTAATCTAATCTATCTGCCAAGAAAATGGACATATTGGGAGAGTTACGGAAGAAAAGAGCTAAGAAACAAATCCAAAGGTTAGAAAGGGATAGAAGAAAAGTCTTTGAGGATATCAAAGATATATTCTTGGATACACTATCTATAGAGGTAAATGAGAAGGTCCCCATCATTGAACATTTAGTTAAAATTGTACAAAGTTTCAATGATGATGTAGATGGTCAAGACAAACTTCCAGAAAAGGATGAAAGGAAGTTTGAGACAAGAGTGCTGGAAAATATAGAATAGAAAATAGCTATTGATCAAGTAGAGTTATCAACTCTTTTTGTTATAGTAGAAAATTTTGTAAATAATTTTGTATCTCTATTTGTAAAATTTAGTGATACAACCAATTTTACAAAGGACATTAAGGATAAGATGACAAAGATCGATTCTAATTTAAAAGCAAGTGCAAACCAGTTGGTACTTGACCCAAGTTCAAGCTTAGAAAATTTTGTGAAAATAAGATATTTGACTGACTTATAGGTAGAGCCACTGAGAGAAGAAACTAGGATAGGGAAATCCTTGTAAAAAATTCAGAGCCTAATCATTCCATAAAATGATGTAATGCAAAAGAAGATTGCTCATGCAAAGACATTGATTCATGGCAACAATTTTTCTATTGCAATGTATATGATGGAATTGTCACCGGAGATTCAAATTGATATGCACATCTTAAAGGTACTACAAGATAACTGGAATAAGACCATGTCTTTAATTTTGAAGGTAGATCATGATTTCCTCTCTCATTTTGGCATAATCTTATAAATTTTTGGTATTTGTAACAAAAACAAGGGGGAAAATTATGTATATGTGCATATAAAGAAAGAGAGAGATGAATAAAAGAGGAAATAAGTATAGAAATGGAATTGTATAGAAGATATGTAAAAATAAGATAAATAAAAATATTTTTTGGAAAATAAAATATAGATTTTTCAGTTATAACCAAGTTACAGAGCTATAGTCAAAACTGAGTTGCACATCCAAGCACATGGAAAGGGGAAATTTTGACTACAATGTTGAAGATTACAATATGTATAAATTTTTTTTTCATAAATGCCAAAGGGGGAGATTGTAGATCTTATGGAAAGACATATTGTCAATTAGTGCCAAAACACTTAGTCACTTTGTATGGTTTATACTATTATAGAGCTGAACAAACTAAACCATATTAACTCTATTAACTGAGCTAGCAGTGAGTAGTGTCAAATGAGTTGATGGTATCTACCAAGTTATAGTGTCAACCAATAATTTGGCTTCAAGTAATGTATACTGAGCTACCCATGTTAAATGAGTCATCTTTTCTCGCCGAGTGATCAATGTGAACCAACTGAATAGTGTTAACTAAATGCCATAGTTGTCGAGTTCCATTGTGTTGCTCAAGTTTTGGCATATCATCGGAGTGAATAATTGGGCCTGAGTATAAACATTGAGCCAAATTAGTAAATTATTTATTGAAACTATTATGTAGCAGACTTGTCAATGTAATTATTTTGAATGGATATAAATATAAGTTATTTTGATTGTCAAAAGATGCACTATCAATGAAGAACATTGTATAGAATTGAATATGAAAGAGTAGAGAAATTAGAAAGCTAAAAATAGTATACAGGAAAGGTAGAGACACATCTATCATAGTCAGGTGATTAGTTTTCATCAAAGGATCTCTTTTAGCAAATTAAGTTGCACAATAAAGATCAATACACTGATTCATCCTAATAGGTGCATTAGTCAAATCCTCTAATCCTCTAATAGGGTGGACCTAACAATCCTTTGTAGAAATTCCTAACTAAGTGCATACTTAATTGTATTTCTTAAATCCTTTCACAAGGTGGACCTAACAATCCCACTTACTCTTAATTGAATAGATCACTATAAGTGATAAATTGTAAGCCGTAGTAGGAAAACTTTATTACTGTAGTAATTAAACATTATGGGTGTCATCCCCATCCTAGTTTTACCTTCTATTTAGAGCGTCTTTGGGTTACCAAATATTATGTCAAAGTGTTATGTGCATGAAGGTAGATTAGATAATATAATAAAGTGGGATTAAGTAAAAGCAATTTTGAGTGGTTCTTGATCTACCCCCCTCTTAGTCACTAAGTCACCATTACATTTCCAATAGGGTTTATACTCCATAGCTTGCTTCTTTTTATTTTGGTGCTTTAGATTCCTTATGTTTCTCATAACCCTCTAGGTTATAAACTAAGATAGGGGATGAAAAGGGGGTATATGATGCCCTTTATTTTTAAATTAATGGGATCTAAACTTTGATGAGAAATTCAAGATATTTAGACTCAAGATTTCAAGATGCGACAAGAACAATAGTTGTAATACTCTAAATCTTGTTTCTAAAATACTAATTTATTTTGAAAATTGTAGAGATTAAGGCACTCAAAAAATGGGGGCACAATATGTGGTCCTATTTTCTATGGAAAAACATAAGATAAAATCTAGTCTACTCCCCCTAAAATGTTAATATTTACAAAAAAAATTGATCGTTCTTTTTTTTCTAGAATGGATACATCTTGAAATTTTTATTTATTTTTTCATGTTCTCCCCATAGAAATCCTTGAAGACAAATAAAAATTCAAAACTTTTTTTTTTCTAAAATGGTGTGTAGTGTAGTCTAGTCTTTAAAAATGTAACTTGTTTAAGAATTCAACAAAAATTCAAAATCTAACACAAAATATGGCATGTTGGTTTTTGAATAAAATCAGACATACTTACAAAATAAATGATGATAAGCTTAACATACTCAAAATTTAAAATAAATTATATGGTTAGATAACTAACATAGAGATATAAAACATCATGTTCTTTAATTTTGTTTCTCTTGAGCCACATGAAAGCATACTAGAGAGCACAAATAAAAAAATGTGAGTATTTTTTATGTTTACTAGAAAACATGTCTTTTCCTTATTTGTATCCTCCAATCCTCCAAGCCTTTGGGTTGGATTCCCAAGGAAAATCCAAGCATTAGGCTTGGTCGATCTCAATGCAATTTAAAGGGCACATGTCAAATAGGATGTATACACTATTTTGTGTGTGCCCTATGGGAATATATAATTATGAAAAATATGTATAAATAGGGTATACACCCTATAAGGAATATGCCCTAATTGGAATGTACCAAATAAAAAAACACCATGTCTGAACAAGCCAATTTAAGCATCAAGACTATACATAAACTATACCATTTAAGTATAAATTAAATAATTACACTTAAGCTAGAGTTTATGAATATAGTTCTAGGATGTTTGAGAGTTGTTTCATCTTCATAGGAGTTAAGATAAAGATTATGGGTTTTGAGAGTTTTTAGTAACTTTTAGACTTAGAAAAATTTCATGAATTAACACATTATCTTCAACGTTATTCTTAGTGGACTATTAATTATAACCTTAATCCCTTGACTTGTGCATGATCATTTGAGGACCATCTTGCATTGTATTATTTATGTTATGGTTAATTTCCCCTATCCCTTACCCTTGATCTCACTCTTTCTTTCTTTCTATTCTTTTCCTCTTCCTCATAGCTCTCCCTCACTCTCTATTTCACATATCCCTTTCCCTCTCATTCCTCACTTACCCTCCCTATCTCTTTTTTCATCATCCTCCTCCTACTCCTCCTCTCTCTCTCTCTCTCTCTCTCTCTCTCACACACACACACACACACACACACACACACACACACCCCTAAATCTTTTCCCCTTTCTCCTCACTTTCTCTCCCTATCCATTTCCTCCTTGTCTCTTTCCCTTTCCATTTCTATCTTCCCCAGAACTATCCATATTTCTCTATTTTACCCATCCATATCAATTTTCCTATCCCTCATTACTCTCTCTCTCTCTCTCTCTCTCTCTCTCTCTCTCTCTCTCTCTCTCTCTCTCTCTCTCTCTCTCTCTCTCTCTCTCTCATGCACTCTCCCCCCCTAACCCTTGTCCCCAATCCCACTTAGTCCCTAGGATACCTAATGGGTGTTAAGTCATCTTAAATTTTTGTAGGTGAAAATAATATTGCCTATCATTTATATATCCTTTCAAATACAACAATATCTCTCTATTTATATTGAGTATAAGAATATGAAGAGACATGCGCATATAATTAATATACTAAATATATATATGTATGTATGTATTAAAACACATTATATCTCATATATAATTATTCATAGGTTTATCCAACTAAATCTATAAAAATTTAACACCTCTTAGCTTGGAAGGATAAACATATGATAAATATTACACCATTAGTAATATTAGGAAATCACATCAAGGAAGTCTTTCATAAGAAGACTTCCATTATATAATAATATATGAGTATTGGACTATCAAAATATCAACACATGATATTAACCAAATATTATTTTGATATCATATTAGGTAGCATGAGTATTGGCCTATTAGAACATCAATCAAATGATATCCACCAAGTACTCTGAGTAATGACTGATCATAAAATCAACTAAATGATATTCACCAAGCACTCAATGTAGTAATGTCCTATCATAATATAAAGGTAGGATATTTACCAAATACCTATAATTTTAATGAAATCTAACACTTAGTTGTTGATTTAAAAGATATAGCCTTTCATGATCTATTTCCACATTTATTCAAAATGTATATCATGATATAAGTTATTGTAAGGTTGTCACCTTCCAATAACTTCTACAAGAACAAGTGATAATCATTTAGAAGTCATCACTTCCTCATGATGTACATATAAGTGTTTCCCATACATATGAAGTCACTATAGATACTATCATGTGGTGTTTTCATGACATCCACCATGGATCATATCATTGAATAAGGTTTTCACCTCAAACTTATCTCTTGCAGACAAGAATTTATTACAAGGGATTACACTTAAAAATTCTTCTTCATGAAGAAAAAATAACCTTTTGAACTCCTTTTTAAGGTTACTAATAAAGTTTCAAAACTCACTTTGAGTTTGATATCAACTTTTCTGACCTCTTAGTACAAGGTTATCTCCGATGAAGTGTCAGACTCCCTCTAAATATTTTATTATCCCTCTAACCTACTAGCAACAAGTTGTGTCATGTTTCCTTATCTTAACATGAATCATAATAGGAGAACCCCTTACAGCCTACATACATGAAAATTTATCCCATGAATCATAGTCCTTTGACTACATAGTTTCTCATCACTAGAGAATCCATCTCAACATGGTCTACTCCCTCTGAATCAATACAACCAAGACCATTCAAATTTTGACTGAAGCATATCTTCTCTCTTTGTCCAAGGTTGCCTCTAATGAATTTTTGTACTCTCTCTTGATATGGAAGGATACTTCATAATCACAATCATCAAAGATGTTCACTTTAAGAACCTCACTTTATCCAACATGATTTGACTAATGAATTCTAGATCAAAACTTCTTTGAAGCTAATGTCACAAGAACAAGTTTTGTAAAATATTTTGTAGCATGTGTAAAATAGCAACCTTATTTTCTTGAAAGAACACTTATCCACACATCAACATCATTGATCCAAAAATGCATTTTTCAAATTTTTTAAAAATTTAAGAGACATCTTCCATTTGAATCATCACCCCTCTAAGGTGGTTCATGTTGTAACATTGATTTAATCTCTTCTCTGACATCTCCCTTCTAAGGATGGTTCAAATGGGAATAGAGAATTGGTTATAATTCCTTACCCCCCACACAATGCAAAATTATCACTCCTTTAGCAAGTTTTAGTACCTCTTGATAAGAAACTTTATAGTAATAAGTTTTTTCCAATAGAGGTGAACAAAACAAAAATCTACTAATAATTACAACATGGTTATTCCTTTCAACATTGTTTCAACATGTGGGAAGTATTGAAAATGAAATTCATATTGTAGATGGATCTAATTGACTTAAGCTACAACTCATACAATAGTAATGACTCCTCTCTTAGTCTTGACTTTATCCAAATGGTCACATTGAAGTTTAAAGGATGAACTCCCCTTCCAAATATGATAATACAAAAGATGCAAAATTGCCAGTAGCCATGTGTTCACTTTTATATATATCCTTTATATTTTTTTCTTTTGTTTCTTGCATGTCTTGTCATTTTCCTTAGTAAACATGATTCTTTTACATATCATAGTATTTGAGAAGATGATATTTTCCTCTATGTGACAATTGATCATTGAAGGAATGGATCATAATCTTCAACTGGAAAGTACCAATCTATTCTCAATCATCTATCATCACTATTTTCTCTTTCAATTGCATAAGATAAATAGATTTTCATCACGAAGAAAACAATTTTTAGTGTTCAGGGAATATGTAGGGACTTTGATGAAGGAAGGATAAGGACATTAATGGAGGAAATCATACATTACTATTGAATATGTAGGGACATGGAGTTGAGAACATTACTATCAACATTTAATTCAAAACAATCATATTCAAGCATGATTCACAATCATATTTTCTTGACTTTTTTGATGATATGTTTGCTGATTTTTATTTTTGTTTCATTTGACAAACACTTGATCTTACTTTAAGAACTATCTTATCTTACTTTGTTATTTGTCTTTACATCAGTTTTATAGTATGATTTAAAGAATACTCTACATTGAACACATATCACCCATAGATTCTTATCAAATTAATCATCATGCTTCTCTATATTGACAACAACCAAGTGATTAACTTAATATATATCTTTCTAGAAGCCCCTTGTCATGCCAAAAATATTGGGGCAAAACACAACAAACAATGAACAAGAACATAACCATGGTGAAGGAGAACTTACCTTCACAAAGGTTATAGAAAATGAAATTTGGGATGAGCTAAATACTCTCCCTCAAGAAACTCCAAACTTAGCTTCTCTAAATATAGAGAATGGGTGAACAACCTTCAACTCTTCAAAAGGACTCTAAATATCCTCCAAACTTATCTACTTGGAATGGCGATAACTTTGAAATTGACTTAAGCATCCTATGGTCTTCCCACTTGACCCTATCATAAAGAAAACCTTTTAGAAGGAGTGAGAACTAGGTAACCTCATGGCAATGGTCCATGTTCACACAAAAGGAAAATTGGGATATTTTAGGGGTCATAAATATTGCAAGGAAGTTCTATAATGGTGGAAAAGGTTCCTGTTACTACATTTTGTTGCCTCGCCAAGTTTCAAAATTCAAATGTTACTCGTCCAACAGCTAGTATTATTTTAATGCCAAGCCTTATGTTATGTTTTGCGGCCCACAAAATTCTCTGTCATCGGATCGAGGCAGGTCAACGAATGGTACCATCACGCTATGGGGAAGTTGCACAAGATTTACTATGGTGACATAACTCCTTAATGACATGTTGCGTTGGTGGGTCCACTTTCAACAAATACGTCCCAGTGTTCGACGGTCAAAAAAGTTCTGCAGTGCCATAGGTGCTATGTCGCTATCATACGTTGGCTAGGAAATCTCCATAGTGACATAGCGCCCGGTCGACCAGAAGATGTTTTATGGTGAGTCCCACTATTGGCGGCAAGGTTCGCGATGACGAAAAAAATCAGTGGCAGGAACTTCAGGCAAGCAGTTGGGTCCCATTTGTAATTCACTTGTACAGTCAGAAGCCCGGTGCCATGGTGGTGAATCAGAAAGAGCCACGTGCAAATTAGAGGACATGTCATCGGCTGGGTGCTATGGCACTATAGGAATTTGACCTCAATTTTCTCATAGTGACATGTGGCCCCTCGTGGGGTTGAGTCTTGGAATCTGCTAGGTCGATGCTTCAAATGACCAGTCGAGAGATGTTGGGTGTATGAATAAGAATGCAGTTGTGCATGGGACCAGGTTGTTAGCATTGTCAATGCAGTCAGAGGTTAGGATCTCCATCGTCGAATTAAGATGAATTGACGGTCAGCGCTATGTTTCTTATCAAAAGTTGCATGACGAATATGATGGTGACATAGCGCTTGGAGGACACATTTACTCGTGGGTCCGAAGATGTCAGTGAGGATTTGTCAGATAGTTTAATGTGGCCAGTTCCTATTCATCGATGCACTGAGGGGCAGTATCCATCTTGTTTGCCATTGGATCAAGGCAAATCGATGGATGGCACCATTTCACCATGGTGAAGTTGCATGATCTTTACCATAGCGACATGGCGCCCTTTCACTGCATGTCGGCGGGGCTCGGTTGCAATAGGGTACATCAGACAGATGTTGCCAGGTGTCATTCAGGTGTAGGGAATTCTACTGAGGTGGTGCTAGATACAATGGGCCTAGGGTAAAGCAAGTATGAAACATGATGAGTCTTCACGATCATCAGATCTACAGAGATCGATGGCAGGCGCCATCGCGCTATGAAGAAACTACATAGTCTTTATGTTGGCGACATAGTGCCCTATTAATGCATGTCTCACTGGTCTGATCAAGGTTGGCAGCTAGCAGTTGGTAGTTACGATTAATGATAACAGTCTGGAAGGTGGTGCGGTTAGTTAAATAAAGGAGGGTCAACCATGGAGAACTTCCTAGGTGGTAGAATTAAAGGAATGTGATTGGCCCGCATGGCCCAGTCAGCATATGGAACCGTTTGACCTTGATGCCCTTGTTGATCCATGAACCAAGAAGCAAAGGTGGTCAATTTTATCTTGTGATCTAATCTTCATGATCGATCTTGACCTACCAGAAATGAATTCGAAACATAGGGAAACACTCCATCCATCTAGTCGACCCATCTACTGTGTTAGGATCATTCATTGGCACCACTTCTATCTACTTGAGGCATTTCTCAAAGGAATATTAGATTTTTACTCAAAACCACCAAATCTTTGATCAGATTTTTTTTAGGGCGAGAACTTATTACTAGTAGTTGAGCAGTTAATGCAGAGCCAATGTCCTCAATTATTCCTGAACTATAAAGGCAATTTTGTAATCTTTTCCAAGGGTCGACTCTTTCTGATTTATCTGATATTGCTCTGCAACTCTCAGTGTAACATTCCCTGTGCCTCTAAACTGAATGATTCTCTATTTTATCTCCTTCAGCCATTAATGTGTATGTGCATCCCTTTTGCCTCTCATTGGTGTATTGTCGAGATCTGTAGCCTGCATACTGTATCAATTTTTGCCTACTAGATAATATATAAGTGAGATTCCTCTTTCCTTGTGTTATTCAGTTTGGTTTCTTGATCTGCATGAGGTTATTAGATCAAAACAAGCCTGTATGTGTATATCCTTAGTTTCATTCTGGTTCAATAGTGCATACATGGGCAAAAATGGGTCTGAACACTCTATTTTGGTGCATCTCCTTCTTCCCCTTTTCCTTTCGAGAGTAGTTAGGTGTGCCCTGATAATAAGAGGAAGCCGGCCTTCGGAGACTCAACCTCACAGTTCAAGTCCCACATCTTGGAGGTTGTTTCCATGTTTCACTTGGTTGTCCTCGTGCATAGGCCTTGGACAAGGGTGCAAACCTAAGTGATAACAGTTCGTAACTCATACACATACCACTTGGACACTTGAATTACATTAAATTTGGTCTCTAGGATTATTTTAGAACCTATACAAGTGGCTTGAAATATTTGATATTCAAAACCATAAGGATGTAACCTTTCCACTAAAACCTAATAAAGGGGGACTAATTTAGGTTACTAACTAATTAGTCTTAGATTAATGGGTTACTCTGCTAACCCTAAGTTGACATGTCAACAAACATGCATATAATAAGTGTCAAGTAACACCATAAGATTTAATTTCACATAACATTCGATATGTAAAAAATTATAGAATGATACACATACATTAAAATTATGATACAAATTAGACACTAGACAACAAGGTTTCAATCACTTTATTGGATTCAACCTTAGTCTTATAGTTTTCACATAGGGTTAATTATTGACTCTTTGATTTAATTTCATGGTTAATTATCCTGCACACTCAATTCAAATATCAGTAGTTCGTTAACATCACATTCATATATTGAACAGAAATTTGCATAATCACATTGATCAAAATGTTAAAATTTTCATTTAAATAATATTTCTCATTTTTGTACACATATTTAATCATCACTAATTGCATAGTTAAAGTAGTTAACATATTCATAATTCTAAATCATTTACTAAAATATGTCATTGTAATACATGCCTACACATTAAACTTCAATTAACATGATTAAGGATTTTTAAAGTAAAACATCACACAACATAAATAATATAGATAATTTCCAATCCATTAAATAATGTCTACACATATCAAGTCATAACATGTCAAAATATAATGTATCAAATGTGATATGATGGGTCAAGCTGAGGCCTCACATCCTCCCCCACTAAGCATGAACTTCCTCCTAGAGTTCAAAAAAAAGGCATGGGTACTAAGATCTCATCTACATTGCATCCTCCCATGAAGTTGTGACCTCATCATAACCATCCCATTAGACCCTAACCTAGTCTAGCTCTTGGCCTCAAAGAGGTAGAGTCCATCAGGCAATAATACAAATAGGCTCTAGTGCTAGCTACCCATCTAACTCCACCTATAAGGCATCCCAATCTATAATGTTAGACTCATCATATATATATATATATATATATATATATATATATATATATATATATATATATATATACCTTCTAAGTATAGAAACATGGAACACATCATGGATGTGTGATAGGCTAGGTGGAAAAGCTAGACAATAGGCAACTGGCCCTATTGTATCCAAGATCTCAAAAGGTCTAATCTGAGGTGCCAACTTAGAGCCCTTTCTGAATCGAATCAAAATCTTGTATTGTCACACTCTCAAGAAGACTATGTCTCCAACTCTATACTCTAAATAAATCCTCTTAGCATCAACATACTTCTTTTTCCTATCTCGTGCCTCTCTAAGGCACTATCAAATCAAAGTCACGTATTGCCCCATCTCTTTGACTATCTAAGGACCAATAGATACTCAATCCTTGATCCTATCCCAACTCAAGGGTATTTTGTAAGGTCTCCCTTAAAGGTCTGATAAGGTGGCGTACCTATAAAGGAATGGTGCCCATTGTTATAGGCAAACTCAACAAGATGCAAGTATTCATCCCATTTTACCTAATGATCCATCATGTAAATGTACACCATATCCTCTAATATTTGATTCAATTTCTTGGTTTGACCTTTTTTTTGGGGATGGTACAATGTAGTAAAATTGAGCCTAGTGTCTAGTGCTTCCTATAGCTCTCTTCAAAAGGATGATGTGAACAATGAGTTTCTATGTTAGATGATCTTAGGGTGAATGTCATGAAGTCTGATAATATCCTACAAAAACACCTGAGCTATGTTTCATGTTGTGAAAGTAGTATGCATGAGAAAGAAGTGGGAAACCTTGGCCAATGTGTCAACCATCACCAAAATGACATCATGTTGGTGAGAAGACATGGGAAGACCAATAATAAAATCCATAGATATAGTATCCCACTTCCACTCTAGAATCACATGAGGTTGAAGAAGCCTACCAAGATGATAGTGCTCTACCTTTTCCCTCTGACACTCGAGGCATCTCACAAAAATGATAGAAATCTACACTCTCATGCCTGACCAATGATATAACTACCTTAGATATGCATGTAGCTTCTTAACACTGTGGTGTGCTTCACAAGGTGGTCTATGAGCCTCAAGTACAATGATCTCACACAAACCTCCAATGGAAGGTACATAGATACTTCCTCTATGACAAAAAAGTCTATTAGACTATAATGAATACTCTAAGTACTTCCCTTCTTAGGGTTTCTGAGAATGCACCAATTGAATAACTTCTACATATAGCTTGTCTTCTAGATATAATGTAGGATCCATTCTCTTAAATCAGTGCAAGTAGTCATAGATGAAAGCTCATGATGCATTATACTTAAGGCATATGCAACCACATTCTCCTTTCACTTGATGTAATGAACATGGAAATTTTACTTAGAAAGGAACTCCATCCACCTTCTTTGCCTAGTGTTAAGGTTTGGCTATTTAAATATGTACTACAAGCTCTGATGGCCAGAATGAAGCTTGAATCTATCATCTAGAAGGAAGTGTCACCACCTCACTAAACCATTTATAAATATTGCAAGCTCTAGGTTGTGAGTAGGGTAATTAATTTCATGAGGCTTTAACTTCCTATACTTGAAGGAAATAGGTCATCCATCCTACATAAGGACTACCCCTATATCATCCAAAGATGCATCTGTGCACACCACAAAATTTATAGAAGGATCTGGAATGGCAAGGAAAGATCTCTCAAACTTCTCTATCCACTCACACTTCTTCCCCTTTCTTTGAAGAGACATGATTGGGTGTGCCAATCTAGAGAATCCTATAATAAAGTGTCTGTTATATCCTACTAGTCCCATAAAAGTCCTTACCTCAGTGATAATGGTGGGTGTTGGCCAATCAATGATGGCCCTAATATTTGATCGATCCCTTGAGACTCCATCGCGTGATATAATATGACCCAAATAATGTATCTTAGGTCTATTGAATGCACAATTCAACAAGCTTCCATACAACTAATTTTCTCTCAATTTCTACAACACTTGTCTCAGGTGCCGTTCATGCTCCTCCTTATTATAAGAATATATCAAAATATCATCTAGGAATATGACTACAAACTTATCTAAAAATGTATGGAATACTCCAATCATGAGGCTCATGAATATAGTTGGAGCATTTGTGAGGCCAAATGGTACTATGGTAAACTCGTAGTGACCATACCTTGTACAGAATGTAGTCTTGTAGATGTCATAATCCACAATCCATAATCCTCAACTGATGATAACTTGAATTTAGATTTATCTTCGAGAATACTCTGGCGCCTTGTAATTGATCAAAGAGATCATCAATCCTATGAAGTGGGTATCGATTCTTAATGGTTATTTTGTTGAACTACTGATAATGAATGTACAACCTAAGTGATCCATCCTTCTTCTTCACAAAGATCACTAGTGGACCCCAAGGTGACACACTAGGTCAAATATGCCATTTCTCTAAGAGATCCTCTAACTAGGTCTTTAGTCACCAAGCTCATGATTAGTCATCCTATATGGTGCTCTTGATACTGGCTTAGCTACTAGCACAAGATCTATGTGAAAATTCACTACTCTAGGTGGATGCATACTAGGTAGCTCTGAAGGAAATACATTTGCAAACTTTTCTAGAATAGAAAAATCATTGAGGGATGCCCCCCCCCTTTAAATCCTCCTCTCTATCACTAACCATGATAGAAAAAAACTAACATCCCTTTCACATGCACTATCTAAGCTGCATTACATAAATCATACAAAGAGATACTGGTCTCTTCACTCCAAAGATCACCTTAGAAATCTCATATTCATAAACAAACTCTATCCTCTTTTGTCAAAAATCCATCTTGGCACTATGGGCATAGAGCCAATCCATGTCAAGAACAACATCATACAAACCTAGAGGGATAATTCATATATTAGATATGGTGGTCATGTCTCTAATATGAATTTGAAAATTCTATACCATGGAACTAACTGACATCCTGGGTCTTGAGGCTAACTCTACCTCCCAACTGACATCCTGTCTAACTTCCACTAGCCCAAAACTCTCTAGTATAAATGGAGATATAAATGAGTTAGTAGCTCTAGAATCAAATCAAATAACAACCATACTACCACATATCATACATGTGGCCTTGATAACTGTGGCCTAATGATCAACTTGATGATTATCAACCACTGCAAACACTCTGTAGGATCTACCCATATCATCAACTATAGGCTCTGAGGCAGCCCCTCTTTAACAACCTTTTGACTATCCTTGTAGACACTCTCTAGCTAGGTGACCCATGCCACCACAAGTGTAGCATTATGAGGCCTCACCCGAACTATCATAGTATAGATGACATATTGGCATTAAGATACTTCTAGTTCTATGTTTTGATACACTTTTGAGACTATAGAGTTATGTTCTTCTAGTATCTACATTTTGATGATTGACACTTATGTTTGCAAATTAAGACCTAAATGATATAATTAATAATTTCGTTCATATACAAATCTTTTCAATTGCTTAGATAGAAGCCAAATTTATGAAATTCTTGAGATGCAATGTTTAAGTTAGGGAAGGGGGGGGGTGGGGGGGTTGGTATGTTAGTTACTTTTGATATTTGAGATTTGGATATTTGACAGTATTCAAGATTTAGTAGGACAATGGCTTATTTTATCTATTGATTTTGACACTTATAGTATTGTTCTACACCTATGATTTGCACTATGAACCTAATATTGTGAAAGGAATGATCAAACACATATGGATGCTAATTTATGACATGATAAAATTAGATTATAATATGATGATTATGATGATCTAAGATTAATTAGATATGCAGATAAATGTTAATTTGATTATGATGGCTTATTATTTAAATGCAGATAAATGACAATTTGATAAGGATGATTTATGATTTAATGTTGAATGTAGATAAATGTTAATTTGATTATGATGGTTTATGATTTAATGTGATAAGCACATAAATGCTAATTTGATCATGCTGATTTATGATTTAACGTGACACGCAGATAGATGTTGATGTGATTTTAATGGGTTGTGATATGCAGACCCTGATATTTTAACATTTTGAATAATTTATTTGAAATGATTAGGAAATGAAATTTAATTTAATTATGTTAATAATATTACGTAACATTTGAAATTATATGCATTTATGATATATATATTTATGTAACCTCCTTGGACTACTGATGGTCAAGTTTTGTGTGTAGGAAGTGGAACCATGGAAATTTTGTGGGAAACAAGTTCCAAACCTTTTTGAACATAATTTAACCAAGGTGAATCTTTGGAAGATTCAAAAGCCTTATTGTCAAAGTATTTTGTTTTATAATTTAGAATTTTTTATTTGAGGAAATGGTTAATCATAATGTAGATGCATTAAGGATATGTCATGATGAAGTGTAATGTATTCTAATGTGTCACTTGACACTTGTATTTGTCTATGTGTTGATGACATGTCACCTAGTGTGTTGGTCACAAGGTCACTTAATCTTAGTCCTTTTCTTTTCTTCCAATTAATGTTTAAGTACACCCATTTAGGAGAGAGTGTTAGGGTGGGTCAACATCATGTTGATTTTCGAATTCAAACTTGTCAAGGATTTTAGGGGACCTAAATGGGATCCTAAAGTGTCATTTTATTGAAAATAAGCCACTGTAATGGTAGTATAACATGTTAGGGGCCTAAATTCAACTATTTTAGTGATTAGATATCCTATGGGACCCCTTAAACAATGCCCTCTTGAACCAATTCGAAATTTGGAGTTTCCCCATGAGTGTACCCTCACCATCCCACTTGGTCAACTTTCTTATTTTGAAGGGGCAACAATGTAAGAAAGAGTGGGCTTGATGTTCCTACTAAAAAAATATTGGTAGAGAGTTTTTTTAGAGGAAGGGTGATGAATTAGTGAGTTGTTCACCCACTCTCTAAGTTTAGAGATAGTTAGGGTTTGGAGGGAGATTAAGGGAGCTCTACTACAACTATCATTACCATAGCTTAGACCAAGGTTGGTGTTTCCAAAACTATGCTTCATTTTCCTTCTTGAGTATTGAAAAATAAATTTGGAAGTATGAGGAATGTGTTAATGGAGCATGCATTATATTGGGAGTCTTTGCATTATGGACTTTGACATTGTGTTGTGGTAGTGTGAAGTGTATGGCGTTCTTGAAGATTTCTTGGTTTTTCCTTCTTGATTTGTTTTCTTGTTTGGATTGGAATGTGAATGTGATCATGGGTGTGAGGGCTTCACTCACCCTTTTGGAAAGGGAATATTTGGGCTTAAAACATAGTTGAGGACCTTGGAGTATGGGCTCCATTGTATGCCATTTTCATTCATATTTTTCTTTGGGGGTGATAAGGGAAAAATGGTGAAGAAAGGAAGT